>JACVYH010000008.1:0-455738 GCA_014964245.1 Nannizziopsis barbatae
TTATAATTTACTACATAACTAATATAAGAATATCTAAAGTAAATATTTCTTATAAAAAGAAATATATATAAATTTATTAATTAAAAGAAGTATTTTATATAAATTACTTAATAGCTTCAGACTTAAAACTTAATACATAGTATTATTAATTCATTATGAGTTAGATCATGATTTCATAACTTATGATTTTAGATAATAATAGAAAAACTAGCATATATATAAATCTCTTGTTAATAAGAAAATATGATACTATCTTAAAGAATATAAGCAAGTGCTTATTAAATACATAATACACTAACTGATTATCATTATATTTATATGCTTTTCTCATAAAATAGTTATTATTTTATAGATTATAGATTATGTTATAGTTTTCTTTATATTATATCTTCATAATCTCATTTCTTCTCAGTAACTGATAGTTATGAGCTCAGATTCATACTTATTTATACTAAACTTTTTAATAAATTAATTCATTAATACTTAACTTATTAAGAGAATAAGTTAAGAGTACAGTTTCATGTATTATTACATTTATTAAACACATTATCAGACTTTTAAATGAAATAAATTACTTATTAGCTGATATTAAAAATAAAAGATACAAGTATGAAAATAAAAATTATGCTGTAATTCTTTATAAAAGAAAATTAAAATAACTGAATTACACAGATTAAGCAGCATGTATGAGTATTAAACATTTAAAAATGAATAAATTTAATTATTTAAGTAAATAAAAAATTTATAATTTCTGAAAAATTTGTAAAACCTGCACAGAAAGATATTATAAATATAACAAATTTAGAATTCTAGAAATATACATAAAAACAGAAATATTATAAGAAAAATAAGATTAAATATACTAAGATTAATCATGTACTGATAAAAATATATATAATTATTCTTGAAAATATGAAATCTAAAATTAGAATTAGTCTTCATGATAAAATAAATGCACATGAGATATTAAACTATTTGTATATAATTTATAATCTTATATATTTTATAAAATTACAGAAATTATTAAAAACTCTTATAAAATTAAAATAATCTCTAATAAAGAAAGATAAAGTTACATGATTTATACACTAGATTAATTAATAAAATAAAGAAAAAGAAGTAGATTTAAATGCAAGTAACAAGCAGATAAGCAGTTTTTAATTTCTCATGATAATGTATTAATTTATTGAAACATGAGCTCAGATTCATATTATAAACATGTAAATAACAGAAATTATTCAGAATAAGAAGCTATTATAATTATATATACTGCAGTATTTTATAACACTTTTTTAAAATACTTACTAAATAAGAAATATAAAAAACAAAAAATTAAATTTAGTCTTTTATAATTCTGATTTAAATAAATTAAATAACAGCAGAAATACAAAGCTAGCAGATTTATAATTAAAAATAAAGATATTAGTAAAATAAGATAAAGAGCATTATAAAAAATTAAGATATCTTTATAAAAGATTATACTTCTCAGATAACTGCTATTATATTAATTCTGCTTCTTATCTGAATTAATAGCATGAAGATAATAAGAAAATTATTAATTTAATTAATAAAACACTAAAGAATTCTAAAAATGCTATAATAGCTGTAAAATATAAAAATTATATTAAGAAAACTAATCAAGAAGAAGAGCAAGTGCTAAAGAATAAAGAAAAAAAAAAAAAAAAAGCAGAGAATAAGAATAAAGTTACTTTTTCAACCTCTTTCAGGCTGATAAAATGCATGAAGCAGCTACTAGTTAATAAGAAAGTTAATTTTTTCTTAATTACTAATCTTTCTTCTGCTTATAATACTGATTATAATATAAATTCAGTTTATTTTTTTTATAATAGCTTTCTATTTAATTTTGAAGCATCTAATCATATATGTAATTAATGAAATTAATTTATCATGTTTACATTTATAAGAAAAGAAATTATAATAAGCATTAGCTTCATGTTTATAATGAGTTATAAATTAGTTAAGCTTAAAACAGAAGATACTAAAAGAGAAATAACTCTTAATTAAGTAATATTTATACCAGATTATTAAACTAATCTGATATTAAAGTTATAAATAACTAAAAAGAAAATATGATAGCATTTATTTATGAATAATATTTACTATAAAATATAAGAAAATCTTAATATATTAATAAAACTTAAAGAAATTCTGAGCATGTATATCATAAAATATAATTTTATTTATTAATTAAATAATATTAATAAGTTAAACTAGCATGATGCATATAATAATTATTTATTAAAGAAGTTAAAAATTAATATAAAGATATAACATTATTAATTAAATCATATAAATATCAGTATCATGTGTCACATGAAATGTAATATGAAAGATGTTGAAATTACATCTAGCAGATTAATAGAAATTAATAATTTAATAAGTTATAAAGTATATCAGCTTGCTAATTTCTCTAGAATTATATCATAAAGATAAATTTCTCATGCTAAAATATCTTTTAAAAGAATTCATGTTAATTTAATTAAATTATTAAAAAAAAGTTATAATGATAACAGATGAGCATTATACATACTAGATAATTATACTTATTTTAAACTTATTCTTATATTAAATATAAAAATTATATTTAGTTTTAAAATGAAGTAACTAATTATGCATATTAGTATTAAATATAAATTACTTATTAAAATTATTCATATAAATATTAAAAAAGCACTTTTAAATAATTTTATTAAATAATTTATAATAAACAGAAGTATTATTAATTAAACTACTTCTTATTCTTCTGAGCAGAATAAATTAATTAAATAATCTGATAATATCTTGATTTTACAGACTCATGCTTTATAATTAAACATATAATTATCTGAAAATTTATAATCTGAGTATATGAAAACTGTTATATATCTTAAAAATTACATCTTAATAAAGCTTCTAGAATAAAGATTGCTAATCCAGGCACTTAATCAGTTTATTAATGTTAAATAGCTAATTAATTTTAATTATTTGCATGTTTTTAAATGCAGAATATATATTTATAATTTAAAAATAGCACATTCATAAAAACTAGCTATAAGAACTTACATTAATTACTTAGTTAGCTATAATTCATTAAATATTTTTCACATATGAATCTCACATTTAAAAAGAATTATAAAATTTCATAATATAAAATTTAATAAGAATAGAATTTTTAATTCTGAGAAATCTTATATTAATCTAAAAATAATAAATGAGTTAAAAAAACTTATAAAAGTTCTAAATCTGATTTTTATTAATATTATTTCTAAAAGAATATATTAAATTTTATATATATATAATGATAACAAATATATAATTCCTCTTCTTATTTAAAAAAATAAAAAAAATTAGAATATAAATTCTGCAGTTTTACTATCTGAGAATTTATAATTATTTAAGACAGAATTAATTAGCTTCTTAAAGCTTGAGACTTAACTTTTTAATAACATGCTAGCTGTAAATTCAGTTAATGAGAAAGCAGAAAAAAAGCTACAGATTTAGCTTTTAACATCAGAAAAGATATCAGAGCTAAATTTTATTAATAATACCATGTCAGACATATTTTCTGAGCAAAATGAAATTCTAGAAGTAATAAATACTTACTTATTACTAGCTCTAATTATCATTAATAATAATAACATTATACTAAGTAAAAATAATTCAGAAATACTTAAAAATAATTAAGAAAATCTTATAAAACACATTTCTAATAAGATTAAGTTAAATAAAAATAAATTAATAAAAAAAATTAATAAAATATCTAAGAAAGAAAATTAATTAAGTTGTATATATTCAGATCTTATTCTAGTAAATATTATAATAAAAAAATAAATAAATTACTTAAATTATAACTAATATGCTATTTTTAATGAAGCAGTAAGAAAAACTGCTTTTTATAATAAAATTAAATAAATTTTACATCTTATATCATTTCAAGCTGTCTTCATACAAGCTGCATAAATAAAAAATTTTATTATTACTTAAGAATATAAAATAATTATTATTTCTGATAAAAAGATTCTTATAAAAAATCTTTCTTCTGCTTTAGATAACTGAAAAAAAATATATAAATATTCTAAGATAAAGAGCTTCTTTAAAGCTACTAAGATTAAATAATAAGAATTATTATAGCATGAGATCTTTCAAATCATTAATAAGATAAATAATGAAAAACTATTATTTTATTACTGGATTTTTACATATAAGAAAAATGAAAATAATGTTTTAATTAAATATAAAGCATGCTTAATTACTTATGATAATTTATAATTCATTAATTAAGAAAAAGAAAATAGAGCTACTATACTTATCACACATGTATTTCATATGCTAATTATTATAATAATAGTATTTAATTTAAAAATCTTATAAATAAATATAATGAATATCTTCTTATATAGTTTTTTATATAAGAAGATTTTTTATAAAATACTTGAAAATTATAAATATTTAGAGAAGTATATTCTTCTTCTAAAAATATTATACAAGTTTTATTTAGCACTAAAACTCCAATAAATTCTTTTTATAAAAGAATTACTTAATTTAAGCTTTATTTTTATATTAGAAGAATCATGCATTATAACATATTCTGATATTATAATTTTCTTTTACATTAATGATATTATTATTCTTTATTAAAAGAATTAAGCTAAGAAGATTAAAAATATATTACAAATGCTTAAAGAGTATTTTTTATATAAAAAAATAAGAAAATTATAATAATTTCTTAGAATAAGAATTATTTATAATTAAATAAAGCAACAAGCGTGATTCTTATAAGATGCTTATATAAAAAAAATTATTAGTAATTTTAATCTAAATTTTATACTAAAAATTAGAAGTTTTCTTTTTAATTAATTATTATTTAAAAATAAGAAGCAGATAACTTCTTAAAAAATACATGTATATTAATAACATGTAAATTTTATTTTATATACTATTATAATTACTTATTCTAATATAATAATAACTGCTAGTTATTTTAATAAGTTTTTTATAAATTCTAGTAATTATTATATAATAAAAGTAAATTAAATAATTATTTATTTAGAAGATATAAAGTATCTCATGCTTTATTTTAATAATTTTATTAACTAAAAAAATAAAAAATAAATAATATAAGCTGTATTTACAGCTGCTTCAGATATCTTATTTATAAATTAAAAAAAAATAAAATTAATATAAAGTTATTTCTTTATCTTATTTAGAAAATTAATTAATTAGAAATTAACTAAATAATAAGTAATTAGTTCCTTAATAATGAAAGCTAAATTACACATGTTAGATTATGTAATAAAAAAAGTTATTTAATAAAGAAAATTTTTTAGCTAAATGAAATTTAATATTAAAAATTCTAACTTATTTATTATTAATTATAATAATACTTAAACTATTAGTATAATTAATAAAAAAGAAATTATATTATTTATAAAGTTTTATTATATTAATATTAAATAATACTAGCTTTAATAAAAGATAAAAGAAAAAAAAATAAATATTTAATAAATATTTATTACTTAAATAACAGTAAATAACTTAATAAAATTATTATTTAATTAAAAACTTGCTAATTTTATGAAAATGCTTAAATTAGCTAATATCATTAAACTTATATATGCTTAGATAGATTATATTATCTAATTAAAAAGTTATAATAACTTTAATTCAGCTTTAATAATTTAATCTGTTAAAGCTAAGAAAGTATGTTAATAAGAAAATATGATATTATCTTAAAGAATATAAGCAAGTACTTATTAAGCATATAACATGCTAACTAACTGTTATTATATTTATATGCTTTTCTCATAGAATAGTTATTATTTCATAGATTATAGATTATGTTATAGTCTCCTTTATATTGTACCTTGATGATCTTGTTTCCTCTCAGTAACTGATACCCCTCCAACCCTCAGCCTCTTTCTCCTTCTCTCTTCCTCTTTAACATAAAAATACAAAGAACATCACAATCATGACAGAATTTTGCAGAATCGGTGCAGGCTTCTGCGGCAGCGTTTGGACGCCGCCTTCGAATGCTAATATTCATTTTGGCAAGGCTTTTAAGCGGGAGGCTGGGGGACCAGGACGGTCAGTCCTTAAAGATTTCGAAATGCATCAGCGTCTCCTTGATGCATACCAGAACTCACCAGTCCCGGTCTCCATTCGCATCCCGAAACTTTTCGGGCTCATTATACCAGATGACACATGGTGGTCCAGTTATCTCGTGTCATTTCCTTCTGGCTATTCTCCATGCAATATGATCATGTCCGAACGTATACCAGCTGTTCCACAAGAAATCCGGGAGCTCTTGGTTGACACATACTGTCCGATATCCTTATCCTCAGAAATCAAATCCAGCGAGGCGAATCGAGATTGTCTCATTAGGCCTTACCTAGGAAGGTGTCGATATCGTGATGCTGACAGACCCTCAAGGTTAAAGACGTTTTCTCTGCGCAACTATCTACTTCATCTGGACCAGATGAGAGAGTTGAATATTGCTTACAAGGATATGGTGCGGTATGCTCAGATAATGGCAGACGCACTCGCTTTGATGCACTGGCGTGCTGCAATGGATGCCAACGACGTGAAGTTTGTCCTTGCACCGACAACCCCCCAGCAGGACTCTGATATTATCTCCAACCGACTAGGAGATCACGTTATGTGGGTCCTCGACTTTGATTGTTGTAACAAAATGTCCTTCGATTCCAGTGGAGTTGAACAGGCGGTCAGAGCATTTTTTAAGAATGATCCTTTCTACCCCAGACCCAAATTAGACCCGGAGTTATGGGCTGCATTCAAAGCTCGGTATCTCGAGACCAGTAGGCAGATACTAGAAGCAGAGGACAGTTCACCAAAGTCCCTGCCTGATGCCTTTATCCACGGCATTGAGATGAAAAAGTGAACTCCAAAGGGATCGGACCGCGAGCAACGTCAAGGAAATCATACAACATCATAGGCCGTATGGCCGAGAAGTAGCCTGGGCATATATACGGTAATCAGATATCTGCCGCTCTTCAGTATAACACATTTGTTACATGAAATACTGACAACTCTCAAAGTCGCCAAAAAGGGAGTATGGAGCAAGCATTAGCGATACGAATCGTCGACGGAAGAACCATTTTTAAGAACGCATCTTATCTCCTAACTACCGTTAGCCACTGGTCTTGAGCCTACCTCTGCCTCCTCCAGCTCATACACATACTTTTAATGGACCCTGAAACGATTATATTTATGAATTTCAGTGCCTCCTTGGGATCGGAACCTGCGGCGGCCTTTTAAGTACGAAACGAATCAGCATGGAAAGCACCACAAATTCCTTACTCCCACCAAAACTCCGATTGGAAATCGGGTTTGACAGGTTTCCTGGGACAAACTTTGTTATAAAAAGGTAAGGTCAGCTCTATCAAGATATTAAAATCGGCCACTGAAACTTCTGTTTTAGGGGAAAACTATAAATAAATGCAGAAATGACAACAATGCAGACAGTTTCGCTTATGTCAACCGAGGCTACACCGGGTGGATTCTTTCAAACCAGAGTCACCATCTCGTCGATAACATTCAAGTTTTTGAGAACCTATTCCTCGACAAGGAAGTGAAATATCGTGTACGCAACATGTATCCTTATCAGCATGGGTGGAATCTCCTGAAGGTTTCATTTCCAGCTGAATATTTTCGAGACGGTGGTCAGAGGAATGTACGGAAATATGGAGAGACATGAGTGGTATCGGCCGGTTTTAGTATCAATCAAAATTAAAACAAATAGCATTGACTACAGTACCTTGTCAAAAGTTTCCACAACCCTTAGCAATCCTGCTATCCTTAACAGATCCTAGCAATAGCTCTCAAAACCACTTTGTTAAAGCTGGTGAGTACTCTTATGCTTAAGAGTATTTCTAGGAGGTTGTTTAGGGTAGGTTAAGGATTGGATCAAGGGGTTAGTACAAGGGCTGACAAAAGGGATACTGAAGGGTTGTGGATACTTTTGACGAAGCATTGTACCATAAATTATTATTGGCCTTATGCAGTAAGGTTTACAGTAGGAAAAGAAATGTAAATCGATGTATTCAAAAATCTGCAGTACTTGTCTTTACGCTTGTATATAAAAAGGGCATACCTGTCCCAAAGCTCGGCCAAAGAGAAGCTGCTTTTTTATGCCTGAATATCGAAGTCGAAAATTCGATACGAGTCAAAGGTGGGCTCAAATCAATCATCCCCACTATTGGTTCAATTTAAATCCACCAGGCTGTAAAAGTTCGAAGATTCTCTCTGGGTCGTACTTTTGCTGCGCCTCGCGTAGCTTCTTCACATTCTCCTCACCATAGCTAGTGATGGGCTTCTGATCCGCCGCTGCGTAGTTCATATAGATGTAACGATGTAGAAGACCCTTCTCCTTTGCTTTTTCATTTGACCGAGTTAGGATTTGGTTGATAGTTGCATGTACAGCTGGGTCATCCTCAATTCTAGACCACCGGAAATATAGGTTAAGCACTATTGATGATGTTAGCGGGTAGGTATGTAACTATTGGATTAGGACCTACCAAGAAGGGCTCCGTCATTGGGGCCAACACCAAGCGCATTTCCGCCTCTAGCGGAGAAAAAGGAAGTAGTTGTTTTAGACAAGGGATGGAATGAAAGAATAGGCACGAAATCCGCGTCGGAAATTTTAGCCTCTAGTGTCTTGACCTCTTCCAAGAATATCTCAAGAACTAGATCTTGAATTTCTTGACTGTTTTTGTAAGTAGCGGTGGTGAATTGTTCACGGAAACCAGCAGGCATTCCTTGCCCGAATTCGAGCGCAAGCTGTGTTATGTTGGTGACACGCGTTGTGTCTTTGAAGGGTTTGGGAAATTGTTCAGAGAGCTCTTTGAAGCTTTCCTGGAGGATTTGCGGGTTGGGTGTAGGTTTTGAATAGACCATAATGAGCGTGCTGAGATCCGCGCCTCCTCGACGGATAAAGCCACCAATAATGCTGAAATTAGGGTCCTTTGCGGCATTCTCATTATAATACGCAACGCCCTTAGTAATGTCTTTGCTGGCTTGGATTGCATAATAGCGCGATCCGGCCCAGATCTCACCCTGACTCCTCAGGCCAAATTGGAGGCTCAAGACAACCCCAAAATTGTTGCCGCCTCCGCGCAAGGCGAAATAGAGCTGGGGATGAGATTCCTGATTTACATTCAGGATCTGGCCATCGGCCATCATCACCTATTTACAGCCTTTAGCTTTGTTTTCTCCATAAATATGTTGATTAATTTTCACAAACCTGATATTGTAAGACATTGTCACAAGCGAAACCTCCAAGACCAGAGAGGAATGATAATCCACCTGCCAGTGAAATAAACAATCATCAATGCCCCAATGACAACATCAACAGACTGACTTGATCTTACCTCCAAGAGTCAAACCACCGACACCGACCCGGTCAACTCGTCCGCCAATGACTGTCAATTGTTCCCTGTCAAGGTCTCTGAAAACATCAACCCATCTCTTGCCAGGTCCAATCAAGACAGTCTTTCGGTCACCGGCAATTTCAATCCAGCTAATTTTGCTTAAGTCAATAACAATCCCTCCGTTATCACTTGATGCGCCAGGAACATGGGAATTGCCACCCGAACGGACTGCAAAAGGACACTTCAGTTGTCTGGCCACTGCAAGGACCTTTTCGACTGAACTAGTGTCATCAACTGCTACAAAACAAGCAGGGCGTAGCATGGACTGCTGTTGCGCCCAGTAGCTCTTCTGGTTTTCAACGTATGGAGTTGTATCGGGCAGCTGAGTTTCGTCGGGCAGGGCACGTAGTAATACTCGGCACTAATATGATCCCAATGAAGTCAGTGGAAGATCAACACGCATAGAACGCTGAACTTACCGCATCGATACAATTAAGCCGAGGGTCTTTGCTTGTATCACCTCCTGGAGTATCTTTGATAACCTCTTCCAGGCCCAATTTCTTTATCATATTTTCCAACGGAATGGGAGTATAACTCCCACTTCGGGCACCGATGATGCCTGCCGTGGCCGTCGCGGCGGCCGTAAGCCAGAGCCACGGATGCATGAAAGACACACGCATCTTTTGAGAAGTCCCCAGAAACGATTGCAATGCCAAACGACAACGAAATTCAGAAGGAATAAGGGATCAAAAAAAGGAACCCGCGTTGAGTATAAGTAGAGAATGGGCCTCTATGGAAACATTCTGCCGCCATCGGACGACTGCGACTCCTGCCAATTCCTTTAAGGCATAGAGTCCCACCGAATTGCTTCATAAAGATCCATAGGGATTTCTTTGCAGCACAAATCGGGATAAAGAAGCCCCTGAGTAAGGGAATTCAATCGGAGTAATTTGGCTGTCAATGGCTCCCTGGAGGGAACTATAGAGTTTGGCAGCCCGCTGCGGCAATTGGGCATTTCTTGAAGGGCTATTCTCAGTAGTATTGAATGGTAGATGCAAGTTTTGGACTAGGTAACTAGGAAATGACAAACGTTGGATATCCGTCCAACGGGCCCGGGGCCCACAGTTGGTATTGTGGGTAACTGATCCATTTCTCTCCTTTCAAGTTTCTACTGTGAAGGAAGACTTATTTGGTTTGAAGGCGTGCCATTCATTTAGACTCAGATCTCGGAAGCTGAGTTGGTTAGAGAGAGTAGTCGCCCAGAAACGTCTGTTCTCTCGGGGCTTACACTTGATATAACGTGTAGGTGACAGTGAAGTCTTCGTTAAACAAGAATTTTCAAGGTATCTTGGCACATTTCCGCCTTATGGTCCATGAAGCATCAGATTTTGATAACCTCGGAATCTGCGGGCTGTCCGGTCCTGCAGGCTGTACTCCGTACGGAGTAGGTTGTCGAAACGGAGTACTCCGGACAGCATTGGAGTCTGGAGGGAGTTCTTGTTACATAATATGGCCCTTGTCAAATTATTTGTATACTAGCTCTATATAGTTAGATCATAATTCACTGCATAACTGATATGGGGGTGTCTAAGGTGAATATTTCTCATACAGAGAAATACACATGAATTTATTGATAAAAAGAAGTATTTCATGCAAATTACTTAATAATTAAGAATCTTATATATTACTTATCTCTTTATTTTTATATAAATTAATTAATTAAACAAAAATATATATAAATTTTTATTCCAGATTAAATATATTAATTAATAACATATTAAGATAAAATCAGATAAGAAATAATCTTAATTTAATAATATGTTAATAAAGAATTAATTAAAAACATATCTTAATAAGAAGAAGAATTAACTAAGCTAAAAATACATGTTTCTTAGTAAAGCAGAGAATAATTATTTAAAAAAATAAATAACTACTAGTAAAGAAATTCTTAAAAAGCTAAAAATACTTTAAAAATTAAGAATATTATCTTTTCTAAGTAAACTAAGACTGGTAAAATTAATACTAGTAAAATATTAATTATTATAAATAGCTATAAAATGTTAGGCTGAAGCAGAAGTAAATATCAGTATTACTAATATATTAAGTATGAAATTTGAAACTCTAGTTCTGAATATTATAATAATCTTAATTTTTAATATTTTAATAAAAGTAAAACTCTGTATTAAAGTGCTAAAAAAAGAATAAAAAATATATGATAAAGAAATTAAATTATATTAGAAGCTTTAGAATGCTTTAAATTATAAGATGATTTTTTATAATAAGAAAAGAAAAATATATGATATTTAATGCTAAAATATTAAAGAATTAAGAAAATTAATATATGATATAATATTATGAAAATTATAAAATAAATGTTATATAAAAAATAAAAAGCTTTTTAAATGCTTCTAGATATTAAAAAAATAAATAAGTAAAATAAAAAATTTCATTTTAAATAATTTTTATTATAAATATATCATAATAATTAAACTAATTAGTAACATGAATTATAAGAAGCTTTATAAATAAATTCATGATTTTTAAAATTAAGTAATTAAGATAATAAATCAGAATATAAGTAAGATAACAGATTTTTAATTTATTTTTGAAATTCTGATTAAAAAAATCAAGCATTTTAATAAAATTAAAATCTTTACTAATACTTATTAAATAAGTAATAAATATAAGATTAATAAAAATACAAAGTTCATAATATTAATTATTAAAGATTTTAAAGAATTAATTACTGATTATATAATAATTAAAATAAATAAATTAAAGAATAAATTTTAATAAGAATTATTTTTTTATATAGACTTATAAAAGTCTGAATTAGATAATAAATTTTTACATGAATAAATTTTTTTTTTATTTATAAACTAAACTAAAAATATGAATTAAAAGCAAGCATATAATAAATAAGATTTTATTAAAAGAACAGATGAAAAAAATAATTTCATTAAATGTAAAGCATGTGATTTCTAATATTTACTTAAGAAATGCTAGTATGCTTACTCATGAACTTATTTAAAAAACTTTAATTTCTTAAGAAAGAAGAAGTTTATTAAGAAA
The DNA here is from genome assembly GCA_014964245.1 of Nannizziopsis barbatae. Taxonomy (NCBI): domain Eukaryota; kingdom Fungi; phylum Ascomycota; class Eurotiomycetes; order Onygenales; family Nannizziopsiaceae; genus Nannizziopsis; species Nannizziopsis barbatae. The sequence goes on from JACVYH010000008.1 coordinate 12,459, forward strand.
ATTAAAGAGAAGATTTCTCATAATTCAGATTTTAAAAAAAAAATTAATAAATTTAAAAAATATCATATTACTAAAAAGAAGAAAAAAATTAAGTTTATTAAATAAAAAAAGAAGAAAAATCTTTAAAATTTAATAACTAGCTGCATTTAAATAGAATTTAATATTAATTAATAATATATAAAGTCTGAAGAAATAAAAAAAGTAAAAATAATAAAAAGTTCTTATAATTCTGTATATAATAATATAGCTGATAAAATACTATCTAAAACTAAAACTAGCTTTTATACAGAATGTATTATATTAAATACAATTAGTAATATTACTTATTTCTTAAAAAATTCTGTTATTTTTAATTCTAACTTCATAAATTATGGTTTTAATGATATAAGTTATTTTATTAATTTTAAAAAAATAACAGAAAATAATTTTATACTAGCAGAAGATTTAAAAGTTTCTGTTATTAATTATAAAAATATAAATATTAATCTAAAAATTTTCAGCTAGAAAAAAATATTTATATGAAATTAAATATTATAATTATTTAATATTTTATACTGTAAAAAATTTATTACTAATCTAATATTATTATAAAAGTTTAATATGCTTAAATATTACTAATAAAATACTTTAATAAATAATAAACTTGTTAAAAATGAATAAGTGATTATAAATATAACATTTTAATATAAATAGTTTATTCTGAAAAACTTAATTATAAAAGATTATAATTTAAAGAATCTTAGAATAAGTATGTTCTTGAAAAAAAATATTTATAATTCTTAATTAAAATATAAAGTGCTTTCTGAAGATGCTTTAAAATAGTATTTATATACTAAATATTTTAATATTTAAGCTTTTTAATAACTTATTTTAAATATTAATAAAGTATAAATATACAGTTCATAAATAATAAAATGTAATTCATGTAATTAATGTAAAATAATAAGATAAATAAGATAAAAATCTAAATTAATTTTATTATAAATAAATTATTAAATTATCATAAATTTTTATGATTATTATGAAGAAATAAACAAGCATAATTACTTGCTATTTCTAATAAATAGATACTTGAATTATTTCTGAAATTATTATATGTTAAGCAAGTCTTATGAAATAATATTACATGCTTTATTTAACTTCTTTAATTATGTAAAAATGCAGAAAATAATTATTCAGAAAATTAAATTAAATCATAAACTAATAAGTAAAGAAATTAGTAAATTTATTATAAGTAAAGAACTTGCATTTTAACTATCTTTATTATATATGCAATCTCTAAATAAAACTGCTAAAAAAATAAGATAAATAATAAAAAAAAAAATAAATACTATATAAAATACAGTAAAACTATTAGTTAAATTATAACTAAAAATTACTGCTGCTGCTGTATATTTATATAATTATATACTAAAAGAAATATATAATAAATAAATCTTATACTAACAGTTTCACAGTTAACTAGCTGAATGAACTGAAGCTCTAGACTTATTTAAATTAAGAATTTCATACTTATGAGTGTATGATTGCAAGATGTTTGCTTTAATAACAAGCTTTCTAAAAAAAATTAACTAAAAGAACTACTTTAAAAAAAGAGCATGAATAAATTTTCTTATGGGATATTTTTTAATAAATGTTTATCAGACTTAAAATTCTCATATTAATAAAATTATAGAAATTTAAAATGTAATCTTTAATAAGAGCATAATATTTAATAATAATATCAAGAATCTAAAAATAATAGCTTGAAATAATCTAAAAAATCTAAAATTAGATTGCATAGTTAACTTGCTTAATCATATAAATAAAAGAATTTACAAGTCTTAATAATAAATTATTATATAAGATAAAAATAATATTAATCTTATAATAAATTTAAGAATTTAAAATAATAAAAAAATATCTTTAAAAAAATTTATAAAATAGCTGTAAAAGTAACAAGCTAATCTTAAATAACTAGTATTAAAGATGCTTAAAGAGCTTAAGAATAGCTGTTATTTAACTTCTTTATTAACTTTACTAGTAAGTTTTCATGTTTTAAAAAAAGTCTTAAACAAGTTAAATAATTTTTAAATCTTCTGATAAAGTAATTTTAAATCTTGAAAAGTAGCATTTATGATTAAACTAATCAGAAAATATGAGAATCATGAAAATAATCATTTTCAGAAAGATGAAAAAAAGAAAAAAAAAATATTAGCTTTTAAATTATAAAACTAGCTTAAAAAAATTTAAAAATAATTTATAAATTACATTTAAGTTAGCTATTATCTGAGTTAAAATATTATTAAAATGTAAATACTTATCTGCTTTGATAATTATGAAGAGAAGTAAAAGAATCATGTCTTAAAAATTATAAAAAAACAAATTTCTGAATAGAAATAATTAAAATAAGCATTTTAGATTATTAAATACTTAATTATATGTGAGTATACATATACAAGTTTAATAAAAATAGCATGTTAAATAAATACAAAGCTTAATTAGTAATTTAGAATAATTAATAATTAAATTTTCAAGCAGAAGAAATGTATGCAGCTACACTTGCAATGAGATTATTTTAAATATTTATTATTATAATAACTTAATTTAATCTAGAACTAATATAATATAATGCTATTAATGCTTTTATGCATGTAATTCTAAAGAAAGTAATATACATATGCTAATTTCTAAAATATTAAATAAATAATAAAATTCTTAAATTAAATAAGATTTTATATGATTTGTAAATATTTCTGATTTTTTAATAATAACATTTCATTAAAAAGCTGAAGAATCCAGATTTTAAAGAAATTTTACATGAATTATATTATATAATTAGAAATAAGATACTTATATTCTTTTATATTAATAATATAATTATTACTTGTAATAAAAAAAAAAATTAAAGCTAAATTAATTATAAAAAAAATTTATACTAAACAGAAAATTAATCTAGATAAAAATTAAAATCTTTAATAATTTTTTAAAATTGAAATTATATAAGATTAACTAGTGAGAAAAATATAACTAAGCTAGATTATTTATATTAATAAAATCAGAAGATTAGTTATTAAAGTAATAAATAATTTAATTCTAATAAAATAACAGAAGCTGTTTCTGAATTTAAATCAAGTAATTTATGCTTAAATAAATGTATATTAGCATAAAATTAGCTTTTTAATATATGCTGCAATTATTACAAGACTAAACATTGCTTTTATAATATTTAAACTATTTTAATTCTTATAAAATTTTTCTAAAGCATATTATGAAACTGTAAATAAAATTTTTAACTATTTTAAATGAATAAAAAATTATTACTTAAGCTTTAAGAATAAAAATAACTTTATAATAACTAATAATATATTTTTTATGAATAATTTACTTAACTGAAAAAACTTATAAATTTATATAATAAAATTATTTAATAAAATAATAGAATAAAAAATAAATAAATAAGATATAATTATAATATTTACTATTAAAGCTGAACTGTTAGTATTATTTTAAATTATAAAAAAAAAATTATACATATTAAGATTATTTTATAAACTTATTATAAAACTTAATAAATAAATCTTGCAAATTTAATATAATAATATTTAAATAATTTAACTTATAAATAATAAGATTATAAGATTCTAAATAAAGCTATAACATGTTAATATTTATAACTACTAGTTTTATTAGAAAATTTATAAATAATAAATAAAAATTAAACATGTTTTTATAAATACTATAATTATTAATAAACTTATAAAAACTTTATTAAAAGATGAATTTTTTATCTTTTTCAAGCAAATTAGTATAGAAAATTAACATGAACAGATTTCTTAATAAAAATAACTAAAATAAATAATAAATTAATGAAGAAAATGAGCAGAAGAAAGATTTTCTACTCATGTTAATTTTTCTTATCAGATTTTTACATATGAGAAATTTTTATTTTACTTTTTCAGATTTAAAAGCTTTTTATATAATATTTAGAAATATTAATAATTTACTAGAAAACTATAATAAAATTATAATTTATAAAGATCTGAAAAGCAGAAGAACTTAGAAATAAAAATTAATATTTTAAAGATTTAAAAATTACTTTAAAAGCTAATTTTTTTAAAAATCTAAGTTCTGAAGAGCATTCTAAAAAAACTTAGTAGTATTTAAAAAAATTTTATCAGAATTTAAAAATTTATTAGAAGAAGATAATTATTTTATTATTAGTAATGCTTCTTAATATTAAAATCTAAAAGTAAGATCTTATTTTAAAGAAATTTTAAAGAGAACTTAAAAATCTTAAATAAATAAAATATGAAATAAAAATTAAAATTTAAAAAATCATTTTATTAGTAATATCTAAATACTTAAATAAGTTAGAAAATAAATATATTAAAATAAATTAAGTAAATTAAATCATATGCTACTTGTTAAAGCTGAATACAAGTATAATAATTATTATAACAAGCTAATTAGAATTAGAAATTAAAATAATTATAAACTTAATACTCTTATTTAAGAAAATAACTTAAATAAAAATAAATATAATATTTATGTATTCATTTAATTAATTAGTAAAAATTTATACAAGTTTAAAATAAAATTCTTATTAAATTATTTAAATATCTTAATAAATTATTTAATTATTTAAATAATGTTAAAATAAATTAAATAATAAAAAATAAAATAATAATAAAATAAATAATATATGCTAATTATTTTAAAGTAATATAATAAATATAAAATATATAAAGAAAAAGCAGTATACTTATTAATATGCATATAAATTTAATTAAAAAAAAAAAAACATGAATAACTACAGATTCTAAATATTTATATCTTTATATAATATTAATCTAATTAGAAAAAAAATAGAATAAATTTCTTAGATAAAAAAAATAATAACTTCTAGTAATATTTATTATTTCTTAATAATATGAATAACATAATCTAATTAGAATATTAAATTTAAGAATGAATATTAACTGCTAACTTACTCTCATCTCATGATAAATTTAAAATATGATTAATAATGGAAATTATGTAGAGAAATATCCTGTGTTACTTAGTTAAACATTCTTACTGCTTATATAAACACCTTTTACTGCATCAGATTTAGAAAATTAATAAAACTAGCTAGAATATTTAAAAGTCTAGACAGAATATCTGTAAATCTGATTCTGTTATTCTGTGCCACTCATTATTAAATTTAATAAATTTAATAAATTTAATTAATTTAATTAATTTGTTTAAAAATGTAATAAAAATTAAGAGAAAGAAAGCAGGTTTTTTTTTTCTATATAGATTTAGTGTCATTATTACTTATTTTTTACTCTAACTATATAAAAATTCATTACTTAACTAGACAGTAGCAGCTGTTGAAGTTTCTTCTCACTCATATTTTCTTTCACATCTATCAGAATTTCTTTCTTATATATAAATAACTAAGTTTCTTGCTATATTATTTACTAATACTTATATCTTATGATTTTATATATAAACAGCTAATTCATGCTAAATTTAAAATGAATTAAACTGCTTAAATTAAAAGAAATCTTATTAATTATTAATAACATCTCACAGAAAATTAAATGCTTTGTAAGATCAGTTAGAATTAGTAACTGCTTTAAGCAGCAACTTATATATTTAAAGAATTAAATTATCTAATATTTTAATAGATTTTTAAAATTATCATTACTTATAAAAATTCTGTATTTATAAATATATCTGATTTAAAAAAAAAATCTTCTAAAATTAATATGCATAGGAAATTCTCATAGTAAATTTAAACATGCTTGTGCAGTAAATAAGACATGTAGAAATCTTGAAATAATAATTAATTATTCTTTATATATAATATAATATGTAACTTGAAATAAATTTATAAACATTATAAAATAAAGAAATTATAAGTAAATATAGCATGTTTATACAAGCTTGTTTAATTACTTTAGTAATCTGCTCATTAATCTGCAGTATTATTAATCTCATTTAGTTAATCATACTATTAAAATTATGCTTTAAGTTTTATAAATCATTCTTTAAAAGATAATAAGTATTTTTAATTTTAGATATAGCTGTATTGCAGAAATGTAAATACTCATTCATTTAAACATGCATAAAGAATTCTTTTTTTATAATTTATTATTTTTTTATATAGAAAATTACATTAGAATACTTCTTATTAATTTACTTCTTAAATTAACTAAGTAATTTATAAAATGCAGATTTAATTTAAGCATAAATTATTTTATTAAATAAGTAGAAAAAGAAGATTTAACATTAATTAACAGTATTTATAATAATCTGAATATTTAATTAATTCTTATTAGCTTTTTTCAGTAATTTCTTGTAAAACATCAGCTGGTAATACTTGAAGATATTTATTTAAATATGCTAGTAATAATAAAAAATTATAATTAAGTATTACTTAGCTTTAAAAATATTATAAAGAATTTTTTTATTATTAATTAAAGCTATATATAAAAGATTAATTTTATAATTTACATATATTTTAAATAATTAATAAAATGCTTAGAAGAAATCTTCTTCTTATTAATAAATTATAAAGTAAAATGCTATAAAAAAAATTTAATTTAAAGCTATACTTTTAATTATATTTAAAAAAAATATGTTTAAGTAATTTATTTTAAACATAATATTTATATAAAGCATGTTAAGATAGCATTTAACCAGCTTTAACAAATTATAATACATGAAAAATAAATTAGTTAATTCATTATTATTATTATAATATGCATGAATTTATTCTGCTTTATTATAAAATAAGATTAGAAGAGTTTATACAGAAATTCTGTTATTAAGAAATTTAATCTGTTTAATTCTCATATGATTATTAATATCATGATAAGAGAATTTAATCTTAGAATTATTAGTTAAAAGAATGTTCAGCATGTCTTTTAGTATAATATTATTTTTAATCATGATTTTAATTTCTTTTTTATAATTATTAAATTTAATTTAGTAGAGAATAAGATAAAGAATCTAATATAAAAAATTATAATTATAATTAGAATTATAAACATGAATAAACTAGTAATTAAAATGCTTTAAATAACTAATTACAAGATTAAATAAGTACTTAATTCAGTAAATAATATAATTTATATAATACTGCTCATGTCTGATAATCTTTCCAGAATAATTATAATGCATATAATAATGAATTAGCTTGTCATTCTTCTTATTAATATAAAAAATAATGATTATGAATTTCTGAATTTTTAAATGCTTATTAAGAGCATTTCTTGCATTAAAAAAAATTATAAAAGAACTGAAATTAATAAGCAGAGCTAGCTGCATTAATTAAGAGATATTATTAATTATTTTAAAGTAATTTAATAAAGAAATTTTATAATAAATGATAAGCTAGTTAACAGTATAATCAGATTTTATATAAATAATTATGAGAATTTATGTAATATCATAAATTTAATAAGATGTAATACTAGATTTATAAATGTTCTGACTAATTCTATTAATTTTCTGAATCTGATGTGATAAGAGATGTTTATATAAGCAGTAAGAGTGTTTAGCTAAGCAACATGAGATGTTTTCCTACATGATCTCTAATAATATTCAAGACTTAATTAAAATACTTTTAGAATTAGCTTAATCAGTACTTTAATATTTAATTAATAATAATCATGAATTTTAAAAGTAATATCTAAGATTATATTTCTCAAAAACTTGATTAATTAACAGATTTATATAATCTGTCAAGTTTGCAGGGGTGTATTACATAATATGATTCTTATCAAATTATTTATATACTAGCTTTATATAATTAAACTGTAATTTGTCATATAACTGATATGAGGGTGCCCAAGGTGAATATTTCTCATACAGAGGAATACACATGAATTCATTGATAAAAAGGAGTATTCCATGCAGATTACTTAATAGTTCTTGACTCCATCGGCTAGTAGAGGAAACGGGACGTTTGAATTCCTTAATTAGTGGGTCACGTGGAGAACGAAGGCTAGCGAAGTCGGCCTACGTCGGCAATAAGCCGGAGATAACAGGCCACAAGAGAGATATCGATGCGACCGGGCACTATTGGTGTTGAAGGACGATATGTCAAGTGACCCAATTCAGGAGGCTTAAATTTGTGGTCACATAGATTTGCTGCTGGAAGATTCAGTGCTTCGTCAAAAGTATCTGCAACCCTTCAATACCTATTGCATACTCTTGTGTCAAGTCCAGGGATTGTAGTGGGCTGCGGAAATTTTGACGAGGACAGTACTGCTGCGTTTAGCTGTGAGTATAATTCAGTGCATAAAAAGAGCTTCATTTTTTCTGAGATATCAAGTAGAGCGGTTCAAAGACTGTGGGGGAATTAAGACGAATCGAAATAGAGCAAAATCAAGCAGCTCGAAAATAATGGAAAATATTCCGTAGAAACCAAAACATGTTACCCATATTTGGAATATCCCACCAGGATAACGCGACAACCATTCTATTTCAATTAAAAAATATTTTGACTCCTCAAGAACCACCGTTCATCTTTGCGAGCTCCGCTTTGGCTGATTCCGCTGCCAAAGCGTGAGCATCGGCCTCGTTCACCACTCCTTGGATGATTTGCTGCTCTTCGGCATTCAGGATCTTGGTGAGGTTCTCGTATAGCAAAGGCTGAGTCTGTTGAAGGTCTATATGTTCTGTTAGTCAAGGTAACGATTATATCGAAAGTATCAATACTCACTCAGCAGAGATGTCTTGAAAAAGCTATACGGTTCCACCTTGTCTAAAGGCGACTCCAACAGGCTCTCTTCATCCAAATCGTCCTCGTCATCATCTGGAAGCGTCGAGAGTTTCACAGCCTATGATATTTGTCAATATTGCGTATTCTGGGGGTTGAGACAGTCCATTTGCTTACCTCTCGGTTCAAGAATTCAATATAAGCAGAGCCCTCATCTCCGAAATCGGCATCGGCGCCGTCAGCCTCATCTTGCTCTGTCCACTCGACTTCTCCACTCCAGTCATTGTCATAATCGTCGTCATCACCAGTTTCATCATACTGCAAGTCGGAGTCTTTCGTCGCTTGCTCTCGCACTATTATACGATTAGCAAGCTAAACACAACAAGGGGCACAGAGTGATTATTACATTTGATAGCAGCAGGTAAAGTTTGGAATAGTCTGCTGATTCCTTGAAGGAGTCGGGGCCAGCCTGGCTGTACGCTAGCGGGGACCTCTTCGGCTCTGAGGGCTAGGAGAGCACTGATTGCTACAATAGACAATTTCTTGTCATGAACCCTCTTGAAGCTGTCAATCTGCGAGAACCAGCTGCTGAAAAACTTATTGGTCCATGCGTTACTTTCCAAGACCTGCAGCGCAAGAATGGGGTTGTAATAGATGGCGTTGATCACCATTTCCATCAAATGGATGCGGTAAGATTTGGTCTGGGCTCCATCTGTCGCTAAAATTGGCATGGCAAGACTGATGAAAACGGGGATGAATTGGTTCACGTGGCCACGGAGGTTAAGCATGATTGCTTCCGCAAGCTTGCACGCACAAATTCTGTCGACGCCTCCGGTTCGCTTATCGCTGAAGATATCCTCAACCATGCTCACAATGGCTGTTAGGTATTCAGGGTTCTGTATCAACATGGCGGACCCGTATGTCACGTAGTTATCAAGTGCGGGTAGCATGTCTAGGACTGAGTTAGCGAAAAGAAATCATCCGAAATGAAAAGAAGTATATACCTTCGAGATAAAGCTCTGCACCGGTTTTGAACGTTTTGTGAATTAAGATGAATGCCTGCCACATTGTTGGAGAAATGGATTTTGCTGCGTAGGTGCAGGAGTCGATGATTTCGAATATTTCATTATATAAATCTAGAGAATATTAGCACCGGAACACCAGGAAAAACAGGGTAAGGGGTAGGATTATTACCGTAGAGTTTATTCTCCAGAGTGATGGAGATAATTGGCATTAAAATAGTCTCTAAATGGAGAAGAACATCCGGTGTACTCTCCAATGTCAAAATCAAGGTACCAATGGTCTGCAAGACGCCAAGGGCCGTAATACTCTTGTCGTCCAAATAGTCTCCATACCCGTCATCCTCTCCTTTAGCGGATCTGCGGTCGAGGAGATCGCGAATGATACGCATATAGGTATCGCGCAACTGTTCACATAATGCGACAGCGAAGGGTGTGAGCTCAGTGGAGAAAACTTCAACGAAATCTTCCATAACATTGGCTAAAGCATCGACATCCACTTCATTGGCCAGTTTCAGGAGCTGTTGCATAATTTGGGGAATGTTGGTTTGCATTGAGGTGCGAATGACGTTATGGCGGATCAGGGGCTGTAAAGCTAGAGCGGCCTCCACCCGGACCGGTAAAGCTGGATCCGCCAGGGCATCCAGAATACTTCTATAGATCGTCATCAGGTTGTTTGGATCCTGAAAATCGAGCTGTTCGAATTTCTCGAGAGTATCACATGCACGCGCTCGAAGGTAGCCATGAGGACTTCGGAACTCTGGGAAAACGTGGCGAACGAAAAAGTATTCCACTTGATCAGCGATAGGACTCTTCTTGCCCAAGATGACAGAAGCCAAGGATCCAATCATTCGTAGTGCACCTTCTTTCTCGCGAGGTTGTTTTTGATCATCGGGTGCGGATTCATATTTGCTAACAATGCCATTAACAAATGTAAGAATCGAGAAGGTCTGCTTCTTTCGCGTTTTCGTGAGAGCGATAAGGAAATTCGTTGCGGCGGCATCCGGAGCAGCTACCTCCTCGAAAACGTTCAATTTCCGGTGAAGATATTCTGCTGGGTCGGAATCAAACAATTCAATGTCTTCGTCGCTTTGACAGAGAAGAGGGAAAACGAGATGCGCAATGAGGCCGTCGATGTGCGTTTTCAAATGGTCCCACACGGATTTTGGTTTGACACACTCTTCAAGAAACGTCAAAGTATGAGATAGAGCACGCTTGCTCAACCAAAGCCTTCCAGATACCCATTTGTCCACCTGCTGGAGGTAGCCCTTCAAAATTTCGGGGACGAAAGTAGTGATGAAGGTTTTGGAATATTGTGTATAATCCGGCTGGCTGGTTTTTCCGAGAGACGACGGGTTTCCGTATCTATTCAGAACAGAACAATGAGTATAGACTCGACATAGCGGACGCAGCTCAATCATACCTTACGAAGAGACGGTTCAGGTTTGCATATGCCCATTTCTTAGCCTTCCACCAATGAGTCAGTTCGCGCTCCGCATGGTCTTCCACCATTGAGCATGCTGGCGGGGCTTTGTCGACTATTCGGAGGAACAGTGTGCACCAATTTACGGTAGCCTGGTGTGTCACTAGGTGAGCGGGGAGTTCCATCTAGCAGAAATAACGGTTAGCCAGCCAGATCCACCACTTTCTCCTAGCGAAAGTATACGAAACAGGACTCACATAAATAGCATATTTGTAGGTTTTCATAACGGCTCTGAGCATTTCACCCGCTTCTTCACTCTCTTCATCGACAAGCCGAGAACCAATGTTGAGCAGTTGTGGAAAAGAATGATTGACAATTTCGTCAAACTCCGCCCTTTTATCATCTTCGCTCGCTTTCAGGCTGTATACCTGGCAAATAGCGAGTAAACACTGTAGCCCCGCGAATACCGAATTGACATCGCCGCCATTGAGTAGCTGTAGAGTGATATCCATGAAATCGGGCCATTTCTGTGGAAAATCATTTTGCAAAATTTTCAGTAGCATAGGAACCAGCTGAGATCGGATTGGGGGCGGTGTGGACGCTAGCATAGGCAGTAAGCGGTTTCGCAGAGGCGCTCGCTCTTCCTCTGGAATCGGCTTGTGGGGTGAATGCTCTTCATCGGGCGCCCATCCTCGAGAGACCCTGTTTTTCAAGTAAACAACGGCTATATGCTGTCAGAATCCAAACAATGCGGGCCTGAAAGGTGAAAAGGTAGGGTCATTCGCCATACTGGATAGTCTGACGGCCGGGTCCTGTTCAGCCTGAAGAATATCACACAGCGCATTTGGAAACCCAGGTTGATTTTCAGCCTAATTGTGTCGAGAGAGAATTTCGATTAGCAGGTCTAGTACGATAAACACCAACGCATTACTTATTGGAATGGAAAAATTCTAGACGCACAAATTTCAAATCGGATTCCGCCTGCCGTCGAATGTCGCCGTTGGCGTCAAGCGTTGCCTTGATGCGGTCCCGTAGGCCTGCCACATCCATCTTCGCGGGTTTCAATGAATCGCCTGCACCAAAGCAGAAACGATAGATTCAGGAGTCAGAAAGCGACTGCAAGGACAAGGCCTCATTCAAGCTTGGGCTCAAATAGGCAGACGACCACGAACACGGTCGGTGTGGAGGGAAACAAGATCAGCGGGGGGTCTAACAAGGGTCCAGAAAAAAATAAATTGAGTATCTCCCTAAACTTAACTTTTTCAACCGCTCAGGAACCTCCTTTTTGGTCTGGTCGCGCGTACTTACAGAGTACCTACCAATAATACGACGGCTAACTGAGATTTCATGCTACGAGTCCGATCTACTCCGTAGAATGAGATTAATAGGCCTTTTGTCTTACATCTTCCCTGAGTGGCTGCAGCTTGTCACCCTCGTCGCCCTCGCAACACGCTTCAGCGGTCGGTGGCAACTCTGCTGGTGGCTCTGCGGTTAGAAGATGATTGCCGTCCGCTTGTGCAACAAAATACCCAGCCACGACACCTGAATATTACCTTTGGTCTTACGACATGCAGGTTTCTCTGAGGTACTACCGGATTCTTCTATTCGCAGATCTGTATGGAGTACAGCCTTGAGCTAAGCCGAAGCACACGAATGTTCCACTAATTTATCACAGATACGGTCTTACCTAGCATATCTACATGTAGAGAGACGCCGCGAAGATAACATCTCGCTTAATCAACTCCTGTGCAGTTTGCATCTTAGTGTACAATGACGGATCACCCACGAGTTTTGCTGCATTTTTCACCTCCCGACACGTTTCGTCAAGCCGGGTGATGACCCGAACGATGGTCCCCTCCATCACGTCAGTTAAATCAGTAATGCGATTGAAAGACATCCCTCTTGCCCACTCGTAAACTACTTCGACGAGATTAAAGCGGGGTTTGGTTGAAAAATCTCCCGCGTCTTCGCTGGACAAAATCACTTGGTACTGGACTTGAAGGTCGTTGACCCTAGTGGATATGTCAATGATGGCCTGCTTGCCTTTCTCCAATCGAGGTGTCAAGGTTGGGGTGTTTTCGGTCTTCTCTTCGAACACAAAAGCGGAGAGAAGAGCAACAATCTCCTCTGGCTCGTATTCAGCCAGCACGTTTTCGAGTATCAACTCTGTTAGGACTAACTCATCTGCGGAGTGTATCTTGAGTCGGGTTATCATGTCAGTTATCCTTTCGTCCAGCTTTGCAGTAAATGGGTGGGCATTACCTCGCATGCAACCTTGCCTTTGAGCTGCACCCGGCAGGCCTCGTCGACAAATCCGAGCTCTTTTAAGACTTGCATCCGTTGCTCATAATCTGGCAGCAGTTGGAGATTTTGGTCGGACATTAGCTGTTTTAGCTGGGAAATGTTTTCCTTGATCTGCCACTCATCGTGTTGCATTTCGAACTGCACCCTTCTGTTAGCTCCTCGGACGAATATGAGCAGGCGACATATCACTCACGTGCTTCAAAAAATTAGGACACTGGAGGCACTCGCAAGATTGAGCGATATCGAGTTGCTTTTGTCTTTCATTCAGGATTTCAATGACTTGTAGTTCTTTAACCCGGCCCCAATCAAGTTCGTCCCATTCTGCAGTCTGCCACGAGGACGATAAAGGAACTAGCTCTTTGCTGGCAATTTTTGTTCCCTCTGTTTGGACTCATTAGCTCACATCTAAAATTAGCCGTTGAATGCTGACGCCTACCTTTTTTATTACCGAGAATCCATGTTGGACCCGTGAATTTACCCATTGCCGTTGTTACGCATTCCAAATCCATGAGAGGGACTTTAAAGGCCCTCAGTTCCATTTCAGACGCAGATTTTGGTAATGGTGTAAGATATTGTCGGAACATGGGTAGATATGGTAGGATGTCGATGGTGTTATTACGGGTTAAATTGAAAGGTCCGAATTCAAACACCTGAAGAGTCGGTGCAGCACCGCCGCTAACTCCTTCTTTCATCAACATGCCAACCGTCCGTGCTCCATTCTAGAATAATCGTTAGAAAATTGATTTTTGAAAGCCAGAATGCATAATTACCCTTCTGTAAACAACTATTCGCTTCGCAGCAAACAAACGCCTTCCAACCGGAGAGGCGAGGAGAAGTGTATGGAGTCGTGTAGTGAGACGTTCAAATTCCATTGACGCAGTGTGGCATATCTCCATGTCAATATCACATATAGCACAAGATTCTCGCTTCACCTGTGCAAGAGAAGCTTCAGACAGTTCCACTTGTTTATGGTGTTCAGGTAAAAGTGCCTGAGTCGCATTCTCGCTGAAACTTCTCTTAATCATTTCTTCAATCTTCAAAGCCTCGACCCGAAGAAGATTTAGCATCATATTATACGTGAGGCGGAACTGGGATCGAAGTTTGGTAGGGTCACCTAAGATCATCTTTTTCAAGCCCCAGATAGGAGGAGCCTCATCTCGACCAGAACTGACAATTATAACGGACCCAACGGTATCTAAGCCACGACGCCCTGCTCTTCCTGCCATTTGAGTATATTCACCAGGAAGCAGGTCTCGAAACTGCCTGCCATCATGCTTCCTATACCCTGAGAAAACCACTGTTCTTGTTGGCAAGTTTAGACCCATCGCGAAGGTCTCGGTGGCGAATAGCACCTTCACAAGGCCTCTAGCGAATAAGATCTCCACTATTTCTTTGATAATGGGCAGTAAACCTCCATGATGTACTCCGATTCCCCGACTGAGCAGTTCTCGCACACGTCTGATCTGAGGAAGCTGCCTGTCCTCTACTTTCAAACGAGCTAGCGACTTTTCTATAAGCATGTGAATCGCGCTCTTTTCAGATGCAACACAGAAATCTTGATTCGATAATGAGTCCGCATTCTCCTCACACCGTTTCTTCGAAAAGACAAAGATACATGCCGGAAGTATGTTTTCTTTTTTGAGATGTAACACGAGATGAACCCAAATGTTTCGATCTTGAGCTGCTGTAGTACGTCCTGTTCCTCTTCCAGTCCGAGCAATGTTACCAACCCCTCGTGGTGCTGGCTGACCTCGTCCTCTCTGCTGAGACCCGCCTCTCTGTTGACCGCCGCCTCCCCGCTGCGGCCCGCCTCGTTGGCTACCTCGCTGTCCGCGTCCGCGATCGGCGGGTCCGCCTCTTTGATTCGCTTTGGCTTCTGCTGCTTTCTGTGCTTTGATTTTATCCCGTCCGGATAGGATATCATCGGCTTCTTTCCAGCCCTTCTCAATGAACTTCTTATCAGCATCAACAATTTTTTGCATGGTCTTGCCAGCCCAGAGATAATGCTCCAGTGGCACCGGGCGTTTCGGAGTAGAGATAACGTATATATCTTTCTTCTTCGTCCGACCAACCCATGAAGCGAATTCATAGGTGTTTGGTACCGTAGCGGACAATAAAATTAGAGTAACGTGCTCCGGTAGCATAATGATGACTTCTTCCCACACAACTCCTCTTTCCAAGTCGTTCACATAATGAACTTCATCAAAAATAACGAATTCGACATCTCTAATCAGATCCGCGCCGCGATAAAGCATACTTCTGAGGATTTCGGTCGTCATGATCAAGCAACTTGCTTCAGGATTTATCTGGACATCTCCAGTCAAAATGCCCACATCATCAAACGTGTTTTTGAAATCGCGAAACTTCTGATTGCTCAATGCCTTGATAGGTGACGTATATATGGCCTTTGTCATATGCTTAGCGGCCAAAGCTATAGCATACTCTGCGACGACGGTCTTTCCAGCAGACGTATGAGCGGCAACAAACACCGAATCTCCATTTTCAAGGTGATACACGGCCTCTTTCTGAAATGTATCCAACTCAAATGGGTATTCTCGCGCCATGTCCGGTACCAAATCATAAAAGTTCGTGATTTCCTTATTAACGTCCACCACATGAGCCCATTCTTTGCCCGCTTTCTTCGAGGACGCAGGTAAAAGATCACCTCGAGCCTCCAACGCAGGGTATTCAACAGGCAGTAAAGAGTCAATGTCTTCTTCGTCTTCTGGCGTCAAGTCTTCTTCTGTCTCCTCTTCTTTGATATGGCCACCGTCTTCGGTTGCACCCTCCCCGACCCCGCGATCAAGCTCACTATCATCCTGTGCTAAGGCATCTGAAACTTCCTTTTCGGCGCCCTTTTCTGCAAACTTCAAGCCTCTCGACATCCCAGGTGCTACCTCTAGTAGTCCACCTTCAATTCCAAACTTGATAATCCGATCCAGCGAAGACTTGCCCCCCGTCGCTGCGCTCGCCCGCTCCTCCTCCGCCTGTACCTCCGACTCCATGGCCGAAATCGACTCCACCGTTTCCAAACCTCCAGGTTCAAACGGATAAAACCCTGCAGCACCTCGCACGAACTCCGCTCTTCCAGCGGGCCGCCGACGAAGTGACGTTGAATTCTTGGCAGTCGCACTACCCGCAGGCACAGTGACTTCCCGATACCCCGTTACTCTACCCTCCAGACCCTCGCGTGTGAATCGAATTACCGTTCGGGACTGTGTAGGTGCAAGTTCAAACAAATCCGTGTAATCGACTGGCATCTCCCAGCGCTGTTGTAGGCGGTTGAGCCATTCGGTGTTGAATCTGGGCGACGGGCTGAGAAATTCATCTTCCAGTTCCTGTTTCAAATCTTCAACGGATTGAACTTGACGTTGTCGGCGGTTGCTTTTTTGGTTGTCATTGTTGATCCAAGCATCCAAATCATCGTTAGCATCCAGTGCTTCAGCTTGAAGCCGTACCTTCGACATCGTTTTGCTGAGATCGTCGGTCGCCATGATGGCGGAGCTTCGCGGAATCGCTCAGCTTTCGATGCAAAAATCCAAGAATTGAATTTTTTATTGTTGCTATTTCATAATCCCGTACTGCGTTTCCCATTGAATGAGTCCTTGAAGGTAGAGTCGAGATTATTGAGGGGCAGTGTGTCTCCAGGCTTAAAGCCGAAGGCACCTCAAAGGGCAATGGACAATGGGCCGCAAACAGTGCCTCAAACACAACGACCGAGGTCTTCAATGGATGAAGCTGTGAACTGCGAGAAAACTTTCCTGTGGTGGAGATATTCTGTTTTCTGGAGCTACACATGATAATGTCATGCAGTGTGTTGTACGGTGCTAGTGTTGTGACAAAAAGAAGGTTTGATTCGGAACATCACTTGCCAAGAAATGGCAAGCCCAGCCTCAAACTACGGCGTTGCTGACAGCGTCTCCGTCTTTCAAGAGGACAATCACAGCTTGGGGACATGTTGGACGAAACATTGGACGTAAAATAATGATAATGAATGATTCATTGGACCTAACTATTCATGGAAGCAATCAAAAATCTCACCCATCCGCATTCCTTGATATTATTTTAATGAAGCGAAACCAGCAACCCCTGGTATAAGAATACTAAGGACTTGAGAAAATCCCTGAAACCAGACTGTCCATAATCCCAATGCAAAATCCCATAAAGACCAGAGAAAAAGATGGAAGAAAGAAGAGAAACTTTGGAAGAAGAAGAAAACATCGATCAAAGAGTCATTTTTCCATCCAAAAACTCCAACAAAGAACAACACCTTCATGTAATGTCCAAAGGCCGTCAAACTTCATCACATTTGGATCCGTTAAGGATCGGTCTCGATTCGTAATTCGAAAAATGATAATTACCGACATGAAATCCCTGGGAAGGTCTTTCGGTCCTGAACGTTGATTTTATACTCGAAAATGCCTTCTTCCGTACCAACATACCTTAGTAAGAATCATAGTTAGCTTCCGCAATAGAGAACAAAGACAAAATAGCTTACAATTTCCGTCCATCCGTACCCCAGCCAACTCCAGCTGTGCCAACACCCATTTCTTCTCGGTTTGCGCGATCTGAGAGATCATTACGCAAGCTCCTGAATCGAGGGTTGGTCCGGAGTCGGTCAAACTCCATAAGCCTCCGATAATGCTGCTCCCATTGCCCAAGCCTTTGATTTTCAATGGCAGCACGTCTTTGAGATCGCGTCCGATCGGAAGGTTGACCAGGCCGCGATTCCTGTTCAGACGCTTCAGGCTCGACGCCGTCGTCTGGTGGCCGTTCACTACGGCGGGGAATAGACCTTGATCGTAACCGATGCCGTGTTCCTATAGGAATGAATGAGCCTTGAACTGTCGGGGTATTGATCAAAATGCGAGTACCCGGACTTGATATTCCGGTAACTGAAGAAACACTGGGGCGATTCTGACCATTGCTGCTTTGAGTATTATTGGTGGCATGGATTGCCGTTACTCTACCGGATCCAGTGACAGTCATACTGTCGAAAGGGGATTCAGTCGGTGGGAGCTGTGATGGGGACGCGGTCCATCGCAATGTGATTGTTGGGTGAGGGATCGCGGATGTTGAAGAATTTGAGCCATTTGATCCGTTCGAGCCATTCAAAGGCTGGTTGGCTGGACCATCTGGGGACAAAAGGACGGAACCTCTGCGTCGCGGTTCCGTATAGCGAACGCGATGGACGGCTCTACTTGGCTCACGCGGGTATGGAGAACCGCCCGGCGGTGGGGAGGTTGAAAGCGGCGAATGGCGGCTACCTCTTGGGGGCGGGGATGCATCATGTAGGGAAGCCTGGTGATCTTCAATGGTTGATCGCCACCGAGCGGTATTCAGAAATTCAATAATTTGCCGCTCCCGCGCAGTGAGGTCTCGCGACAGGTCTTCCGCATCCGGATTGCTCGTGACTCGCAACATAAAATCGGGATCTCTAATGCCAGATGTTCGAGCGATATCGCGAGATGGATCATTTTCACTCTCCGCTCCAGAGCCCTCGCCGTCATCGTCTTTGTTTAAATTTTCGGTGGGTATCCGCTCCAAGCCAGTTTCGTCCATATCTAGATTGATAATCTGACGACGAGAGAATGCCTGGCGAATATCCGCAACTCCCACCCGACCATGGTCCTCTACCCATACTAGAAGATCCCAAGGTCGGGGCGAAAATGTCATCGAGCGGACCGCACCTCCATCATAAAACGTTCGGGACGAACGAAAAACGCAGAGAACCTCTTCGCCATTTTCGTATCCTTGCAAATCCGTTTTGAAAATGCTACTTACGTCAAAGATTGTGATGGTTCCGCCTTGTGACCCAACTGCACATAATTTACTGCATGGAGAGAATGCGATTGTGAAACAGCATGGATCATCGTAGTTAGTGTCCGGTTCGAGATCAACTTTCTTAATCAAAGGCCAGCTCCAACTGCAAAAGAATTTATCTCCATCCGACAGAGGACCGGGCTCTTCCGGTATCGCCACCACCCGATAGAACCATATCTCATTGGTGTCTCCTACCGCCGCAAGGAGTTTGGAATTGGGAGATAAAATAGCGTAATTCATACAAACAGGATGTCGAATGGTTGCCAGCATTTCCCGTCGAGTGAGGGAGAAAATGCTTACCGTTTTGTCATTGTTACTATATAAATACAGTGTTAGCCATTGAATATTTCGAGTCCACACAAGGTAGTATACCTTAGAATCGCAAGGTCCTCAGGACTGAGGAGGTCGGTTGGCGGCGTTAGGTGATGAAGAGTTACGGAGTTGACGATGGTGCCACCGAATTGTTGAACAACCAGCTCTACTACCCAATCAGTCCATATTATCTCTATCGAGGGAAGAGGAAGACTTACCAGGCGCACGCGGTGGCAATCTTCGGAAAGCAGGGTCGGAATCGAGCGGAAGCGGCGAATCCACTTCGGCCTCAACAGTATCGGTCAGTGTTTGAAGTAAGGTGGAATCATATTCTGGTAGTTTGATAAAGGCGCAATCGCCGTTTTCGCTGCCCCCAACCGCAATCCAACCGAGACCGGCAGTCAAACATTTCGGGTCGAATGGAAGAACAGCAACGATTTCCCGTTTATGGACGGAGATGTGGATAATGTAGATGATTCTGCCTACGGCAACGTATATCCTATCGGAATCTGCGGTACTGATATAGTGGCGAAGCTGGTGATGCCTATGGCAACGATGCAAAAGTTAGGCAATGGCAAGCATAAGGTAAATAGGCACAAGGTTTGAAGGGCTCACGAGTTTGGGATTTTGAACGGAAAGAATCGCCGGTGGTCGGGCAGAATAAGGGAATCGGTCGGTCGATATCTAAAAAAAAAAAGGAGTAAGCACGGCTGCATGGGCGTCGTGATGGGCGCAGGGTTGTGCAACTGACAATAATGCAGAATCCAGCGTCATACTCTCAAGACAGCACGAGAGCTATTACATGGATAGTGGAAAGAGTGCGACAGGTCAAGTAGAGCAAGATATAGTTTTAATGATAGGGGTTAAATGAATTCTCAATGTAAATTAAAGAATATATAGTAATCAAGGGCATGAGTGATAGACGCAATATAATCATACTACTGGTTGTCGCGATCCTTCAAATGTCGGATTTCTTGATGACGGTGATGGCGACCAGGGAAGCACTTGAACTCTTTCCTTGCTTGGCGCTTGGGCGTCTGACGTGAGGCAAACACGCCCAAAGGGGGATGGCGGCTACCTAACGCTTATTAGGTAATTAGAAAGCGGGAAAATATACACCCGCGCCGATATATTCGCCGATTCAGTTCCAGCATTGTCTGTGTTATGTCTCTGTTGCATCGAATCAAAAAATGGTGGAACTCTAAGTGCTAATCATACACTCAATCTTATACTCCTACTTCCTTTTTCCGACCTCGTCCGCTCGATCTCGCAGAATTAGAAGCTCCTGATTGATCGGCGGCTCGGTCCTCGGTCACTTGGAACGGTCACGTGGACCCTCGATTTCTACGGAATTCGATTTCCATCCCAATCATTAGCGCTAAACCCAGAATGGACTGGCTCCAATCTCGGGATGATCCACTCTTTTTTGCCTGCAAAATTTCTTCCCCAAGAAATCTTTTCCTTCTTCTCTTCATCTCAGCATCACATTCCCTTCCCTACCTATCCGTGCCCTTTTAAACCCTTTCTCTCTTCTTCGTTTGTATTGCTAGTTTATTCATACCTGTATTTCAATTGAAGCCTCCCTCCAAAAAGTTGATAATGCTTTCGTCACGTTTATCCCGCGCAGTAAGTTGCTTCGAGCACTGCTCTCAAGGAGCTTCAAAGGAGCTTCAAACTAACTCGCATTCAGCTCCCTCGCGCTACTTCTTCGTTCGCTCGTTCGAATGCCTTCAGAATTCCTTCCGCTGGTCTTCGAAGATGGGAGTCAACGGAGAGCACGGAGAAGGTGAAGGGCGCTGTCATCGGTATCGATCTTGGTACGTATTTCCAGGGAAACTAGTTTTCTTCCGAACTCAATCAGAGGGATTCAGCAACATGATCGGTGCTGACCACTTTGATAGGTACTACAAACTCGGCTGTCGCTATTATGGAAGGCAAAAGCCCAAGAATCATTGAAAACGCCGAAGGTAAGAAGAATACTCCTCGACCCATGTCGGAGGCCATCGTGCCTTGAATGTAGAATCAGCAAATTAACGGTCGCTTAGGTCAACGAACAACCCCCTCCGTCGTTGCATTCACAAAGGATGGTGAGAGATTGGTCGGTATCTCGGCCAAGCGACAGGCCGTCGTCAACCCAGAGAACACTCTTTTCGCCACGAAACGTTTGATCGGCCGCAAATATTCCGACGCGGAATGCCAGCGAGACATCAAGGAGGTTCCGTACAAGATTGTTCAGCACACTAATGGTGATGCTTGGGTCGAGGCCCAGGGTCAGAAATACTCGCCTTCTCAGATCGGTGGCTTCGTTCTTCAGAAGATGAAGGAGACCGCCGAGGCTTACCTCAGTAAGCCCGTAAAGAACGGTGTCGTCACAGTTCCTGCGTACTTCAACGATTCTCAACGCCAAGCTACTAAAGATGCTGGTCAAATTGCTGGTCTGAATGTCCTCCGTGTTGTCAACGAACCCACCGCAGCCGCCCTCGCCTATGGTCTCGAGAAAGAGCAAGATCGTGTAGTTGCTGTCTACGATCTCGGTGGTGGTACTTTTGATATTTCCATTCTTGAAATCCAAAAGGGTGTTTTCGAGGTCAAGTCTACCAATGGTGATACCCATCTCGGTGGTGAAGATTTCGATATTGCTCTCGTCCGAAACATTGTTCAGCAGTTCAAGAAGGACGATGGCATTGATCTCTCGGGCGATCGTATGGCTATTCAACGTATCCGTGAGGCTGCTGAAAAGGCAAAGATCGAACTTTCATCCGCTTTATCGACCGACATCAACCTTCCCTTCATTGCTGCTGGTGCCGCTGGTGCCAAACACATCAATGCAAAGATGACTCGAGCTCAGTTGGAATCCCTTGTTGACCCATTAATCTCCCGAACCATCGATCCCGTCCGAAAGGCATTGAAAGATGCCAACCTTCAGGCTAAGGATATTCAGGAAGTCATATTGGTTGGTGGTATGACTCGTATGCCAAAGGTCACCGAATCCGTTAAGAGTATCTTTGGCCGCGATCCAGCCAAGTCTGTTAACCCAGACGAGGCCGTCGCGATCGGTGCCGCCATTCAAGGTGCCGTTCTCGCCGGTGAGGTCACTGATGTCTTGCTCCTCGATGTGACTCCTCTCTCCCTCGGTATTGAAACCCTAGGCGGTGTCTTCACCCGATTGATCAACCGCAACACCACCATCCCTACCAAGAAATCTCAAACCTTCTCCACTGCCGCCGATTTCCAGACCGCCGTTGAGATCAAGGTTTACCAGGGTGAGCGTGAGCTTGTGAAGGACAACAAGATGCTCGGAAACTTCCAACTTGTCGGCATTCCTCCCGCTCACCGAGGTGTTCCTCAAATTGAGGTTACTTTCGATATCGACGCTGACTCAATTGTCCACGTTCACGCCAAGGACAAGTCTACCAACAAAGATCAGTCCATCACCATTGCTTCTGGCTCTGGTCTCTCCGACTCCGAGATCCAAAACATGGTTGATGATGCTGAGAAGTTCCGAGCTCAAGACAGCGAACGTAAGGCCGCCATTGAGGCTGCTAACCGTGCCGACAGCGTTTTGAACGACACCGAGAAGGCCCTCAAGGAGTTCGAGGATCGCCTTGACAAGACCGAAGCTGATCAAATCAAGGAGAAGATTGCTACCCTACGAGAATTCGTTGCCAAGAGCCAAAGCGGAGAGGGCACTGCCACCGCTGAGGAGCTCAAGCAGAAGGTTGATGAGCTCCAGACTGCCAGCTTGACCCTCTTCGACAAGATGCACAAGGCTCGCCAGGAGGAGGGCAATCAGCAACAAGAACAACCATCATCCGGCGAGGCCTCCGGTGAGGAGAAGAAGCCATGAACACCCTAACTTGGCATCAAAAACAAGAACCAAACATAATGCCTTATACCAATCTTAATGTCCCTCCACATTTTGTATCATTCTCCTCTTGTCTTTCATACCAGCCTTTTCTCTTTATTTCTCTTGTTTCTATGTATCCCTGTAACTATACACAAGTTCTGATATTTTTTTTCTTACACCCTGGTCTCTACGGGCATACATCCATGGGTGTGTGGGAGTTTCGTCTTGGCGGCTTTAAAAAAACTTGAGCCTTTACTTTTTACTGCGCAAAAACACATCTTTCCAAAGCATGGGTTGGAAGGGACGGGAGTTCGAGGGCATGTTTTTTGACGGGCAAACAAGGCTGGCCGGGTCAAAGAAGAGGACTGTACTTACTTTCGTGCTTCCTTATTCAATCCGTTCATGGGTTACGTTGCTGTTTCACCCCGAAAACAGTTTTTGTATGATGTTTGGGCTTCTGGGCAAAGTTCCGTGATTAGCCTGTGGATAATAAGAATTCTCCTCTCTTAATGTTCTGAATGTTTATGACACTTTGCTGGATAAATCTCATTCCACATTTTACTCTACAAACCTATTCAACTATGAATCACTTTCAGCAACGGCTTCAATATTATACATGTAAATCATTCAAGATTCTGTCTACCGTCATTCCCGTAGAACCAACACATGGACTGCATATCCTGATCCCGTACCCAAGCCAGCCGAGCCGACAATTTCATCCTTGACCCTCCAAACCACGAACTCTTCCAAAGCCTCTTGAAGCCAACTTTCAAATACCTCATGAGAACGTAGTTGCTGCGCAATGATGCAAATAGTTGGCTTCACATCCTGGTAGTCCTCATTTTCTCGGCCTTCAGACATGGATTTATATGCCGCGATTGACGGGCGTAACCGAGCGATATCTGCACAAGTCTGCACGAATGGTTCCACCAACGCATCGTTGTAAATACAATCACACGCTAGCAGTAGGTCAAACCCAACTTTCGACGCTCCTTGAAGATTCGAAAGTGCGTCGGTTTCCCAATCTAAGGGGGTAAATATGATATTACGCTCCGAGCTTGCTCGTGAAGCCGGGCTTTGACTTGATTCGTTGGAGCGAGCTGCATGATTCCTTGACCGGGAACGAGACTGGGACTGGGCAGGCGAGCGGCGGGCCGAGACACCGTGGTTTGATTTGTGGCGAGACTTATGTCCAGCACTGCTGTGACTGTGGTGTTGATGGTCATGAGTCGAGCCCTTTTGGATGAGACGATACTGTACGGCTTGGTAATTCTCGTCGAGATTTTCTTGAAACAGCTTGCGAACGTATTCTTGGTCCGTAGCAGTGTATTGGCCTACAGATGGGCCAAGAGAAAGCGCGAGGACTCCGGATACACCGCAGCCTAGTTCAATGACCGAAGAATGATCATGCAGGGTAGACGACTCCCAGAGGATATTATTGGGCGAGCAGAGCCATTGCGCAAATAGAGGAGTGATCATCCAAAGAACTGCATAATGTCAGCTCCGGGTAAAATCACAGTAGACCGAGGTGAGTGATTTCAAATGACTCAGGATAAAGGCTAATAAGAAAAAAAGAAAACATGAATAAGCATACCAGCTCCTGTCGTCCCACCCGCTCGCTTAGATGAAAGCACTGAAGGAGACTGATGGATGGTAAGGTCCCGATTGAGAACGGATATCTCAACCGTTTGTGACTGGGAGTCAAGAAAGCCAAGGTTCTGGGAGGGGATGTCCTGAGAGAAAAGAAGAAAAGCCTCTGCAGATCCCAAGCTTGTTAATCACGATATTGCTGCTATCCCCGCATTATGGCAGTGAGAGAGAAAGCTCACCTTCCTCCGCATCCTCCACCTCGTGGCCAATCGAAGTGCAAAGGTCCGGAAAATGCATTGTTGACTGGAAGGGAAGAAATGTCAGATGAACATGGATTTCGGGTTGAATTCGAACATTGGCTCTCTATGAAGTAACATCTTGCATAACATAAACCCTGAAAAATATGATTTGAAGACTCTTGAATTCGCAAGGCAGATTTTTTTGAGAAGGTGAAGTTGGAATGTTTTGATTTTACGGAGCAAATTTCCCGAAACCTTGGAGGTCACTAAGATGGATCAGCATCCTCCGAACACTACTTCTTGCATTTATACGGAGTACGATGGGATAATTTCTATAAATATATTTGACGCCCAGTCTTGATCAACAGTGATCAGCTTTCGCAACACTGTGTCCAGGCGGGTTTCAAAGCTCAATCGGGGAACTCCGCTGACGGCAACCCACACACCTCATTCTACAATATGACACGGGCCGACAATGCGGACATACAGTACTCTACGAAGGATGGGAGAAGTATTCGGCCTGCAGATACGAGATCATTTCCCACAACCATTGATCGTCCCGCGAGGCTTACTGAACCTGAGTTGAGGAGTCAGCGTGTTCTATCGCCATATCGCTGAAGAAAACACTTCACGTGGCTGAGAACGGATGCTGATCATGGCCATTCTGCGCAGCTGAAGAGAGGATCGCCGGTGGTATCCGCGCACTCCTTTGGCCCTGAAGCCGAATATAAATATTGCTCAAAGGAAGCGAATTCATGAGGGGTTTTGAACAAAGAACCAAGTGCACGACCAAGAACAGAACATCATTCCTCTTTCTCCGGGCCCTCAACCAAAACAACGTTGTTCTCATCCAACATGAAGTTCAACCTCCAGCCACTCGTTCTTCTCGGCCTCTTCTCGGCCAGCGGTCTTGCTGCACCTGTCGAGGACGCACTCGCTCCCCGCGCCGACGCTTGCACCACCGCCCTAACGGACCGATATATGTTCAGCGATTCCATCGGGACCTTCCTTAACAACCGCGCGGGCAAGAACCCATCCTGCTTCGACTGGAGCTCCGACAACTGCAGCAGCTCACCCGACAGACCTGCTGGATTCAACTTCATCCCATCCTGCCAGCGCCATGATTTCGGTTATCGCAACACCAAGAAGCAGAACCGTTTCACCGAGCCTTTAAGACAGCGCATCGATGATATGTTCAAGGCCGATTTGTACCGAGAGTGCAATGGCCACTCAGGATTGTCGGGAATCGAATGCCGAAGAATCGCGGATATCTATTATTTGGCAGTGCGACGATGCGGAGATGGAAACTGCTTGGACAAGAAGTCTGAAGACTCCGAATAGACTCAATGGCTCACGTGATCTGGTTTGAAATGTTTGACATGTTTGATGATAATGCCAAGGTACCTGGTGATTAAGTAATCGCATTATTAGCCAATGAAATCTACCTTTCTTAGCGCTGATCCTCAAACCAATCAACCTCATGATCGCACCTTTCTCTCCAAACCACAAACGAAGTCAGGAATTGTAGCAAGCCTGCCGCTAGCCAGGCCTCAAGCAGTTTTGTTGTCTATTTATACCCTCCAATCAAGGCCGAATTTGCCGTGATACCAAAAATGATTCTCAAATCCCAAACATGAATCGTTTCTAGCCCCCACGCCAGCTCCGGGAGCTTTTGTTTATCCAAAGCATCTATTGGGTGATGGCAGAGCTGTGACGTCCCCGATTCATGGGCCTTCTGGGCGGTACCATTCTAGGCCTCTATCCCGAAGCTTTGTAAATACTCAAAGTGCTAATGGAAACAGTTTCATAAGGCCAAACACGGCAATTGTTGACTTTGACCCACATTCGCTTCGAAGCTCAAGGCGCCAAAGGCCAGTCCTCGAATGTCAACCGTGGATCCAAGAACAGAGGACGGGCCAGAGTGGAGAAACCCATACTCTCCTCTCTTCCAAGCAATGTTTGTCGGGCGAAGACCGTTATTCAGCATGCCCTTGATCGACATTTGAGTCTGAGGACGCCTGGGCGTTATCGCACCCTATTGGATGCCATGGGCGAATGTTCAGTCATCGTCAAACAGCTCCAAAAGCATCTATAATAATATAGACAAAAATAAACATAGAACTGAGGTTCTAGATTTTGCCTCAGAAGAGGATATAAACCTCTCACTTCGCCGAACTGTTTTCTCTCTTTTTGTTTTCCCATCACCAGCAATCAAGACAACGTTCCCTTCTCGTTATTTCTTTCTATTTCTTTCCTTACTTTTCTTTGCTTTCATACAATTCCATTCTATCTGCTTCAAGCTCTTTTAGACAATCATTCTTCTCAGCTTCTATCTCAAACTCCTTCTTAAAAGCATTCGGCTCTGGACAGCCATTTATACACTTTCCTTCTGCTTCTACCACCCGTTTCTATTCTCTAGCCTACTCCTCTCTTAGCATTTTCCAGTAGACATCATGGCTCGCTCTCAGGATGGTGCTCTCGGCTTGACATTCAAGATTGTCAGAATCCTTCAGGCCGTATGCCTCATTGCGATTATCGGCATGACCGCCAATTTCGTTGCACAGATGGTGTCAGAAAATACGGATCCTCCTCAGGTAATCGTCGGTACTCTGAGCGTGGTAAGTAGAGTCTCGTCACACGTCGGTTCGAATTAAGCTTTTTACTAATAACATTTAGACCTGCATCGCTGTGATATACTGCGCTATCACATTCATTCTTTACATCGACAATATTCTTCCCTTCCTCATCAATGCGATCCTTGACGGTCTCCACCTAATTGCCGTTATTGTTGTTGCGATCACTGTTGGCAAGCCACTGTCGTACGTCAACTGCAATGTCCTCGGAAGGGTATCTCTGTCGGATAGCGGGACCTCAGCATATACTTTCACTACCGCTCTAGGAAGTACTTTAGCCAAAAGTGGAGACAAGATCAGCTACACGCACTGGATCGGAACCTCCAAAACCAGTTGTCTCGAGATGAAATCCATCTGGGGCTTAGGCATCGCACTTTGGTAAGTGTCTGGCCTTTATTCAGCTTTCTGGGTAATCTCGCGGCTAATAAGCTCCTGTAGCATTCTTTTCACGGTTTCCACTACATGCAGCGTTATCATGTGGCGTCAGAAAAAGCCAGCGAAGCCAAAGGATGTGGAGGTCTAAACCATCCACGATCATCACTTCCGACCGTATGCTGCCAAATGGATTTTGATAATCCCTTGCGCATCTCGCATCCCGCATCCCTTTATTCCATTTGTTGTTAGATTGTTCTCATTTCATCATATTTCCCAACCACTTGTTTTCTGATTTATTTGTCTGCATGGTGTTTTCACCCTGTTTTTCATGGTTGCCCTACCAAAATAATGATAATGTTTGATACATGTGTTTTGAAAGGCTTTGGTGGGCAAACTAGGGGGCAAACGGGATTTGCTTTGCATTGTACCAAAAGGGGAGGAAATTTGATATCTGATATTGAATAACTAGAATAAAAAAAGAACGACAATCACCACATGTATACAATTACGTCCATACCTCTTCGAAAACAGGCAGGCTTACCATGGCCTTCTGGTTGAGCTCTTAGTCCACCAGATAAGTACGCAGCCCAGACGACCATAGGCGCCAAAATCAGGCGCTTCCACTTCCCAAAGCATTGTTTCCTGCTTTGACGAGCACGTAAAGTGGAATCGCAACACTCCACGCGTACAAGCCTGATCTCACCCAGCTCATTAGCTCTGACCGTGCACCAACGTACGCCATCGTATACATTACTCTCACTCCAAGATACTCAGCGGCCAGTATGTTAAGCTCGTTTGTGGGTAGGTTTCTCATATTCCCGGCGATCTAGACGTTTGTTAGCGTGATGGCTTATATGAAGGTAACGAAAGGTAACGCTACCATTGCAGCCGCGAATAAAGGAAGTCCCTCGAACGCATTCAAATGAGCGCCCCGAAGCTTGCAAAGGTTGTTCCAGGTTTCAGCAGGAACTTTGTCACGGAGTGAGTTGAGATTTTCGCGGGGCCTATGAAGATAAATTAGTTTTAATACGGTAAGACGAGATGAACTTCAAATTCTTGACATACATCAAATTTGACGTCTTCCATTTCGTGGCACGCATCATTTTCATAAAGTAGTACTCATGGGGTAGGATGCCGAGAAGGTAGGCGCCAGCGATAGAGTGATAGGTCCAATTATTTGACGACATCGTGTTGTATCGGTGTGGAAGGTGACTTGAGATATAAAATATGCGCTTCTCCAAAAGGTTTATATTGCTTGATCAAGAATATTGTTTGAATTCTTGAGGACTGAATAGAAGGAAAGGACCTCGGGTTTTATATACATGCCGACAAGTCATACAATTGTCTTGTTGTTTCAGCCGGTGACGAAATAGGCATGACATTATCTCGTACATAGAGGCTGAAAGTCGGAGACATTTGCTCTAAAGGGTATGGAGTTCAGCTATTCTACCGTTATGCTATGCGGTTTGTGGGAGCATAACGTTATGGTACAAGAGACGGTGAGAAATCACCTCTGGTCCGAATAATCCCGATCCGAATACTGAAGCCGATAGGCTTAATATATTTTCGGAGCAGGAACAGACTCCTTATCATCTGAGTCATGGCTTTCTAGAATATTTCTTTCCCATATTATCTATCCAAAAGTCCATGAGTTGACACCTCGCGTGTTGCAACTGCAATGGATCACGACTTCTTGGCAGAGATAATGCCAAGATTGTACTACACGTGATCCGTCATGTGGAATGATGAGTCAGCCAAGGATTTTTGCATATAAGAAGGATTTCTCACCAACTTTATTGATCCTCCATCTGTCTACTCCGTACTCCGTAGTCATCACCGGATTCTTATATTACTATTTCTATCCAAATCGATTGTTGACAACAGAGACCCCGATAGTAATTGCACCATGCTGACTGATGATGAGAAGACAGCTTGTATTGCTCTCTCCTCCCTGTTTCTAGACACAGAACTGCTGCCTAGCGATTATGACCATATCGCAGCCACCTTAATGCCCCTGAATCTCTCTCTTGCCAAGCTGGAGGATATCCTTCGCAATGACCTTTTTCCAGTCTTACATTCGAACCTTTTAGATGTCGCCGGCGAGTGGGCTGGTTTTGACAAAGACTGGCTACTGAATGAGATCAACAGGAGACGCCATAGCAAAGGCTGGTTCAATTTCTTTGGCAACTCTGCTGCCTGGTTTTCACATGGACATATGATTTCGACTCCATGGCGTGAAGTTAAGAGTCGACTTGCACCCAAGCTATGGTAGGTTGATGGATCCTCGCATGATGCCTTGGCTAATGCGTCGAAGAACGAAATGGCCCTTTTACTATCGTGTGAGACGAGATCAGCCTCCAACATGTACCACTTCCTCTCAAGTATGTATGAGTCGTTTACCCAAGCGACTTTATACCCCACGAAGAAACAATGAACCAAGACTTGATACCAATCAATCAGTATCCTGGCACGGCAAGATTGTCTCCGTAATTGGAAAAACGGTGCCTTTGCTCATAGAGTTGACTCTTTTGACCAATAAAACCGGATATTTCGGAAGGACACCTATCGATTAGATGCATCTATATAGAGAATGCCCCGGTATCCGCGTTTAAATGACTTCTTGGTGACTGAAGCCAGAGCTTTTGACATACCATAGTGAATGAATACTCGGTACGGAGTAGATGCTGTCGAATCAACTGATTACTAGAAGCTTTGACGACAACATCTGCAGAACTCAAGGAACACGGAGCAACCCATTTTTGGAGAAATTTCCCGAGAATGCGGAGAACACATGTAAATAAAGTTGCAAGGGGCCCGGTACCTGTCAATATAGAACTCTTCTCTCCCTTCTAGATCGATAATTCATGACAGGGATTACAATATGAGACTTAAAATAAGGTAGGATTTCTCGTTCTTGCGGAGTAGTTGAAAGGACATCCTCGCGTTGGAGTGGAACAAATTGGTGAAGTTCGTATCATTTGCAGGAATAGCCCATGAAGCTGCGATGGACATTATAGTCGTTTATCGCTGAAGTCGAATTCCTTAAATCATACTCTTACGCGAGTGAATCTGGTGAAGAGCGACCTCGCGTTGAGTGGTCTTGATCTGTTGAGTGAGAGCACAGGGCGAGAGACAAGCTGGGCAGGTGATTAAACTTTAGGGTGGCTCGAGAAAACCCCAGCGGACGCGCTAATGTTTATTAACTTCGGAATTAAACTTTATTTCCCGATGGATCTGCACGCGGGCGAAAGCGAAATGTCACCTCTGGTTCCTGGCCGCTCGTGGTTTTCAGGAGTCATTTTGAGACAAATCACACCGCCAGAGACCCAGAGCTGAGAGGAGCGAAGCAACTGAATCGCAGCATGCGCGTCATCTGTGAGGATTCTCACACGGCGATCATCGGGTTTACCGAATATGTACAAAGCTGGAGAGAAGACTGAATGACGGTCAAATGCGTTCTGGTTTCCCTGGTCCAGAAATCCGAAATCGCCAGGACCAGGGACTGATGATTGATTAAAAAAGGAACAAAACAGTCCAGAAACAGCAGGCCTCTCGATAAACGATTCCACTACACCCTGGAAGCCGCGAGAAGAACACGATGGCAACTGGTGGGAAGGGCCTGCCGTTGGTCATGATGTTACATCCCTACGCTGTTGGCCGATTTGCCAAGACCTACCAAGCCAGTTAGTTTGATGAACAACTTCTGGGGAAGAGGAATTTCATTGCGCGGGTGATCACGATTGATTTGTCCGGAATGTTCGCTGGGCGGGTCAGCGGTCCATTGATAAAGCTGCTGATCCCCCAGGTTTCCAGCTCTTTCCACACGGACATTTCCTGAATCTTGCAGCTCGGGAACAATCGATCTGGTACCGCCCGCACCGGATCTAAGCCGCTACGAAGGGAGTCGCGTCGTCGCGTCGAATGATTGATTGATTTATTTCATTCTGCATTCGTTTGAAGATGAAGGTAAATCCAGCTTGCACCTTGCGATGGGAAAGTCGCCATCGCACTGGTGTAACCTCCCAGTTGAGCTCCGAAGCTGACCTATCATAACGCAGATCAGCTCTCTCCTCGTCTTTGCGGGCATTTGCCTAGCAATCGATCCTCCGCGTCTCCCACATCAGCCCCGAGGTGGAGGCAGCAAGATCCTGACCTACAATGAGACCGTCCCTAGACGGGCTATCTCCCCGAGATCCATCTCTGTGGATTGGATTTCAGGAAAAGAGGATGGACAATATGTCTACCAGGGAGGAGACGGCGCACTTCTGATTCAGAACATTGTGACGAATGGAAGTCAGACACTTGTCGGCGCCGACAAGGTGCCCAAAGATGCTTACACCTACTTCATCAAGCCTGACCTTTCTGCCGTCATGTGGGCCACAAACTACAAAAAACAATACCGGCACTCATACTTTGCGGATTACCAGATCCTCGATGTAAAAACCGGCCAGGTCACGCCACTTACTACTGAGCAAAAGGGTGATGTCCAGTATGCTGTCTGGAGTCCTAAGGGCAATGTCATCGCCTACGTTCGCGGAAACAACTTGTACATCTGGAAAGATGGAAAGAGTACTCAAATCACCAAAGATGGAGGCCCAGACACCTTCAATGGTGTTCCCGACTGGGTTTACGAGGAAGAAATCTTCGGTGATCGATTTGCTCTCTGGTTCTCTCCAGACGGCGAATATGTCGCCTACATGAGAACCGACGAAACCGGCGTCCCGACTTTCAGAATCCCATACTACATGAATAACCAAAAGTTCCCACCTCCGTATCCAAGAGAATTAGAACTCCGCTATCCTAAAGTGTCTCAGACCAACCCTACTGTGCAGTTCCGTTTGCTCAAGGTCGATTCCACTGAAAGCAAGACCGTGTCACTCGATGCATTCAAACCCGACGATCTAATCATTGGTGAAGTTTCGTGGTTGACCGAAGGCCACGATAAGGTTGCTGTTCGCGTACTCAACCGCGTTCAAGACCGGGAGAAGGTCATTCTTGTTGAGGCTGGTTCTGCCTCGGGCTCCGTCATCCGCGAGCGTGATGGTACTGATGGCTGGATTGATATTAATTCCGCGATTAATTTCGTTGGCAAGGTCGACGGCGGCAAAGGCAACAGCAGAGAAAGCTACTATGTCGACATCTCCGACATGTCGGGCTTTTCCCACCTTTACCTCTTCCCTGTTGGCAAAGGACAACCCACAGCACTTACACGTGGAGACTGGGAAGTCACCGGCATTCGTCATGTTGATACCGAGCGCCAATTGATTTATTTCCTTGCCACTAAGCACCACAGCACCGAGCGCCACCTCTATTCCGTTTCCTACAAAGACAAGCAGATGAAATCTCTTGTCAACGACCGTGAAGCTGCTTACTACTCTGCCTCTTTCTCTGCCAAGGGCGGCTACTATCTCCTTTCTTACCAGGGTCCCGATGTCCCATACCAGGAGCTCTTTTCCGTGCAGACCGGAAAGGCAGTTCGAGTCATCACCAGCAATATCGAGGTGGTCAACAAGCTCAAGGAATACAAGCTTCCTAGAATCGACTACTTGGAAGTTGCTCTCCCAACTGGCGAAACACTCAATGTGATGCAGCGCCTTCCTGCCAACTTCTCACCCCTCAAGAAATATCCAGTTCTCTTTACTCCGTACGGTGGACCTGGTTCCCAACAGGTCAACAAAGTTTTCAGCCCCCTTAACTGGAATGCCTACATCGCTTCCGACCCAGAGCTTGAATATATCACCTGGACCGTCGACAACCGAGGAACAGGTTTCAAGGGAAGAAAATACAGAGCTCAAGTTGCCAAAAAACTCGGCTCTCTCGAACCCCAAGACCAAGTCTATGCTGCCAAGTTCCTCTCCAAATTCCCTTACGTTGACAAGGAGCGTATTGGTATGTGGGGATGGAGTTACGGAGGCTACCTCACTTCTAAGACCCTTGAGGTCGACAGCGGTGTATTCTCCTTCGGTATCATCACCGCTCCAGTTACCGACTGGCGTCTGTATGACAGCATGTATACCGAGCGATACATGAAAACCTACGAGCTTAATGAAGCTGGCTACAATGCTAGCGCCGTCCGCAAACCCGAGGGCTTCAAGAATGTTAGGGGAAGTTTCCTTATCCAACATGGCACCGGAGATGACAACGTCCATTTCCAGCACGCCGCTTCTCTTACGGACTTGCTCATGGCTGGTGGTGTGTCTCCCGCCAAGATGGAAGCTACCTGGTTCACCGATTCCGACCACAGCATTCGATACAATGGTGACTCTGGGTATCAATTCAAACAGCTGACGATGAAGGTGTTCGAGGAGAAGAATAGGAAATTCGGTGAGGAGAAGCACCAATGGTCTAAGAAAGACCTGGAGTTTGTTTCTTCTCTCGATGCATGAGCATCTTGTCTATCCTAATATTATATATCACTTTTTCGGTGAATTCGGCGGACAATAACCCTGAAGATCCCGGCTTTCTTTATTTGTAAATATTGGATATCATATTATTATCTTTCCCTTGATCCTTTCATTTGAAGTATAATAATCGTTAAAGCTGTTGGTGCTGTCTTACAGCATGCGGCCGTGTTACGAGCTCCTGTAGCCTGACATTATCTCTATCAACTTAAAACTTACCTCAGTCCTGAAAACATTATATCGGTCTCTTAATCTCCGCAAAAAAGACTGATCTATCACTAGTTTTTCATTATCTGTTTTTCGTTTCTCGTATGGGCCCTTCGGAATCAAAGAGGCATGATCCTGCGCCAAGTTGACCTACCAATTTGGGGTAGACCAAAAACTCTGAAGCTCCGCAGGACTAACCAAGAGACGTGGCCGCAAAAACAGCCGGCTGTCATGGCATTGGGTTTTTTCTCCGGAACCAATGCGTTGGCAAGACTTAGAGACAGTGGGAAAATATAAAGAGAAAAAAAGCAACGCAAGAGCATTGGCCTGTAAGAGCAGGCTTTAAGCTTGAGGAGGAAGCGAGCTACTTCACGCAGGAAAGAAGCCGGGTGGTGATCCATGCTTAAAAGGCAGAGGATGTCAAAGACTTAAAATTTAAAAAGGATGTATGTATGGACGGAGTACGAAGTAGGATACTGCTGATCTGCATATCTAACAGCGAAGGGTATGTGGCTGCCGTTAGCGGCGACAAATTTCTTTGTTCGGGCATCCTGCACACAGCATATATGTACGGAGTATATTATTATATTATGATAATTATTATCATTATTATCTTTATTGTTGAGCCTACAATCCAGAACGGCTTAAAGAATGGTTGTCTTGCCCCCATGACAAGGAGCGATGTTTCAAATGATGTTGGTCGACCCGTCCAGGGGTCAAACCTAATTATCTTAGAAGCAGTCGAGAATCGAATCGGGTAGCGCGTTGCATTTATTTTGGTCGCGATTGGTCATCCGCGTACCGAATGGAAGGACGGGAAGTATGTACGGTAAGCAGTGTCGTTTCAAGCACCCCAGAGGTTCAGCGCATCCGAATGCCCACCCTCAAACACATTCTTCCAATACTGTTGGACTCGTGCACATATCCCTGTCTGACCTTTCCAAGAAAGGAATCTATCCTCCATTGTACAAGCCACAAATTTGATTTCCTCCCAATACGCCTTTTCAGCGTCGTAGCCAAATCTCCTGATTGCATCTTCATCAACAAGCCATGCACGGCCATCACTGCCGTCTGGCTTGTAAGTCGGCTTTGTCTCCGAAGAATTATCAAATACAGTAGCAGGATTAAATTTAGGAAAATGAGCGTGCACGAAGAATGCGCGCGGCGGCGTATGGTCGGTAGGCTTTGGAGTGTTTGGTCCTGGTGGTTTTATCTTGCTGTTCCGATGATTGTTGTAATCTTCGATGGGGTCGAACTGGACCATTGCTGATCCTGCAACGCCATTATCTGCTGAATGTCCGATCGGTTTGACCGGCTCGCTGACAGTGTAGAAGGGTTCATCTGCAGCCGAGGCTGCCTGAATGAAGGTGTCTTTATCGCCTTCACCCGGAGCTCCCTGGGAGAGGAGGCTGAAATAATGAGATGGGCCGTAATAGTTGTAGTATGTGGCTAAAAGGAGAGTGAACTGGTGGTTCTTCTTGGAGATGAGAAATTCTCCTGTCTCGGAAGAGGCGCGGAGGCTCATAGGAGGAACTGGAAGCTGGGATATTAGATAAAATTGTGGAGATACTGTCGAGATCCAGAAATCGGGCCATGTCACCATTCCGGTGTTCTTGTATGGCTGAGCCTCTAGAAGAAGCTCTGGCTTGTGGAGCGGGAAGCAGTCGGCGTCCATCATGACGATTTCCTCAAATGAAGAAAACAGCATTGCAAAGACTTTGAGCTGATAATTTGCAACTTCTGCTTTTGGGGCATCTGGAATCGCGGACCCAACTACGCCGGACAGTACAACACATTTCGCATTCAACAGTGGCAGTACCTCATTGCAAATACTCGGTTCGTACTCCGTATCATCTTTCAAAAACACTTCTGCCGGGAGTCTCGAGCCGGTACGGCGTAGCATACGTAGCCCAATGACTAATACGGGCAAGTATTTCCCTCCAGCAGCATATACCACTCCCTTTGTTCCCGGAACGTAGACCGGCCGCAGTTCCGGTGTGGTTCGAATCCTTTGAAGGAAGAGAGAGTGCGCGTCACGCATTTTCAGAATGTCCACGGCCGGCAGGTCGATACGGACTGGCCGCTCGGGAGGGTTGGTGGCATCGAAGCCAATGGCTCCCGTAGTGCCATTTCGTTTTGGAGAAGGGCAGTTAGGTGCCGCCGCATCGAGGACGGGAAGGAGGTGATTCCAGAAAGCGATTTGCCGCTCCGTGAGAGATTCGGGAAAAGCATGATTGCTAGCGTGGGTGGAGCCGCCGTTCCGAAAAGAGGACGTAGCGCTTGGAAATAACAGCCAAAGAAGTAGGACAAAGGATGCTAAAGAGAGAACGACAGCCCTGGTAGACAGGGCGGACGCATTCAGCAACATGCCTTAACCACGGATTACGTAGTCATTTGATTGCCGGGTTTTGGGATCCTGCTAATTAACGTGACGTGTAACGATCCTCGTTTGATCTACCGCGCACAATAAGCATTCTTGTTCTTCCTTCTCAAAGTCATTGATGTGTTTTGGCTCCTTGAGACAAAGAAAAATGGATTCCAAGGAAGGAAGGTTGGAACCTTAAAAGACAGGATCCATTCGGAGTTTGTTCGGAACAGGAGAAGGGGCAGGATTATGTAATACCCAACGGTCCGACGATTATCCACTCTCCGGACTATTAGTTTATCCCTTTCCGACATCGGCGCCGTTGACCGCCGTTACTGACTCAGCACGAACCCGCACTTGATGAACCTTTTATGCGGTTGTGAAACGATAAATAACCAGGAAGTTCGCCAATTTATTAGGGGTCGGGGCGAGACGGGGAAGTTTGCCGCTAGGCTCTAGTTAGTTCTCTTCAAGGTTCGGTTACATTATTATTGCGAAAAAATCCCTTCAACGCCGGGTTATTCAAACCTACTTCGACCTCGGCCACCACGAAGGATTCGTTTTGCATTTGATACTTCGTTCACCGTATTCCCCGAAGTAAAAAGCTCCACTGGTCGCCGTGTTTGTTTTTTGCCCTTAGCAATGGAATAGTGCATCTAGTCAAGTCCAGTCCCAAGGTTCTGGACTTGAATCGCCTGAGCATCCCCGAGAACGGCGAGACGCATAAAAGAACACAAGCAGCTTAAAATAATGATCAAGTACTCCGTAACCCCAAGGTTTTCGGCGACCGCTTGTTCTCGCCCCTTGCTAGGGTCTTTGAACG
Organism: Nannizziopsis barbatae; assembly: GCA_014964245.1. NCBI lineage: Eukaryota > Fungi > Ascomycota > Eurotiomycetes > Onygenales > Nannizziopsiaceae > Nannizziopsis > Nannizziopsis barbatae. The sequence goes on from JACVYH010000008.1 coordinate 50,515, forward strand.
TGGGAAGCAATCATAATACACTTTGTTAATCCTGTTCCTTGGCTCAAGGGCCGTGTTGTGGCCCCACGACAGCATGGGCCTGTAGTCAATTTTACGGTGTTTGTCTCACCTCCTTAAATACCCGGCGTGTCCTACAGGCGCTCCAGAAAATGTTTGCTCTCTCCAAAGGTTTCTTTTGGAAGCTGTCATTATATTTCCTTCTCTCGGGTTTCTAACTTGTCGCGCTGCTGTCGGTAATTACACAGACGTGCTGGTATCAAGCTTTTCTGTGGTGACCTTCTTAATCGGTGTGGGGTGGGCTTGGATAGATCTTGGCTGATTCGTCTCTATCCATCACTGTGTTGACCAAAGCCTTGCCTATCCCTACACATCCAAAAGCACCACGCTGCCATGGCTGAAGAGATGTCTTCAATTGAGGGCTTCGCGAATAACGTGGCGGTGGAACCATTGAGCTTGAGTGTGGATCTTGAATCTAATAAAAATGAGCACAGCTTTCTCATGAACGACACTGTTCAGAGCTTCTCGTGGAAAGGTGTCACAGTCAATGTCAAAGATCGCCAAACAAAACAGCCAAAATGTATTCTTGCCGATTCTTCTGGTCATGTGAATCAAGGTAAGGATTTTAATTGACCAAGATATGCGACCAGAGGACACTGACACCCCTCGCTAGGAGAGCTGATGGTCCTGATGGGACCTTCAGGAAGCGGTAAAACGACCCTGTTGAATGTCCTCGCGAATCGCAGTAGTAGCCTTGGAGCCGCAAACGTTGAAGGAGAGATACTGGTGAACGGAAAGAAAGCCTCCACGGAGCTCTTCAGACACATCAGCACCTATGTCGAACAGGAAGACGTCCTCATCGGATCATTGACTGTGGAAGAGACACTTCACTTCGCCGCCCAATTGTCACTATCAGGGTACGCGTCTGTCAATTCCACTATATTGATACCCTTCTGACAACTTGCAGCGCGATCTCTAAGCAGGAGCGAATGAGCCGTATCCAGAGTCTCTTAAATGCATTCGGTATTCAAGGTCAGGCCAAAACGCTGATCGGAACCCCCATCCAGAAGGGTATCAGTGGTGGACAGAAGCGTCGCGTCAGTGTCGCAAGCCAGCTTATCACCCAACCTAAGATCCTGTTCCTCGACGAGCCCACCAGTGGCTTGGATTCTACGGCCAGTTTTGAGGTCATGTCGTTCGTCAAACAGATCGCATTGAAGAACAAGGTATGCGCCGCATATTGCAACATATTCCGAATGAAGGAACTAATTGTCGCGTAGCTCATCGTAATTGCGAGCATCCATCAACCATCCACTGCCACTTTCGAGACCTTCGATAAACTCCTGATTCTTTCCGCTGGAAGAGCCTGCTATTTCGGCCCAGGTAGTGAGATGAAAGCGTATTTCGATAACACCGGGTATCCAATGCCCCAGCAGACCAACCCTGCCGAATTCGTGCTGGATCTTGTCAATACCGATTTCGCAAGCGATCAAGAGGCAGCCCGAACGCGCCTCAGCAGTATTCAAGAAACTTGGAGCCATTCCGCAGAAGCAGCGCATGTTCATAATCAGGTTGATGAGCACGTCAACTTGGCAGAAAAGTTTCAGCCAATCCCAATGCCTAAAGGTGGAAATGTCAACTTTGTAATGACAATCCTTGCGTTGCTGCACCGATCATTCATTAAGAGTTATCGTGATGTCGTTACGTATGGCATCCGTATTGCCATGTATCTCGGTATGCTCCACCAGGTTCCGCTTTGCACAAAGAAGAGACTAATATTGAGTTAGGATTGGCTATTATGATGGGAACCGTATGGTTACGGCTGGGAAATAACCAGGAAAATATTCAACCTTTCATCAATGCTCTGGTAAGTGGGTTGGCTGCCGTGGCTGTCGTTCTTTGGCTAACATTGTTGCAGTTCTTCAGTTCAGCGTTCATGTCTTTCATGGCGGTCGCCTATGTTCCTGCTTTCCTTGAAGATCGATCCATGTTGATTAAAGAGCGAGCCAATGGTTTGTATGGCGCAACATCCTTTGTGATCTCCAATTTCATCATCGGCATTCCATTCTTGTGTAAGTACCTGCCTTTCTGGATATTTTGAAGAACAGCACTGATCCTCGTCTAGTTCTCATTGCATTGCTCTTTTCCATCGTCGCATACTGGCTCGTTCACTTCCGCGACGGAGCCGAAGCATTCTTTACCTTTGTGATGTGGTTATTCCTCGATCTCTTAGCCGCCGAATCTCTCGTGGTGTTGGTATCGTCGATCTTTCCCAATTTCGTTATATCTCTCGCTCTCACCGCTTTTGCCAACGGCCTATGGATGTGCGTCGGCGGCTTCCTCGTTTCTCCAACCATTCTCAACGTTTTTTGGAGATACGTTTTCCACTACATTGATTACCAGGCCTACGTTTTTCAAGGAATGATGGTGAACGAGATGGCTACGCGCACTTATGAATGTGGAGCACAATGCCAATGCATGTATCCAAGCGAACTCGCAGATCAGTGCAAAATCGCAGGAACTGGAGTTCTCAAGGCCTACGGGTACGCAACGGGACGAGAAGGAAAATGGGCTGGTATTCTGATTGGCATCATTGCCGTGTACAGGCTGTTCGGCTGGGCGATGCTGTCGTTGAAAAAGAAATAAGTGGGTGGGTACAAAATCTGATGCGATTCAATGCGTGGATAATGAGGTTTATCAGATGTAGGATGTCAGGAGTTCTTTCATGTTAATGTCTTCAAACAATTGTACCAATTCACCATAATGCCATTATTATTTAATTATTTCCCAATGAACTCCTGGTCCTGGCACATACTCTCCTTTGTGCAACCTTGCCTCCCCTGGGTCCCTTCCGTGTTCCCGCGAAGAGCCTTGCCAAGACTCATGTACCCGAAATGAGCGACGGGCTTGGCAGGCAGTCAAGCGCGCTAAAAAGTGTATTAGTAATATGGTCCCCGAATGAACGCCGATCAACCTCGCTAAGCGAACAACATCGATGCGGGGGACTTTGACGAGAACTATCTCCGAAATCCGGACGCGAATATCACTTTATGCTTGAATTGGAGAATGTGAAAGCACAGGATTGCATTATTACCAATCCAATTTTTTTTCAGAAGTCTAAAAGTTTGTGTACGCAAAACTCAAAACTCTGTCAAAAAGAGCGACGAGCAAAAGAGAATGGTCTCTTTTAGCGACCGGTTAAAAGAAGAGCTACCCAACTAGATATCCTAAATCTGGAGCTCGAGACGCTCGCTTTAAGCGATATCCCTATAGGTTGATGGGTGGCGTTTCCGCCAATTACCCCAGCATTCCAGACTTCTTGCTTTGGAGGCATATGTCTTCAGCTTTTGCTGTGATGTATGTATGGACATACATACATACGGAGTATGTAGCTCAATATATGTCATGGGAATATTTCGCATCGGAAATATTGAACTGAGGTTTTTGTCCCGACTCTTGGGTCGTGGAACAACCGCTCCTGATGTCAGCCATTGGATATAAGCCGAAATACACAAACGCAAGCGAGTTCGCTTTTCCTTCTGAGAACCTTCTACAGTTCCACTCCTTGAGCCGCAAGCCAGACTCTCATATTATTTGCAAAGTTAAGGGCCTTGCTCTGTGGTGACCGGGGCTTCCATGGTTGTAGTAATAGCTCGAGGTGACTAATGAGACAGAACACTGCATATGAAATGAGTCCGATGGAAACATTATCAGAAAAAGCGGTTCACTGGTTCTATGCAATCATAGATAATTTCCCCTCGTTTTAAACCTCCGCTGCCAACGGATTGAAGGGCTTTCGAGTAATATAGGTACCCCGGGTATCCATCTAGCTCCAGACACAGCGAAGGTAATGGTTTTGCTGCTATTTCCTTATCTGCAAATCGCGAGATACCCCCCCTCTCACAAAACGCAAATTGGGAAAATGACGGGTTAGCTGTTAATATGAAGCTATGGGATGCGGCTCTTTCCACCGCTAGACGTATGTAGGAGCTGATTTCCACAAGAATCGAATATCTGTTCGAGACTCTGATGCACGGTACTGGGATATACAAATACAGGATCAACAGCAGGAGGCTATGAAAGAGCATCAGAAAATTTGGGACATGACAAATGCAATCAAAACAAGCATTGAGAAACATACTCAGAATGCATTATCAATGACGACCGCACCTAGCGAATTAACCAATTCCTCGCAGGAAATATAAATGTGAGTGAACACCGGCCGCCATGTGGTGGAATAGACTGCTGTCATTCGTTCTAAATAGTGAGTGGTTGTACAGACCCCGTCAAACTGATTTCCAGCCAATTCAAGTTTCTTAGATCGGCCAATTTGGCGGTGAATTTTGTAACTGAATAGATGAATCAGGCAGAAAAATGGGACTCTCAGACCCAGATTACCAGGATTGGCGTTTGCAATAGAAAAATTGACTATCAAGGAGAATGAACAGGATCTCTGAAGATAAAGAAAATCGCCCTCAATCTTAGAAGAGAAGAGCTTGGGATATTTTTGTTAGAGGCGGAAAAAGTTGGATTTGGGCCATGATTTACGGTCGAAGTTGCGAGAATGGAGAACCGGTTTCTAGAAAAGGGGCAACGGTATTGAAAATCTCCGGATTCCGCTCGCACAGGGTGTGTCGGGTTCTAGTCTCTTTATGAAAACCAACCACGTCAATCCGTTGAACCGATTTTCTCCTTTTTGTGTCGGCTCCGATCATTGTTAGGTGCTGGGTTCGGGGATATAATAATCCCTGTTGATGTTGCATTGGTAGGTGGGCAAGCTCCATGATCAGTTCTTTGTTCGAAGAGATTATGGATATCATGGAGTAGCCGTTTTCGGAAGAGCTGTACCAGAATACCGCGACATGCGTTTATAATACGCAGCTCAACTCATGAAAGCCGTTTGTACTCCATACTCAATAATTAATTTCTTTTCAGACCTGTAGCATCCTCAGGTATAAATAATAGGAAGAGTGCTTCCTTTTCAGCAACACACACTTTCCCCGAAAAGCATCTCTTCATCAATTTAATTCCTAGATCTCACCGATATGAAAGTGGCCGAAATTTGGGCTGTGGTCTTGACTATAATCGCCTCGACGGCATATGCAGAAAACACGCTGCTCCTTCCAACCGAGGCCCCAACAGCCTCTAACGACGGATGGAGATGCGCAACGAAATCTATCTCGCAGTTCTTCAAGATGCCTAAGCCCACTGGCACGTTGTACTCATCGCTAATATCGTATGCCGATGAACTGCTCGAGAAATGCATGCTCACGGGAGCATCTCGGTTCTACTGTCCGTATCCCGAATCCACCGACTTGTGCAAATTCAGTACTGTCGCACCATCTACTGTTCTGCCTGCATACTCAGAGTACGGCAGCAGGGTGAATTCCTGGTGGGCGGAGCGAAGTGCTGCAGCCTCAGAAGCTGCGCGAGACTGTCCGGCGACATGGTATTCATGGTTGATGCAGACACCGGGTGGGCCGGAATGGCTCAATAGCACCATCATTTTCGCGGGATGCTATGCGGAAAAGCACGGCAAGGAGGAACCGAAACATGTTACTGCAACGGCGACAGGGACAGGGACAGCGATGATGACGACTGCAACGGCATCAATAATTTCTTCTTCCTCCTCACCGAGAGTAATAACGAGTACTAGCCTGTCCGGGTGTCAAGGTCGAGCCGCATTTTATTGGCCATAACAGTGGAAGCCTAGAGTGGGGAACTCAGAAACCAATTAGCGCGAGTGGCTCGAATATCAGTGATTGTTCTCAACTTCTCATCAAACAAGGTGTCATTGATAACGTAACATTGGGTAATCGGAAATTCCGAAAAGAATTTTGATAATGTTTTCATCCAGTGAATTTGAATTGTTTGGAAGCGTGTTGACGCCAAGACGCCAAGACTCGTACACCAAACCCGCATTTGACCCAACAGTGTGGTACCTTTCCAAGGGCAGAAACCTTAAGGAAGATTAAAGTTGGCTCATCCCGCTGCTCACAGAGTTCACCAAGTTCTTCGATAAAGAGCTTGACTTCCACCTTCGAGAGTTAAAACCGGGCTTGACACGGGCATGCTCCACATACGGGGTATAAGATGTGCACTTTGTCCCGCGTTTGAACTGAACATTTGTTTACCAACTTAAGTTGGGGGCGCATTTGGTGTTTAACGCCTTCTCACTGTCTTTATCCTTTTCTAGAATGCAAAACGAGACCCATTCACTTACTGATGAGGAGCCTGACGTGGAGATGAAGCAGGCACGGGACTCTAACTTCGACTTTGGTGGTGGCGGCGGAGTAGAAGCTCTTGATGGCGAATTGAATCATCTTCTAATGGATGATGATAACGAACAAAACATATGGCAAAATGATGAAAGTGAAACGGAGGAGCGCGAAATTGAGGACTTTGAAGGTTCCTACTCGCAGGAGGAAACCCTTACCTCTATCTACAATTTCTTCCATTTTCTCACCCAGTTCTACCTCCCGGAATCCGCCATCATGACGCCTCCGGAAGGGGGTTGGCCCACTATCACACCTGAGACCATGAAGCACCTTGGCAAGTCGGAGGAGGTCATCTCGCTCCTCCGCCATCTTCCTTATATTAGGAATGACTCACACTATCATTGTGCTCCGGATTGCTCCTGGAACAATTTTGAACAATACAGCCGTCTGCCTGAGTACAAGCGGGCTGAGGATCAACGTGTGCGATTCTTGGCAGAAAGCCACGACCTCTATCGATATGTCACACCCGATGTATTTGGCATCGGATATGGTAAGAAGCATTTCAATTGGCCCATGCTTTTGGATACTACATATGGTGTTGTCTACTGGCTTCGCCTTCCCTTCGAACTCAGATATAATCCGGAGATCGAGGACAAACTCATATACAATCACGAAATATACGATACAGATGAGGAGGATGAGTGGCGCAATGCCTCAACTTTCACCATAAAGGATTTTTTGAAGTTCTTAAGGATCGGTTTCGTCAACTTGAATTTATACCTGTTGGCAAAAAGGTCTTTCCGGCAATAACAGAGGACGACTGTGCAGAGCCAATTGGCCAGCTGAAGCAGATCTACCGGGACTATGGCTGGCCTGACCTCGAGAAATACCGCAAACAGGAGTGTTTGGATGCAGTGTGGAATTTTCTGGAGAAGGATTTTCCCCACGTGAGGTATCCTTTGTAGGACGGAAGGACCGTAGGACCGTGGTTCAATTCAACGTCGAAACGCAATTCCATCATCAATAATAATGATTGACTATACCTATTCTTCGCCTTTGTGCTACTACTTGAACCAAGCAACATAGCCAGAAAGGGCCCGGGAAGCGGCAACTCATCTGGCCGTGCTAGCAAACCCGAACGCAGAGAGAAAGAGAATAAATAGAGAAAGAATACCTCAGAAGAATAAATGTAAAGCGACAGCTAGCAGCAAATATGCTAAGAATGCACATGATACATGTATCATTGCGGGTTTGCGCAGGCACAAGACCTTCCGCCGATACGCCAATGAGGAACGGGATACTCGACTTGTTCCGCCAGTCCATCCGCCATTGCCGCTTTTGTCATCTTCTTTTGCCATTCCATTGACACCATGCAAGGGCTTCACCTGTCATAATCAACTTCCTCAAAATACCCCTTATGTAAGGGTGTTCCTCAGTTTTAATGAAGTAATTTTGAGCACTATTGACAGGGTCCGATAAGAACAAGCATCTGGATTTTTTGATGAGGTACTGTATGTAACCGCCCCTGTTCTCGTATAATGCTGTATGTACATACAAATGCACTGTTTAAGGGAGATTCGGCTTTTTACACATTAGAAGAAAACAATAACATAAACCCGAAATTCCAACCTCTAGAAAATATTATTGCTCAAGGGAGATATCCCCAAGCCATAACTCACTGCTCACAATAGAGCTGATATCAGGACCCTGATCTTCAAGCTCAGGACGACTCGGCTGTTGCACTCCAATTTCTAGCACCTCTCTCGCCACAAGTTTGATTTGTTTCATGACTAGTCGTGATATAGCCCAGGTGGAATTCAAGGTCTTGAGCTCACCGACAATTAAGGCGATTCGGTCCCGCCGTGGCTCTAAACAGTTGGAAGCTTTGACCGAGCAAGCGCAGAGTTGCACGACAGCGCTAAGGACAAGGCCACAGATGAAGAAAGGGGTATGTTTGATTATTGCGGTCCGAATAGCTGCTAGGCTAGCGAGGTCGTTGGCTGCTCGAATGGATTTGACGGCATTTACGATGTTTGGAGGAGATGCGGCAGCAAGACAGAAGCCACGTCGAACACAGGGAATACTTGCGGATGCTGTAGGCGTCGCTAAAAGCCCAGAGCGAGGAAGATGAATGTAAATAAGGGCGCAATTGATATTCATGTGTGCATGAAACATCATTTGATCAACCACACCGTCGCGTCCAATGACATTGCGTTTGCTGTTGGGCAAGTGGTGAAACCAGCTGTCTATGCTAGCATCTATGGCGTTGACTTGTTCAAGCAGCTGGCAACCATCGATCCCTGGGCTGAGGTCTAATGTTCGCTTGAGGAGTCGAGTAGCTTCTATAGCGTAGCAGAAGGAAGAATACGATTCGTCTTCTTCGGCAAATATCCGATCGTAGAATTGCGTCACGGCAGGCGGTTGGGTGAGGTAGACTCCCGCAGAATAGCTTAGATCATCGCAGGGGAGCAGTGTGTCCATGGGCGTACTGTTCGGGATTTTGAGTGGTACTTGATCGAAGGCACAGAACATACTGTCGACGATGTAGAGGCCCCACCAGGTTCGGCGGATCGTTTCAATACGAACGGGATCATTATCCCCGAGTGTAGACGCAAATGAAGCCCGATTCATTCCCATGCCCAGAGCCAGATCAGCAGCGGCTCCGAAAGCTTCAATAGCATCCGGACGCTCATTTCGTGCATGTAGTACGACGGCGAACAACAATAGTGCCTGAACCTTGTAAAACGACGGCTCGGTGGTTGCCGCCAACGCAGATACAACGGAATTTCGATACAGATCAATTGGGAGCTCGAGCATATAATGTGCTCCGGTGAACCGTATTACCGCCTGTAGACATGGTGGAATCGGCCCCACACGATGCAATAGGTGTTGCGGAGGCAGGATTGGATGGGCGTCATGGAAGAATGCATAATAGTAATCAAGCAAAAGCTGATCTCCTTGGATCAACTGAGAACCAGTAGTCGCAAAGATTGGCTCCGAGGGAGTTTGGTCGACTATCAGACCCAGGGATCCCAAAGGCTGTGCGGGAACCGATACCTCTGATACATTAATCGGGGACCCGATGAACGGCGTCTGCGGAAGTCCCATCGGGGTCCCAATACCTTGGAGTGGAGCCTCGGGCTGCGGTGTATCACTGAGTATCGATCGAGGATGTCTGGAGCTTGGCTTATAACCCCGACGAGAGGGAGTATATTGGCACTCCGCCTGGGCTTTATAGCATCTGCTGCAGACCGGCATTCCGCCGTCACACTTGAGATGTTTTCGGCGACACTCTAAACAGGCCAGGGGCGCCGGCCGCACCGCGTTGGCCGATTTGCTTCCAGAGTTTGTCATGTTTTAGGGAAAAGGCCTCAGTTCTGCTAAACAAAGGTTAGGCGCTCTGTCGCCCACTGTTGGTTCCGAGCTTCCTGTTCCGATCGAAGCTTTCATTCAGTGCCTCACGTACTCCGTACTGTTGGGTAGTTAGAGACAATACGGCGACTGGTAGTTCCACTGCTTCAATTCAAGGCGACATCAAGTGATAATAATTTGCATTCCGATCCAGACCACAATACGAAGCAGAGCTTTCCCTCGTCAGTTCTGCGTCTTGGTACTCCGTAATGCACTTTAGACCAATTCAAGCTTTGGTCAGGTAGACAACAAGACCGGATAAATAATAGTTAGTGATCATCGGCATAAGCCAAACAGAGAGTGGCTGGCATCATGATATATGAATGCCTGATGGCAACTAAATAAGCGCCGCCAAGCTCCCTTTTTTCTTGATTTCTACTCCGTAATATGTAATGAAAAATCGAATCGCCGCTTGAAGTCGGGACTCGACAGATTTGTCTGGTAACTTGGAGAAGTTATTCTTAGTATTCGCCTCTATTTTGCTGTTATCCGCAGTCTTGCTCCAGTTTTCCCAACGGGTCTTTCCGGCCCGACTTGCCAGATTCCCCAGCTTTTCTCCGAGTTTCTGCCGACGGCAAGACGCGTCATCACGTGAATGGTTAACTCGTGATGCCAAACCTTCAGCTGGCTGGCTTGGGCGTAATGCTGCAGTTTACATACCTCATGGGTACTTATCGCGAATTATTTGCTTCTGTCGGTCCGAAGACGCGTCTGACTTACGGCAACGCGTAAGGTCTGATGGGCCTTGGACAGCCAATTTGCTTTTTTAACTACGGAGTATGGAATAACTACTCCACCCAGGGGGCCGATGAATAACTTCAGGGGCCATATCAACACTCGAAGTGATAGAGGATTCCAGCAAAGTACGGAGTATAGTTGTAGTACATTGTTTTGCAAACCCTTTTTTCTAGGACACTCTTACAGCTTACCATGCCCTACCGTTCGGAGTCAAAAGAACGAAGCTTGCCGGAAACTGACAAGATCAAGACAGAACTTCTTCATGGACTACAAGCATTAAAATTTCCCGGAGATTTCTGCCATTTCGATGTTCTCGAACACAGTAAAATCCAGGCCTCTTCATCGAGAACTTAGGACCTGTCGGGCTTCCGTTATCTCCTCGTGATGCTGCCACTATTATCGATATCTGTCACGGGATCTCTGCAGAAAAAGCATCAAGCATCGAGACTCCAGACCAAAACGGTTGGACATTGAATAGGGATGAATTTGAACTTCAAAATCCTGTTTGGACTGAGGTGACGAGCTTGATTGGGGCTAGAATTGCCTCAGTACTAGGTGTACCCGTTGGAAATATTAGGTTAGAGCGGGATAAGCTCGTCCTTTACAAGGCAGGAGAGGCTTCATTGCCTCGTCATGACTTACCCAAGTCCAATCGAATGTTCGGTTCCCTTGTCGTTTGTCTACCATCGCCGCACGAGGGCGGTGAGATCGTCATTACTCTTGATGGAAGAGCCTGCACTCTCAATACCTCAAAGAACTCAGCATATGGGACAACGTTTGGCGCTTGGTACTCAAATGTTGACTGCGAGATGAAACCAATTACATCCGGATATCGACTCGTTTTGGCTTACAATTTGCTGATGGATGGCCTCGAGGATGTTCCAGTCTTTCCTTCGCGTTTGGACTCCACCGCGTATTTACGGTTGTTGGAAGGACTTCGTTTGTGGAAAACAGGCCTCTCCCAGACGAAACAGAAGGAAATAATGGCGAGCGAGGTGGGCACGTCTGGAGAGTCAAACCCGGTAAAAGATGATCATGAAATGGAAAGGGAGGATGGCTGCCCTAATTTTTTGCTATATTCTCTATCGCAAAAATACCTGTCTGTTAGCCTAAGCTTTAACAGCCTGGTACCTTCGGACAAACAGCAAATTCACCTGGCTCAACATGCTTGTGAGGAAATGGGGTTTCACTTGTACCTTGGGAGTATCGAACGGCGGTTCGATGGAATGAGTGACGGCTATGAAATATTTGACATCGGGGATGACATAGTCACTCTGGAGAGAGCCATGGACCTCGGCGGTAATGAAAGCTTCACAGGATTTTGCTTGAAAATAGATGATTTCATTCAACAAGAATTTCCAGGGGGTGGAGAACCGGATGAAAAGATTTGGGAACGCCGCGGCAAGCCGACGGAACCTGTGACATATCTCTATAAACGCGCCGTAAGCCTCGAACCAATTTACTCACTCAATTGTCTGGATGGTCCCAGAAGCCTAATGACTCTCTAGGTTGTTATTCTCCTACCACGAGAAACCTTTTATACGGTCAAGTTCGATAGCATCACTACCGCTGCGTTTGAAAATTTTTTTGATCAGTTATTGCCTCTACTTTCCAATCCCGAAAACCTAAAGGCGCGAGAAGAGTTTGATAACATTTCACAGCATGTTTTCGATAAATACATCCCGTATCCAAGCTCCGATCAAAGGCTTGGTGGTAAAACAGATCGCCGCGGCCGTAGTATCGGCATGTTTTTGGGTGACGCGCTGCTCGATAAAGTTGCTCACGGATTCTCCGCTATTGGAGACCTGGTATCATGCGAGAAAGCCATCAGAAACCATCGGAGAAAGGTTTCGGAGGCTCTCTAGCCTTGCATACTCCAGATAATGCACTCTAAGGATTCCGCTTGGGTTTTAGCCTTGTAGGTCCCTACTCATTTAGCAACTATATCGAGGATTGCTAACAGTCGGTCAACCCATCCAGTATGGATAGTTTATTCAAAAAAGCAATTAACAACTCTTTCTGCAGCAGATACAATACTATCAAAGGCTTGGCTCAAACGTACCCAAAAACCTCAAACGAAGCCCGGAACAACCTAGAAGATGAGATTCGAAAATGGGAATCGGACCAAATACAGTCCATACTTTCGCAAGAGTGGAAATATCTTCATGAAGATGCGGGAGCGAGTCTCGCCGAGATTGTCGAACGCTTTCCGACTAATGAGAATTTTACGAAGTATGTTTGAGTACCATGCGGGGATATTTTTTCGGAATACCTAGACTGACTGATCATGCCACAGAGTTTTGAAGCTATTTGAAACAGCCTCAAAAGATCATTGCCATTATGAACATAGAGTCGAAGCTGGTTTCTTCACAAAACTCCTCGAAATAAGGGAGGCCAACCCTGAGGCAGTATGGGTCCCCAGACTTATCACAATGACCGTTGTCCAATCGGCGGCGCCATCGACGGGAAAACGTTCCACAATCGCAAACAGCTTGGGTGTCATGAAAAACCACTTCTCGCCATTCATGTCGAAACCTTTCTTCAGGGAATTTCTCTTCTCTTTGATAAAAGAGACGACAAAGCATATACCTCCGGAAGACAACAGATCACTTACATATGCCGGCGAAATATGCTTACTATTTTCTGGAGTCATTCTCAAGACCTATTTAACAAGGAAGCTTGAGCCTATCCCACCTAATATGGAATATACCACTCCGGTTCCAACCAAGTGCGGTTGCTTGGAATACAATGATTTCAACAACTTTTTGAAGTCTGATGAGAGTTCAGTTGAAATTCGCTGGCGCACGAGTATGCCATGTCTATGTCCTCGTATAAAAGACCAACCATTTCTAGTGAAGGAACCTTCTAAACAGTACAGGAACAGGACCAAAATCACAAAAATACAGAAATCCCATCCAATATGGCTGAAAGAGGCTCGGGCCGAAATCGGACCCCTTCAGTCCCTCGGGACTCCGGCTCAAATTCGAAGGCTTTTGGGCACCAAGGTGTTTGACCGCTACGTACGCGAAGGTGTATTGGAAAGGACCTGGAGCTTTTCAGCTCTATAAAAAAATGCCGAGTCAATCCATACAACAGATAGAACAAACACAGCGAACAAACGGCATTGTTCTGAAACAATATCGATTTCTAGTGATGATGATTCTGCTTAGGGTGTTTGTCTTTGATACTGCAAAGTTTGAGATGATGTGGCTACTATAGTTATCTTGCGTCATCTGCAAGTTAGGATCATCTTCGTTGTTTTTGAAGGAAATAGAGCGCAATCTTCTACGATGCAGGAACAGAGATTACGGTCAGCATTTACAGTGCCTTGTCAAGTCTACGTAACCCTTCAGTATCCCTCTTGTCAGTCCTTGCGCTAGCCCCTGTCCTTTACCTACCCTAGAGGTACCTCTTAAGCCAAAGAGTATTCATGAGCTTCAAGAAGGCAGTTTTGAGGACTATCCTTGAGATTTGTTAAGGGTCAACTACAGGAATAACCAAGGGCTGTGAAATTTTTGATGGGGTACTGTATCACACTGTGCCATCCATTTATATGCCTATGTGAACATTGAACCTTTTTGAAGTGATTCTTTAGAATTATCCCGTATACCTGATTAAATTGGCTGCGTTAAGAATACTTATGTACTAACAAGTTATTGTAGAAAATCCATTGGGCTGCCTTATAGCAATAATCTCCTCATAAGAACTGGTTAGCTAAACGATTGACGCATTTTCCGCCTGTCTTCTTGGTATAAACCTGCGGCTCGAACCGGGTCGGCGTCCACTGACGTATCGCCGCTCAAATCGTGGTAGTGGAGGCCGTCTAAGTCGATCACGCACTAATATCAGATCTGCCAGGAAAGGTACAATGAGCGTACAGAATATAAATAAAACTAAACCGATCATGACGAAATAGGATAACGGTAAGAAAAACTCGATAGGTACCTTGATCGATCGCTTAGCTGCTGGGGGATCGAATGGTTCTGTAAAGCGAAGTCGACGTTTAGTAATTTTTGATGGCCGAGAGGCGACAAAAAGGCGACCAGGATGAATCCTAGTCCCCGAATTCTCCATACCTTTCCTCTCGAGGTCGATCTCGTCACGGCGTCCAGGTGCCGCTCTCTTCCGACCACATTGGCGATTGACGACGGCACGAGCAGCCTCCTGATCGGAGGAACTGCACAGGTGATGAATGCATTGATAGAACTCATTGCTGACACCCGAGCCTACGCAGAGGCAGCTATACTGGACCGGGACATTGCATCCGCGGTTGGACTCCGCAATATCGAAGCATCGTTTCTGTACTCAAGTGTTAGCGATGAGCGCATAAGCACTGGAAAATAACGCACGGAGCAGCCAGGGACGTCAATCGCCAGCGTCATGCCTGCGGAAATCGCGGCGACAAACGCGTAAGTGAGCTTCATGTTCGACAAGGTATTATCGGTGGCTTTCGAGTAATTAAGGAGTCAAAGTAGCAAAATATCAACAGATTAGGGTATGAAATTGAGTGTCTTGAAATGAAACACGGCTGGATTGTGAGAGGTTTATATAGCAATGGAATGTAGGGAAAGATGGGATGGAGATGAAAGAGGGAGAAAGTCGGGTGTTTGAGGTGGAGCAGCGAGGGGTTTATATAGACAAAGCGAGAGGCTCGCAAGGAAATGCAGGCACTCAACGGGGAAGCGACGATCCGGTCACCAACACTTTCCACTTCGGGAATTCAGGTTCCTCCCAGCCGCGAATCAGTGCAACGGGAAAGAACGACGTGCACCTGAGCTCTTTCCAAAAATAAAGTAAAACATTCTATTCCGGAAGCCACGATATTTCCTTTCTTGGAATCCATCTGTCCAAGTTTCTTTGAATATCAGCGAGTGATTTCCGCTCTTCCTTCCGCCAGATTGTGTGAACAAGCCGATCAGTACGGAGCAGGAAATAACTAATGCATAAGCAGCCGGTTGCCTTTAAAATGTGGCTGGAGGTCTCAGATATCTCAGATAGTTATCCAACGGGCAGGAGCAAACCACATCGACACCCGCCACTGCCGAAGATCATTGGAAAGTTAACATGCAGATTAAGTAATTCGCGTTCTGGATCCCCTGAGCACGATTGGCTTGGGCGCTCGGACAACGAATCCATTACTCAGTTCTAATCAGACTGTCACCGTGCAACGTCATCCACGAGTGGGATATTCGATAGCCACGTCAACGGAAACTGGGCGACCAATCCCGTCAGACAAGAGTCTCAGCCGTTGAAATTGTTCGGAGAATAAACACCGAAAAACGAAACAATGAACAATGATGCCTGGAGGGGTATCGGCAATTGAAAAGCTGTGGCATTTCATTTCCTTGTTCTTTGTCCTGCGGATCAAGGAAGTAGAGAATCGGAAAGACCGATAAAAGCTGGAACTAGGACAGCAGCCCGTAGCCTGGTTTTTCAGTCAGGCTGGAGAGCAGGTTTCCCGTCAGCGTTTCTGTATCGGGTCAACAAACTCCAGATTCGTAGGAAGCCTTGAAGGACATGGAGTATAAAAATGTTCTAGTGGCGATATTGGAATTCATATCTTCTGATAAAGCCCAGCCACTGCGATATTACTTGGTATTGAAGAATATAGGATGTAGAGACATTGTTAAACATGTATCACTCGAAGTACATCTGGAGTAGATACACAATAACATTGCGCAGCTGGTCAGTGAAATTTTCGTATCAAGACCCGGCCAAAAAATCTCCCTGCCTATATCCCGAGTCATAAGTCGTGCATACTGTCATTAGAACCGTCTCGACGCTGGCTTGGCGACATGTAAGGCGAAAAGAGAGACACAAAAAGAAATTTAGCTTGCTTGGACGCTGCATCTGGGTCTTCGAAGTCGTGGCGTTGGGTTATGGGCATCAATGGCTGACCAACACTCGCTCATCCGGAGCTGACAGGCGGGATGATAGCAACCTCCTGCCCAGGGAGTATCATCCTTGCTTTGTCCTCGGGGCTCTCGCCATCCACGTCGACATATTGGAGTGCGACGCTGACCATGCAGCTCATGAGTACTTTCTCTTTAATCCCGGGATACCGCTCATCTAGGAAGTCGAATAATTTGTGCACAGGCAAAGGAGCAGGTAGTGACTCGGTGACCTTGTCGGTATAGGTGGACGCGTTCGCGAAGTAGTGGATTCTAAAGGTCTCGCCGGTTGATTCTGGAGTTGCAGAAGAAGACGCCATATTTGCAAGGTATTCCAAAAATGCTAGCTGAGCGGTGACTGAAAATCTGCTTGTGTATCGTTTGTACCAAAGAACCAGCTTATAAAGATGGACGTTGGAAGTTGTTGTTCGTTGGTTATCTCGGAGATTTGGGCTGTTGGCGGGACTGGCTTGGCACGGAGTTGGCGGTGGAACTTTATTGTTGCGGGCTTAAGCGCGACGGCATTGTATGAGAACTTAGAAGTAACTCCCGACGGTCTACTACCACACTCAATAAAATGACTGATTCCGGTGAGATTACGGAGTACTGAAGTGAGCATCTAAGTTGCCAGATAAAAGCTACAAATTCCAAAAAATCTTAAGATTTGCGTTCAATGAAAACCCCTCAGAAGGGTAAAAGAGTCTAACGGTGAGGGAATTCCAAATACAACTGACTAGGGAGTTTTCTTTACATAAAGACATGGTTCTGGCCTGTTTTCCAGAATGGAGGTCCAGACTCTTCAATCTCATTTGTATATTCCGAAATGAAAACCGGAGGGGCGATGGCCCTGGGTGTGGAGTATAAGCAGCGATTGAATACTTTTTAAGGTCAAGAGTATGTCAATATCAGCCAAGTGCCCTGGGGGAAAAAAAACAAAATTTCCGCAGGCAAAAGAGTGGGCGGCCCGAGCACTTCTCACTTTATCAAGTTGTTGGCTTTCAGAGGTAGAAGACCTTACTATATATGCTGAGAGAGAATTCGTACGGAGATATCGCGCGCGTGCTAGGCCACGATCCCTCACTCACTCATAAAGGACTTCAGTCCAGCCAGAAGATCGTCCCTGAGATCCGCCCAATTCTCCAAGCCCACACTCAATCTCAGAAGTCTACGATCGACAGTATCGTCTGAAATCGCTCTCCATTCGATGAGGGATTCAACTCCTCCGAGGCTCGTGGCATGGTGAAAGAGTTTCAGCTTTGAAGGAAGCGCCCGTGCAACATGTTCTTCCTTGACCATGATAGAGAAGACGGGGCCAAATCCACCGTACATTTGCTTCGAAAGCCATTCCATATCGTTCTCTTGGAGGCTGGAATGATAGACTTCTTTCACTGTAGCTTGCACCACGCTTGCATTGTGGTCAGCACCTGAGCTTGGTGCAGTAAGTGCCTGATGCAAGAACGCTACTAGCGACGTAGTATTCTCGCTCTGCCGTTGCACTCTGACTTCCAGAGTCCTTAGACTGCGAACACCTAGCCAGGCCTCCATATTTCCCATCGTGTTTCCTAAATGAAGCCGGTCAACGAAAAGTCGATTCCACCATTCCATATTCTTGGTCGCCAGAACTCCGCACAGCATATCGCTATGTCCACCTAGATATTTCGTCCCAGAATGCATGACCATATCCGCACCCCATTGGAATGGATCTTGCAAACCGGGAGGTCCGAATGTACTGTCCACAAGCAGATATGCCCCGCGGGAATGTGCTTTCTCGGCGTACTTCTGGATGTTGAACGAGGTTCCGTGAGGATTCACTGGAGTTTCTAGCATGATCAAGTCACCTTTGTCCAGCTCTTCCGCTGGACAATCGAGGTCAAGCTTCTTAAGGCCTGTGAGTCGCGAAACAATCTCAATAACGCCATGGGTACCGTGGTATCCATTTCCGATGGACACCCTCTTCGGGTTGAAGAACACCAAAGCGGAATGGAGAGCTGCGAGCCCAGATGAATATGCCAAACAATGGCCTTTGAGCAGAGCAGAGGTAATTTTTTCAAACCGACTGTAATTCGGGGCTAGAACGCGGGAGTAGACATAGGAGGTGGGGTTATGCTCGTTATCCTCGTGCTACACGATGACAGCCGAAAGCGTCACGTTAGTTCAAATTCCAAAAGTAGTTAAATAACGAGAAAGAAATGGAAAACACAGAGGAAAGAGGTGTAACTACAGAAGCATCCGCCCATGGAATTAGATCTTCCGGGTTCTCAGCATATCTGAACGTTGTAGAGACATGTAGTGGTGGTGCAACGTCTGTGACTAAATTGAGGGGGTCGTCGGCGTGGATGGCGATAGTGGCATAACTCCGATCGCTCAAATCTAGTTTATCCATTGTTTTGCGGATGTTCTCGGCCATTGCAACAAATCTGATCTGATTCTCGTTTAGGTTTATGAGAAGGGACTTTCAGAGCAATATATATTTACACAGAGCAGCGAAAATCGGACTTTCGGGCCTAGATGGAGATAGGAGTGGCATCCCCGCCACCATCCCATGGCTCGATTTGGCCGAGATGCCTATCAAACGCCGGGTTGAGCTTAAATTACTGGGTCTTTGTGCCTATGGCCGTTGGAACCCCAGATACCTGTCTATGCCATAGGGCGTGAGTAGGTAAGATAACAGGTTCCCACTACTTACATCAGGGACTTTAAAACAAGAAATGAATATGGATGGTAGTCAAGTCTATTAAGACAATGGTTGCTAAGTGGCCATAAATAGTTTCAAAGAACCAGCCCATTTGATAACATAAAATGCAGATGAAAATCCCATCGAGAACTTCCTGTTATATCCCTAAGAGCCTCTTCATGCAAACGCCTATAGCGACGAGAAGTCGCCGGTAACTCCAACATGCACCGATAAATGAATCGCAAAAAAACGCTCACCGCCTTAATGAGCCTACCCTCGAAGGACCCCTGACGGAGCCGGGAATAGCGGATTGGAAATTGCGTTGATCTGCCGGGTACATTGTTAGTTTTGACCCTGGGATTGAACGGGGTATGGGTCATTTGACTTACCTGTTTCCGAATCAAAGTAGATAGTAATATCGTCGTGTTCACCAGGATACTCCGGCATGTCCAGGCACACGAACTCAGCTGACTCGTCGGAACCAGACTTCGGTAAGGAAAATTTAGCATCAACTATCCTGATACCGAATTTGCCAGATCGAGTACAGCTTTCAAAGACATCCGTGCTCTTGAGGACGAAATTCATGCATTTTCCGTGGCTGAAGTCCGAGAAAAAGATTACAAGCTGCACTATTTTTTCCTGCTGAATGATCTGAAGCCGTGTACGGGTGGCTTCCCATTTCTTGTAAATTGGTACAACCATTCTTCGGCGTGAGATTGCGAAGCTCGATGCAACTCTAATTTATAGTTAGTATAGGCAGCTATACAGTGATTGGAAATGGAGAAATTATTACCCATCGAACCGAACGGTAAAGCCCGTAATTGCGTGCTGGAAAGTGTGCAAGTCTACAGATTGTTAACAATCGATCTTTAAGTCCGATTGGATCAACGAACCTTGGATGTTGATGAAATTGTATTTCCTGATTAGTGAATTCGTAGTCGCCGTTTTCAAAAAGCTGTCCAATTCGCCAGGCAATTCTTTTGGAACGAGGTTTTCCGCTACAGCGAAGCCCAAATCTTGTTGTGGGGGCCGATAGATGGACATCGCAGTTTGGACATTGACATCGAGGGCAATTTTAAGATCACCGGGGCCTTCGAGATACGGTCAGTATTGTGAATAGAGAACCCAATTGAAATACATACCAAGATTAATTCTATCAGTAACAGAGCCCCAATTGGCACTCACAAAAGCTCTCAGGTTCTCTGATAACACTGTACGAGGAGTTGTACCGTCTGATAGTCCATTATTGATAACGGTAACTGACGAAGATGAGAATTTCAGCGGTGTTCGTGACTGCAATCCTCCGGACATGTCCGATGTTTTGTCTATACAGAAAGACCTCAAAGGTAACTCGGCAGTTTTTGACTCGTTTTCGGCTGGAACAATCCCTAATAATAGCGAATGCATAGCGGTTCGATGCTCAGCATCACTGAATGTCAAAATCATGGAACAATCCACGTCCCCATCCCGAACCTTCAGCATGAGCGCTGGAGCCCCGTTATCTCCACGTAGGTATCCAAAGATAAGAGGTGAGCTGTCTCCAATCTGATGAGTGACACTAGTCAAACTCTTGACCTTCGGACTCGTAACAGCAACAAATCTATACCCACGATGCGATTCCCTGGTTCCAGTGCCTTCTGTAATCTTCACTGTTTTCTCGAAAAGTCGGATACGACACCGCGGGGTAGGTTCGGGAGGAAACGATTTCGACGGACGAGGATCCATATACTGGAACATATCTAAAACCTGTTCAAAAATCTTCTTTTCACCCGCTTCTGGTTGAAGGCTAGCCTCAACTTTGCGGGAGTATTCTACGATCTTCCAGATCATATTAAAATCGGGCTGCTTGAAATGAACATCCAACTCGAACCCTCTAGGGAGTCGGAGCCGCATCGAGCAGCCTCTTACATGCCAGTCCACATCTGCCCACGTCGGTCCCTGTTTCTTATCTGCCTGGATAGTAATATTTAACAGCTCGCTCTGACTCGTAATCGTAGCAATAACATGCCAATCTTTCCGCTCGCGAGTGATTGAGAGCATGCACGGTATAGCGATTTCCTGGGCAGAGTCCTCTCCGGAGCTCACATGGACTTCCACAAACATTCTTCCATAGCAAAAATGTCTGCTGGAATCCCCCATTGGCATCACATCGCCAAGATCTGGTTGTCTCGCCGTAGTATCAACGAGCATAGACTTCGAAATTGACCCGGACAAAATGGCAGAAATATCAGGCGCAAAAAATGGATATTTTATCCAAATGCTTGTGTCGATGGATCGAAGTAATGGCGGTGGGTCGCTACCGGAAGGAAGCATCTTATGGCGCTTCATAGACATTGCCAGCCCCCGAAGATGACTGATCATGTTCTGGTGAAGAGTAATTAAGTGCGCGATGCGCACGTCTCCTGCAGTTTTAGCAACGGCTAGCATTGCGTCCGTACTCATCCTTCCAAACTTTGCCAATTCCGGATGCTGAGGAACAATGGTCTGATTTATCCACCACGCTTTTGCAAGATTCACTACCGCCTGTTGCGGAGAGTCCACGGGCGACGGAGCCTGAGAGGATGAACTGCCTGGGCGAGATCGCATAAAAGTTTCCAGCTCTCCTCTGCCTTTCAAGAACCACCAGACACATGCTCTTATCCACTCCGAGAGCGACGATTCCATTGACGGTTTCACCTGCTCCGCAGTCATGCTAAACATCTGACTGAAATGAGCAACATATTCAGAGAAATCCGCTAGCGCAGAATCGCTGACCATAGCAGCGACATTGCGCAAACTCTTGGATTGCGATGACGAGTCTTTTTCGTCACTGCTGTCGTGAAAGGAGCTTGTAGATAAATTAGATCTGTGAGGTGATTTAAGGTACGGAGGAGGACGCGACGGAGGATATGCGTTGGAAATGCTGCGTGTTGGGGCTGGAGCGGAAGGGTGACTCGTTGGGGCCGGAGGAGGCGAGGGGGAAGGCTGGCGTGCCGGTCTTGATTCTTCTGGTAATGCATCCAAGACGCTTGACCAAAATGAGGTTCCTCCCGAGGTCCTCTCTGTTTTCGCAGGCTGAGAAATGAGTTTAGGAGGTGAAGGATCTGTGGGTGTCGTGGCCTCCTTGGGAGAATCCTCCCGCTCGGCAAAATGCTTTTGGAATACCCTTCCTTCATCGGCTCTCATTTTTGCCTGCACTCGACGAGCAAAGGAGTTAGGATCCGACGACAATCGTAATGACAGGCGAGATCCTCGAGCATTTTCTCCCAAAGAAAGTAGAAATTCTGAGTCTTGCGTATTCTGGATGAGGGGTGGCCTCCATGTCGGATCCTCTGGACTCAAAGATGGGTGTACGGCAATGGTTGGTGGGATTGTGTTTTTCTGCAATTGAGCATCTGGCGAGGAGTGTTCATCGGTAGGAGAGTACTCTGATCTATCCGTAAATGTAGAGCCAGACGAATTGGACCTAGATCTATAAGTCGATATCATCTCCTTAGTCGGCACCTCCGACTCGTCACCGCCTTCTCCCATAACATCTGGCGGGCCATTGCTAAACTTCACGTTTAATCCCTTGCGTCGCCGCTTCTTCACAGGGCTTGTAACATTCACTGGATATGCGAGAGGATCTGTCGAGGACTGTTGTGGAATTGCCTCGACGGGACGCTGGGAAATCGAGACGTCGATTCGCGGCGAAGGGAGGCCGGGTCGCGGAGGTGCACGAGGTTGCGATGGGACTTGAAGATTGGGTCGTGACGAACCGAGGAAATCGTCAATCTGAGCGTCGCGTGAGGCCTTGCTGGCGTCCTTGTCCTTATTGAAGATCTTGTCCCGCCATTTCCTCGCTTTGGATTCGGCTACGGCGCTAATGCCGTGCTCGGAGGATTCGACGACCATCATCGAGAGCGACTTTGAAGGGTGAAGAGATCAATTGACGTAGAAGAAGCAAAACAACAAAAATGATGTGCCAGCATCACTCAGAAGCAATAGGTCACACAGGTAAAGGGAAGCAGAGGAGGGTCAGGCCAGGCTCACGTGCTGTTCATAATTGGGAGTCTTTTTAGGTGAAACCGGGTCTTATCTTGTGGGATCCTACAAGCACAAGCCCACAGCTGAAGGTACTAAGTTAATCTGGCCAGATAGGATCAAGAAGAACAAAATACAAAAGACAAAATATACAAAATTGAAAGAAAACGGTTGACCAGCTGCTGTGTACAACCAGAAAGATAACAATAATATGCAAGAATGAAGGAGATGGTTTGGAGTGAACAATGGCGGAGTTGCAAGTTGTGAAGATCTTCCCAGCTGGTCAAACACCAAAACATGGAGTGTTCCAGGGACCCTGAGTCCTTGCACGTCTCCCTGAAAATGGTGACAAGCAATACCTGTGATTGAAACTATTGGCTGGAAATTCCTTAAATGAGGTTGCCGAAATGACGTTCATGACATTTCTTTTTTGTCAACAATGATTATTTACTCTGTATGGACGCTTATTACGCTTGGGTCCTGTGGAATCCACAAACAATCGATTATTCTCGCAGAGCGGGCTCATTATTATTGATGATGGAATTGCGTTTCGACGTTGGATTGAACCACGGTCCTACGGTCCTTCCGTCCTACAAAGGACACCCAGTCATCAATCGGCGGGATGGAAAGACTATACGGAGTACGACTGTACTGTATTGAAGCCCGGTCAAATCGGCTGGGCAAAAGGGTTGCTGCATGCCCGGGATGAAACATGGATATTAGCATATTCGAGGGTTGCTGGTCCTGAAACAAGGGGGCCAGAAAGATCGGATTCGCATCCGCATTCAGAACCCACGGCGGAAGCTGTCAAAAAGGCCCCTTTTTTATGAGGATGTGCAAACGGAGCACAGTCACATATATAGAAAGTGGGAGCGCCCATTCCTTTGATATCGCTTTCTTCGCTCTCTCTTATTACTCCTTCTTGGCCATCACAACCCATCCGTAATCGACTTTTTGGTCCAGGAACACGCTTCTCTCTTGTCTGGGCCGAGTCTAAAGTCTCCTTTCCCAAAACTCCCTTTTTGATCCGTGGTAGCGTGACCTCTTGCGCCCTAGTTCCTGAATCCCAAGCAAGGACCCAAAAATACATACTACTACTATTCCTCCAGGAAATTCCCAAGCAATCCAAGACAATGATTTTTCGCCGTCAGATCCCAGAAGTCGCTGCTGTCAAGCGAATTAATCCCCACTCGGATTTCTGAGTAGGATCTCTTCCGTAATGAGTGCCCACAAGGCGTCCAAGTGGGGTTCGGTCAGAGCTTCAGAGCGCGCCACGACATGGGCAGCGATGTGGCTGAGTTTTAGTGCCTGCCAGCACGCGTAATTCCTGTTGATCGGATTTTCTACTCCGTACAGTGCGAGCAATAAAAACAGGCGCTCGACTCCTGGTGTTGTGACGGTTGACTTTGTATGGCTCAGTCCCATCTCCGATCGCAACTTCATTTGACGCCAGCCTCTGTGAAAGTCCCACTGATATACACGGAATTGTGTGATCGGATCATCAATTCCCGGATGCGTGAAACAACCACCGAGAACAGTGTCGCCTGCATATGAGACCTGGTGAAATCGGCCATGCTACCGTTATTATTGGTACGCCCGCAGACTGCAGCCCAAAAGCAGTATTATCCACTTCGGTTTATCCAAGGACTCTGGCGTTGGCGACACAAATGCTTGAGCCTCAGCATCATTGGCCTAGAGACGATGACATGGCTTTTCTTTGGACCACAAGGCTGAAGGCCTGTTGACCGGCCGTCCCGACGGGGAATAAAACCACATTGCTTTTGTGGTCGGATCTGGGGAACCATTGGTTCCCAGAGTTCAAATAAGCATCGATATCGCGATCCGAAGTGCAAACGGGGCTCAGTCATGCAGTTTGTTCACGAGCTATTGTCCATTTTCGAACTCTCGGCTTGCCTGGGTGCTCAGCCGCTGGACCACCGGTTGATACAGCCCTCAATAGCGGTGTTATATGGACTCATCGTCTGGACTTGTCGCAATCTGTGACTTCGATCTAAGAACGTTTGAGAGCGCATGAAAATGAAGATTGCGCCATTTACACTTAGAAACACCCCGTTTTGCTTGAAGCGAGCTTCCAAGCTTCGAAGATGTATTAATAGTTCAAGCTGATTCTTGCCGGAGGTCTCGGGTTGTCCCGGACTCTAACGAGAGCTCCTGGTGATGGAGTAACCAACCTGAATCTGAATCACGACCTGCGCAATGCCGAAGGAAGTTTCATCGCTGTAGGCCGTATCCTTGCAAAATGTTTCGAATCTCATTCCAGCACCCAACGACTCCAGTACTCCAAGTGCTCCGTAAAAGACCCTTTATTCTGGCTCATTCTCAGTAGCAAATTAGCCCGGTGAGAAAAGTGGCAATGTGCCAATACTTTAGCCACTTTGATTTCAGGTTTCTTTTTGGCTCCCTTGGACCTTTTCGAGTTTAACGCAAGCCCTTAGCCAGGGTTCTGCGGACTCTGGGAGACTGTCTCAGATGTGCATACGATTTCTTTTTTGGAATCAGCATCAATTGAACAAACAGGTTCCCCTTCTCCCGTAGAACACCAACAGAGACCTAGAAGGTGCTGGCAGACCTTCCCTCCATTTGCTAGAATTCTGTGCCAATGCTCTCACCAGTCTGAGATCAAACAAATCCTCCAATAGTTTCTCTGTGATTATAATTTTGTTTTCCAAGTTTAGCCTCTCTTTTTGCAGCACTTTTTGGCTTCTTCAGGCGGAACCACAGTCCAAAGCCCACTATTTTTCCGGCACGGCGGCTGTGCGATTAGCTCGTCCAGATTCTTCCCGTTTCCTTTGTTTTGTTGCTTTCCTGTTTTCCTTTTATTTGCTTCTGTTTGATCAGGCCCAAAATCAAGAACACATCCTCCGGAATGCTTCAATCTTCTCTTTGAATTGCTTTAGATGAGGAAAGTATCCCGATCGGAGACCCAGACCGACAAGCATTCGCCGGGTGCCTTTGGCCTTATCTCCAATCTGAGCTCCCCTGTCCGCGCGGAAACAACCCCCCCCCAACCCGCGCTCAACCTTCACCGATCTGCTAAAGATCATCGAGATATTTTTGGAGTTCATGTTTCCCTGTGAATTTGAGAAAATCGAATTTTGCCCGAGTCTTGGTGATAATAGCTGGACGAGAACTGTGGCCCTCAGTCCGTGAGGAGGGAGACCGTCCTCCTTCAGGAGGCCGTCGCATCCGCTCCAAAGGTCATCGTGATGAGTGGCATAAGCCTGACCTTGACAAACTCGCCCGCCGATGATTTCGACGATGCCTCCTACGATTCCTCTCTCGCCAACCCGATAAGATGCTCCGCGGCGGCCGGCTTCATGTCAAAGTCCTCGTGGAATCGACGGCTGCGGCCTTGCCTCCGGATACCCCTCGCGATGCTGCACGTTCTTCTGTTGTTTCTGGCTCTCATGCCAGTTGACGCGGTCATGGTGCCGTTCAAGAACTGTCTTCCCGATTCCATTGTCCTGTCAAAACCCGCCCAGTTACAATTCGTGCCGTTTTTCGTGAACGCTAGCTTTGAGTCGTCTACGGTGCAAAAGTCCCTGAAGATTACAGTGTACGGCAATGTCACAGGTCTAGCACCGCCGTTTGGTTCTTATCCGCCTCCAAATGATCCTGGGTGGAAAGATCCGCATGTATATACTGGCAAGATTACGGATATCGACAACGCAACAGATGTCTTGACAACAATGTTTTCCCGTGTCGACGTACTTAGTTTCACGCCTTTTAGAAGTGAACCGCGCCAGTTTTGCCGATCTCTAGTACAAGGTGAATGCCCTTTGGGGCCAGTCTTCGATGTTGATAAGTACGCTATCCTCCTTGTGTCGAGCTTCAATCGGGATTCTAACTCTTATTTTTGTATAGGGATGACCTTTCCAAGCTACGAGCATTCTCCTACTCGCGAGATATCTTTTCATCATATTCCTTTGCCTCTTTGATTCCGTCATTCCATGTAATAGCTGGTGACAAGAACAACATGTCCTTGGCTTGCATTGCTGCCGACGTCACACCAGGCTTGGGACCTACGATAAGCAATGCCTTAGGATATATTCCGCTGATTATTCTGATATTGGTGGGGATTGCAACTATATCTGCAGCAATGTACAGCCCGTGGGGCACCACCGACATTTTTCGATGGACTACGAATTACGGGCGCGATGAAGATTTACTGCGACTTGTTACGCCCGGATTTGGTGACTGCTTGCAATACATTCAATTCATCATCCTATCTGGCTCTTTAACGCTTGACTATCCCGGATTTTTCCAACCCATTGTGAGCCAAGTAGGGTGGTCAGTCCTCATGTTCAACGAAAGCCTCGCCAGCCATGGAACGGGGGTTGATCCACTTAAGGACGGAGTGTATAGCGTCAATGGTACTTATGGTATCGATAAGATGAGGCAATACATCGGCATGTCCTCCACAAAAGATGTTTGGCCCGGGATGGTTGTTTGGCTGCTCTCAATAATCGCCGTTGTCACTCTACTCACTCAGTTCGTCTTTTCATTTCAATGGATACACCGCAAGCTGGCCCATGAGCCAGAGGAAGATCTTCGATCGAAAAATTTACCATTCACCTTTGGAAACGTCATCCGGATCGTTTTCATCTACTTCTTACTACCCATTATTTCTTTTACAATGTTTCAGTTCGTGGTAGCCGGCTCGTCGCCTATTTATACCGTTGCGTTGGCGGCCGTGCTACTTGTTATTCTAATATTATTTGCCGGCTGGCTTTTAATTCTGGTCGCTAAAACCCGGCCGCGATCTTACTTATTCGATGACCTACCCACTGTTCTTCTTTATGGGCCTCTGTACAACACTTTTTCGGACAGTGCTGCACCTTTTGCGTGGATTTCGGTTGTTCTTACTTTCATCAGGGGCATTGCAATTGGTGCTGTTCAGCCGTCTGGCATCGCACAGATCGTGCTGCTAGCAATCTGCGAGGTCATTCTCGTACTGACCATTGCTGCATTCCGACCATTCGAATACCCAACGTCGATGAATGCTTACTACACAGTTCTTGCCGTCATCAAATGTCTTACGATTCTCCTTAATGTCGCATTCGTTCCGTCTTTGGGTGTTTCGCATGGTTCTCGGGGTTGGGTCGGTTATGTTATTCTTGTAATACACGGCGTTGTTTTGGTTTTCGGGTTTTTTCTCAACGCCATCCAGACGCTTATTGAAATCATTGCCCGACTGCTTGGAGCCGGTGGTGAGGATGGAGTTGATGGAGGAGCTGCGCGAGGTGGTCTGTCTAAAGTATGCACTTCAAATCTTCTTACCAGTTCACTAGAGCATTGCTAACCAAAAATGACAGGTTTTCGGTATGCGCCAGCTTTCTCGCCGAACCTCCAGACGTCGTCATCTTCCACGACATAGCATCAACTCGGAAGCAGCAATGCTAGGCAGTGAGATGGAAAGGCCTTCCACACAGTTAGATGGAGAACGTGCTCGAAGTTTTTCTGGCAGTTCGGCCATTTTACTAGGTGGTCGTCATGGGCCTGGAAGTCGACTGAGTACCGGTTTTGAGGCTAACAGTGCGTACGCCGTGAGTCAAAATAGAGGCGATGGGCCGTACACTCCGACCACTCCCGGAACAATCAGTGGGTTCTCAGCGCGTGGTAGACATTCAGGAAGCGCCTCTCCGCGCGGTGGTGGACTGGTCAAACTGAAGAACTCTGAAACAGCAGACCATTTCTACAGACCTCCAAGACAACGCCGTTCCACCATGGACGGTACATCACCTTCAAGTCGGCGGCTTAGCTCCTTTGGCGACTGGAGTAAACAAGACTCTCCAAATGCTGGCGATGAGATCGATATTGTAGACGGGCCGTCAGTATCTGGAAGAGCAACTCCTGCACCTGCATACCTTGGAGTTTCCAAAGATGACCCCGATACTGAAGAATCTGGCAACCCGAAAACAGATTATGCTGTCCGTGAGGCCGACTTTTTCTATCGGGTTCGTGGTCCTGCCTTATCGAATGCCCCTTCTCGTAAACTCAAAACTGGACCTGCTGATCCAACCGGCGCTGTTTCGTCTGCATCTGGCTGGCTACGAGGAATTTTTAGAGGCAAGACTAAGGAGCAAGGAAAGGGTTTCGAGGTTGTTCGAAGTGCTCGTGCCCCTCCGGCTGGCTTAGCCCTCAATGAAGAATCAGATGTGTTCCACGAACCTTATCGGGATGATCCTGAGTCGTCTGGAGATCGACCACAGGCTGCAGAGTCGAACGCGGAGGACTCCTCGAACGATTCAGAGGAAGATGAATTTCACAGCGTCCTTACTGAACCACCCTCGTTACCTCCAATACAACCAACAGAGGACATTGAGCTTCTGAGCCGTGAAAATTCACGAAAAGACCCGCCACCTCTCCAGGGGTTACGAATACGACCTCCAACGATCCCTCGAAAGAGCTCAAAACGCAATTCCGGTGCCGATTTTGATGTTGTAAAGGTTGCTACCGAAAAGCTACCTCCAGCTCAGGGCGCAGAAGATTCATCGGTCGAAACGCTCAAACCCAAACATACGCAACTAAGTAATGTCCAGCATAGCCGCTTACCATTCGCTTCCAAGTCGTCTTCGACACGAAGTGACCAAGTGTCGTCGCACTCCGCCGGATCGAGTATTCAAAATCATCCTGAGGAAGATCCGACCACACCTCGTCCAACACATCGAAAATTGAGATCAGGACCTGAGCGGTTTGTCTCTGCTGCGAAGCGAGCGGATCGACCTTCCAGCCTTGGATACGTTCAGCAGCACAGGGCAAGCGACCATATCCATAACGCGAGCTCGTCCAGCCCTCCATTGTCCGAGAGCACAGCGGAGATTGTCAAAGGGCCTTGAATTCATGGATAGCTGGTTCTCGTGTCCAATACCACTTTCGCTTCAAGGACCTCTGGCCATGGCTATCGGTTCCACGTTCCCGACTTCCTTCGGCTACACTCCCAGTTTTGCCTTGATGAACTCTAGCTTAAACGAATTTCTTTCTCAAAAAAAAGCACTTACACGATCATGTATCTTCGGTTTATTCTAGCCTTTTCATTCTTCGGGCGTCGCGGTTTAGCGGTTTACCATGTATCATTTACCATGAATGGGCTTGAGCGAGCTCCATTTTAATTACCCTTCTTAATTGGTTTTGACTCGATAGAAGACTCATGGTATCGATCTGGATTTTTTCTCAGCCTTTTTCCTTTGGTCTTCGACATATCATGACAGACTTCCTCTTTTTGTATAAATATTGATTTCCAGCGATGGGGCCTAGCGACGATTTCTTAATGTATGGGAGCGAGTCGAGTATTGAGACACTTGTTAATACCGTATCATTATCTAATAATCCTATTTTATTCTCTCTTCATACATATGTTCCATGGTCGAATGACTCTTTTTTTATGGTCATGAGAGAGGTCTGGACTCCGCCGGTGGCCAACTGGATCGCTGGTTGGCTCAAGTTGAGGATCGTCAGAGTCCGGCGGTGGGGGAAGTCAAAGAAGCGTCACTTGTGTGGCAACCGTTGTCCCTCTCCATCTTCAATCTCCATCACCTTATCTCAACCTCTCCTTTCTCAGAAGAAAATACTCAGCCATATAATAGTTCCCGCCTAGATCGTCCGAAATTTGTTTTCATTAGACTTGAAGCTGTGGTTCCTCCCGGTCGTGAGTATTCCACCCGCAACGGCAAACAGCTCCACCCTATCCGTCAGAACTAACCTAACCCTCCCTTTGCTCCCCAGTAAACATCACAGGGGCCTTATCCGAGACCACGAGAAGATAATATACGCCTAATCCCCCCTCGGTTCATCTCTCTTTTGCTTAGAAAGCTCCCGAGACTCCTTTTCCCTGCTGCTTCGTGCAGACGGGGAACAGAAGTCCTTTTCGGAGATAAAACTGGACTTTCCTTCCTCGCCAACAAATGATTATCCTAATCCCAAACGACGGAGATTGATCTCATCTCTCTCAGAGAATACGGAGCTTATCAATCAGGCACTTATCTGGAACCCTTTGGACTTTACCACACCGCCAACAACATATACTTTCCCAGACCTTATGAACCCTCCGACGAATCCTTCAAGCTCGAGATCGCTCCCTAGGAGTGAAGTGCAGGCTATCAATGCGGCTCGAAGCGCTATATCTGGAGCTGGAGCTAGAGCTAGAGTTGGAGCCGCAAGGCAAAGGCCAACGGAAGCGGAGACAAGCTCGCGACAGAGGAGGGTTATTCCGGTGGTAGACTTGACTCAGGATGAGTCGGACGGTTCGCCGGCGAGCGTGAGCGGTAGGACTACCACGGACTCTCAAGGCAGTCAAAGAATAAATGGGCAAACAATGTTTGAGTTTCTTGCAAATCAGCCCCCTACTTTGGAAGAATCGATTCAAAATTCCGGCGTACGCAAGCGGCGGCTGGGCAGCGTCGGCGAGACTGGCAGAAATTTACCAGAGTCAGATCACTACCTAGGGATACCGTCTTCTAGTGCCTGGTCCAACTACTCTAGAATGCAACCTTGGGAAACACAACTGGGCGATGTAGCTACTTCCTCTGACTTTTCGGCAGCCGCTCGGCAGCGAAATTCACTACGTCACCGAGAAAGAAGCTATACTGACCACACTCTCCCGAAATGGCAGCCCGACTCAGAGGTAACCAACTGCCCAATCTGTGGTATGGCCTTTAGCTTCTGGTCCCGGAAGCATCATTGCAGAAAGTGCGGTCGTGTGGTGTGTGCCGCTTGCTCGCCTCATAGAATTACCATTCCACAGCAATTTATCGTACGCCCACCCGAGCCGCGAATGGCATCCCCCACGGAACCTGCGCTCGACCGGCCTGTTGGGTATACACGCATTGCAGGTGAGAGATGCCCGATGTATAGCGTTCCGCACCCTAGCAGCCTCCCCTTCGAACGTCAGACGTCAAATTCAGGACTTGGAGGAGGAGAAGTAGTCCGGCTTTGCAATCCTTGCGTTCCTGATCCAAATCCGGAGCCTCCTCGTCGTTATAGCTCCTTGCAGCTTACTCCAAGCGTTGAAAATCCGTCACCTAGTGTGAGCGGTCATCCCCCTTGCCTAGGGTCTTCCGTCCCAAGTTCGGCGATTTATCATTCTCTGCCAGCCCGGCCTCATAGGCTTCATTCTTCTCTCGCAACTCCCGGGCGTTGGGATTTTGACCCGACCGTATGTAGCCTCTTCCTTTTTGTTTGAACCATTCGCTAAATCCATGTCTTCATTAGGGTTCATACGGACAGTTCCCCAGTGGGCCAGCAGGTGTACGCGCTCAGTCGTCATCCTACAATTTTTCTGATTCACGCGGTGTTCCAAGCATTGGTTCTCCTCCCGTTTCCCAATCATCCCGTCCTAGAGTCCAAATCCGCTATGTGCCTCCCCCCGACCCAGCCATTGCAGCAAGTGTTTCTGTAAGTGAATTAGATTTTTTTCACTTGTGACAGCTCTCAAGTTCTAGAATTGCTGCTGATTGTTGCCATAGAGCTTTCAGCGACTCGATTCCGCTTCGCTATCACGGCCACGTAGACCACAAATTATAGATGAGAATGATCTATGCCCAGTTTGCGACCACAGGCTTCCTCCACGCGCAGCAGACGGGAATGAAGAAAACCGAGAAGCTCATATCCGTGCATGCATTAACAGTCGAACCGGCGGCTCTAGCTCAACGTCCGATCAACCTTCCAACGCTCGACAGATGGTGCACTTTACAGCTACTGAAAAAGATTGCATTGGTGATGATGGCCAGCCGCAAGAATGCACAATTTGCATGGAAGAGTATGAGGTTGGAGCAGAGCTAACCCGTTTGCTTTGCTTTTGCAAGTACCACAAGACATGCATTGTTGATTGGTTTCAACATAAAGAGGAGTGCCCAGTGCACAAAATCTCGGAATAAAATTGAAATAAGAGAAGGTAAATGGGAGGATTATGTTTCAGGTGTTTTCTTGATTATGGTATTGGTCATCCTTTATATTCAGCAAGCCTCCTTGGGATTAGGTGTAATGTGCACCGCACTAGCGGCGTTATGGTCTGCTTGTCATTGGGATAGAATATATTGATATTCTGGAGGTTCTATTTATTTATGTATCAGGAGGTTTAGATATTAAGCACCCTCAATTTTCAACACTTGATGGCTCATGAGCTAGCAAAATTTGGATGTGTTGCTTCTGTAAACAAATTCAATTCAAGGACATCATGGCTGTTGAACCTAGTATTCATTCACCCCATATCCACCCTTCATGATAACTAGCGTTGAGAGGTAGTGCACAGAATAACTGTGGGACATCACATCCAGTCATCCTACGCCAACTCATTCAACAGCATGCCTCGTACCCACTAACCAACCGCGAGTACTCCGTATTGACAGACACCTTGTACTAAGGTGATGACCACTGGAAACAGCAAATAAAGGGTGGAATTGCTTGGAATACAGATTCCTTTCAAGGGAATGAGAAGTAGTATGACTGTGAAGAACTCTGTATGAATTTGCGAAATATGATTTACGAAATGGTACTCCGTACTCCGTATATGATTCCAAGATGAGTCTCTCCTGGTCCCACACATTCGCATGGATTGACTAAATTGGGATAGATTGGGCGATGTGGCTCTTCACCAAACTGGAATGATCCGGGAACAGCGCACGAGCGATCAATGTTGTCCGGGGTCCCTATCCACGCAATATTGGGGTATCTGGGGAACCGTTCATAGCCCCATGGGGCTTGCAAATGAAGGATACTCAGTCCATTTTGTGGAGAAAGTGCTGTTTCGGGTATCTAAGACAATTTACCTAGAGCTAGGCTGTGTGTATCTTGTGCAGTTGAATTATACGGATGAGTATAATTAATGTTATACCCGAACTTAACATGACCCAGTGAGCTCCAAAAATTGTAGTGTAGATAATTAGGAGAGCCGCGAACGACACGAAGCCACTTCGCTCAGGAAACGAATCCTGATGATTTAGGACTCAATGCAAGTCCCCAGGGCCCCGCAGAGTCGCTCGCTTGAGGTGAAACTGGTGCGGTGACGACTACCATATCCCGCATTCGGTATAAGGCAAAAGACGTAACGCGATACCCTCACCACTCGGTCAACGAGTTTTGAATCGAGAGAGAGACAATGAGAGACTCGATGAAAGGCCGTGTCAGCATTTGTGTACGTACGTCCTAGCGAGGGTCATGCGTTGTTTGCATGGATCTACCTGTAAGCGTATTGAACGCGGAAAATATCTCCGCTAGCCGCGCTGCTGTTTTATATTTGATTGCTGGTAGACCACGAATTCTTTAATCAAGGTGAAAATGGCTCTGATAAGTCTCACGATATTTGAAGCACACACTTTTGCTCTGGTCCCGAGTCGTGACGGACTGTGGCATTTGTTTGACTACCCGCAGACTGCTAGGTTGGCAGGCCCAGTTGTAGTGAATAATGATAGATGGCAGGCCCCTTACGCCCTTATAAGATTAGTCTTGACCCACGGAGCCTGGCCTCGAAGGCAAAAGACAAAGGTGGGAATAATAGAGCTTTTCACAAGCACATCAGCACCGGAGGAGTCATTTTTGCCGAAAGCCAGTTCATCGCCGCCCCACAAGCAGGATCAACAACGGGACGGTGAGGAGGGAGAAAATCCAGGATGGTCGACTTGGATTCTGAGCGAGCAATTGAGGATTCCTGGGTATCATGGAATCTGGGGACTTGAGAGTGGATGAGCCAGAGATGCTGTCTGGTTTGCTTTGGTTCCTCTGCGAAGTTTGAGGCTCTCAGAGGCGTGTCTGGGCCGCGGAGCCCAGAAAGCCACAGCGGAGATAAGAAAACCGAACATACGCCGCGTCAGGAGTCAATTGAGCTTATCTCCATACGAAGAAACAGATTTCTTGGTTGACAAGCGAGATCGCGGCACGCTCGACCACTTGTTCGTGAGGAGAAAGGCGTTGGGCCATTACGACGCGGTTCAAGAGTTGGATACTTAGCTCCATGTCGGGCTGCTGGAAGAGGAAGCTCTTTTGGTCTCGATCAGCCTTCCAGCCCTCCAGGCTCCAACCAAGACCAGCAAGCAGAAATGACTTTCGTTGTTCCTGTCAGCTGCTGCGGCGACTTATTATTATTATCATTAGGATTCACAAAAATCATCGTTTTCGCATTATCGAGTCTCTTGTTATTTATTGTCGTTTATTAGAATATAACTATAGCTATATTTTGAATATTTAATTTTATCTCAATCAATTCAATTCTCCAGGACAACCGGCTGGAGCTTTGGTTGGGGTCGGAACGCTGCCAACGCCGTTGTCCGAGCGTCCGCCAAACTTGCACCGCCGTTTCCGACTGCACGGCAGTCAACGGCACCGAGCCCTCCGTGCTACAGCTTCGCCCTTTATTCCATGCGCCTTTGCGCTCTCGCCGTCGTAGATGGAGGCTGGCCACCATATCAACAGGCCGCCTCTCCCGACCGCCTCGTCTCCCAGCTCCAGCAATGAAGTGTCGCCCCTCCAGCACTCGCAGTCGCCTCCGGAGTCTCACTCGCGACCAGTCGGCGTCTCATCCAGCGAACAAGGAGCAAGGCTTGGGAATGCTCCTCATACAGCTGCCGATACTTCACCGTCAGGTTTCACCATTATCCACGATTCGCTCGCGGATTACAAGCGATCGCGAGCATGCGAGTCGTGTCGGCAATTGAAAGTTCGGTGTGATTCGGATTCGGAAAAGCCTGATGGACCTTGTAAGAGATGCGCGAAGGCAAAGCGTGCTTGCATAGTCACGGCGCCGGCTCGCAAGCGACAAAAGAAAGAGCATCGTGTGGAGGAACTGGAGAGGAGGATTGATGCTTTGACCGCAAGCTTGGAGGCCTCCAGGGCGCAGAATGCCGGGTCCAATGGCACAGCTTCGCCTTCACAAGCACCCTCAGAGCATGCCAGTGTTGGTGAACAATCTTGGGCTGGACAGTCGGTAGGGCGACAAGCGGATGGATCTACATTCTTCCCTCCCCAGAATGTCGCTGGGTCAAAAAGGTACTCTGGTGGAGGATTGAAAAAGAACTTCACGAGCCCGATGCTTCCTCCGTTGTCATCTCTGCAACGCACCACATCTGAAGATGGGCCAACAGGTGCATATGGTGAGGATGCTTCTGGGATAGGTGATAAGAGTTGGCCACCGTCATTCCCGCCTTACGAAACCCTTCCACAACCCAAGGTCGAAGATGAATATAGAGATGTTATCGACAGAGGAGTCGTGGATGTCGAAACAGCTACAAAGTCCTTCAATCGCTACGTGAACAAGCTGGCTCCAAACGCTCCCTTTGTTGTCTTCGCGCCTGGGACTACCATGGCCGAAATCCGACGTACAAAACCCATTCTGTTCCTCACGATCCTTTTCACATCAATAGGCGTTTTTCGTCCTGAGTTGCAAATGCCTCTTCAAAATGAGGTGCACCGAATCTTTGCGGATCGTGTTCTTGTACGAGGGAAAAAGTCACTAGAGTTAGTCCAGGCTCTTCTTGTAGCAACCGTTTGGTACATTCCGCCCGAGCACTATGAAGAGCTTAAGTTTTATCAATTCATCCATACCGCCGCCGTTATGGGCATGGATCTTGGGATGAATCGCAAAGCGAAACCGAATGCCAAAGTTGGGTGGAAAGAGCTTGCAAATAAGGCGCCCATGGTGGATCCGGACTCACTTGACGTGAGAAGAACCTGGCTGGGCTGTTATGTCACGGCCGTCAAGTATGTCTCCTTACCCAGAGTACTTGAGAACGTGTGCTAATAGCCTTATCAGTATTTCTATGTCGCTAAGACGGTCATTTCTTATACGTTGGCAGGCGTACAACGACGAGTCTGTCGAGATGCTTCAAAACTCACCGGACGCCCTACCTACTGATGATACCATAGTACAGTGGGCTAAGCTTGCTCGTATTGGGGAGGAGATCAGCTTTCACTTCTCAATGAATGACCCTACGACCAATGTCAATATTACTGACCCAAAATCTCAGTATGCGCTGAAGGGTTTCGAGAGGCAATTAGAAGATTGGAAGAATGAGGTATCCCTGGAGGATTATCCTCGTAAGTCGCTTTCATAGTCACCGCCTTATTACCAGTACGATTGACAGGGATCTAGCTATCATGGAACACTATCAGCATACTCTCAGCATTTACATGCACGAGATCGGTATGCACGTTGATCACAATATCGATGACTTCAAACCACCATTCTTAGGAGGGATCAGAGAAGAAACCTCTGCCGAGCTAGGAACACCAGCTCACGTTGATGCACTGACTGTTTGTCTGACGTCAATCCACAAAGCGTTCCAAATATTTACCTCCATCGAACTGCAAGACGTGGCGTGTCTGCCAACAATTCACTTCGTCCGTACGACTTATGCGGCGGTCGCCTTGGTGAAATTGTATTCCTTGG
This sequence comes from Nannizziopsis barbatae, assembly GCA_014964245.1. Classification (NCBI taxonomy): domain Eukaryota; kingdom Fungi; phylum Ascomycota; class Eurotiomycetes; order Onygenales; family Nannizziopsiaceae; genus Nannizziopsis; species Nannizziopsis barbatae. The sequence continues at coordinate 87,844 of JACVYH010000008.1, forward strand.
CAACCGCATCAGGCAGTCGTCTTGGTCACATTTTCACGCCTGCTGATTTCAAAATTGACTACTTCCTCGATAAGATTATTCATCATCTCCGGGCTAGCGGCGACATGGATGGAGGCCGTGTTTCGGCGAAATTCTCTCTTATAACAAACATGCTGCAAAGCTGGTATAATCGGCATAAGGACAAGCGACAACCTTTAGTGGTGCCTCCTTTCCTACAGCCCAAAAATTCAGAGGATGGAGATAGAGATAGTTGCTCATTAAAATCGGTTAGTTTTTTAGACCGTCCTCTATTCTTGTTTTTCCAGGGGAATTTTACCCGGCTAACTCCCGGTTCATAGCCCCCAACTAGCCGACCGACTCCTCTACATGTCCTAAGCGAAGTAGCCACGGTCGGGTCGCAAAACTCCGGAGTAAATCGAACGCAAAGCAGTCAATCTACCTCGCCACCGATCTCACTTGCAAATGCAAATGAGTCGCCGTCCATGCAAGTTTATCCCAAGCCCGGCATAAGCTCTATCAACCAAGCCAACGCCTCCGCTCCACCTCCGGGCGCACTCATGACTCCGTACATGAACCAGCAGATCGGAATTGGACCAAGTCCGGCTCCCAATCCTGGAATCGGCGCATATCCGACGACATACGATCAACACCAATCAAGTTTTGCTCAAATGCCCGGAAATATGCCGGTAGAACAGCAAGAATTCTGGCAACAGAACTTTTTACCCGACGCGGGGCTCAATCTCGCCTTCGCTTTCGGTAGTGTTTGGGATGATGATCTCTTCCCGCTGGCATTTGATTGGAACCAAAGGGCTTCCTAATTTATGCTCAGCTTGCATTGTGCAGGTCACTATCCATGTTAGAGGCGAATCTTGGCGCAGGGGATGGAATTTGAAGAGTATTCATGTATGTACATATATATAAGGTCTATTATCCACTCATATTTATTTGGCCGGTCGATATGCCTTGGTATGGTACTACGGGATATTAGGCATGGTATCGACGTGGACGTTGTGGTTGTCTTCTTCTTTTGCAGGGATACCCAGGCGCAAAGGCCTCAGATGACGTTAGGAGTTCTAAGTTTCCTGTATCAAAAATGAACGAAAATATCATCATTATTAAGCATCGCGATCCACTAGTTACACTGGTGTGAACCTTCTATGCATCAACTCATACTCAGCTTCCGTTTTCAGGTCCTGGATTCCCTCAACAGCCTCAATAACCCAGCGGTTCTTTATGACAAAGCCTGTGGTACTCTTTTGGCTTTCATATTTTCCGACAGGTCGACGAATGGCCTTTTCGCCGGGCCGCCGGGAGCAGCGTGAAATTTCAAGAAACTTCCAGGCCCTGCAGCCGCTTTCGCAATCTACATGTCAGCTTTCCCGCTCGGGGGGTTAAAATTATGATGTCGGCTGGTTATCCATAGGAAAGAAAAGAAAAGGGAGGGGAAAGGAAAAAGAAAAGAGGAAGAAAAAGAAAAAGATGAGACTGACTGACTCCATTCGGAGTGCTTGGAGAGTTTTTCTCATGCCTCGTCTACGAAGTCGCCCATGATGCGTAATGCAAGCATGGTGGTGCAGATGTAGTGCCGGAGGAATCTATCCTCTTGACCCGGACCAGTCAACTTCCCAGTCAGTGCCAATGCTTGCTGCCGGATGGGAAATAACCCGGTCAAAGTACGCCCGGTAGAGAAGGACAAGGTGCGGCCCGCATGAGGCGTGGGAATTGAAGAATCGAAAAAGGAATATAGGTGCAGTTATCCCTGTCCAGGGCAAGGGTTGGGCCAAGGATATTTTGGACGAAAGGCTACCCGCAAACATACTCTATCCATATACGGAGTAATCCGTATCATGAAAAGTCTTGGATGCATGTCCGTCGCCGAATTTGGTCAAGAAATTGGGGCTAAGGTTGCTTTTCAATTGGTAACCGCATTGCTGGGTTCTTGACGAATATGATGCTGTATTCATCTGCATGGAAGACAAAAGAATGCGCGATTATTCATTACGATCGTTATCTCAACTAGCTAGCCGAGGAGAAGGTGACTGCCCTTGCTAGTGCTGTAGCATTAACTGACCGTCGGCTATAAAGAGAGCGACATCCGTATCCTCCTATACCATACAGCGAGAAATTTCTTCAGCACCATTCAGCATGTCGACCCAGCCACAGTATACAACGGTACAGACCAAAGACATCTACCATGGTCTCCCCGTATTCCCAGACTCGATCAAGGGCCTCTCCGCTATCATCACCGGCGCAAATGGCATGTCTGGACACCACATGATACGGGTCCTCGAAGAATCACCCGAGCGGTGGACAAGTATCTTCGCATTATCGCGCCGGCCCCCTATATTGGAAAAGAAATGGGATACAAATGTCCAGCATATTCCCCTTGATTTTCTTGCCGACTCGCCGGAGGATCTAGCCAAAGCCATGAGAGAGAGTGGCGTCAAAGCGTAAGAATTGGCCGAGGAGAATCTGGCCTTATATATGGCTAATCGCACTCTGTGCAGGGATTATGTCTTCTTCTTCTCGTACGTGCAGACACCCCCCAAAGAGGGCGGCGAGATCTGGTCTGACGCTGAGAGTATGGTAAAGATAAATGGTACGGACCATCAAAGCTGACCGCAATTGCTTTATTTGGGATGCTAATCAAGGTTGAAATGGTAGCTGCGCTTTTGCGTAATTTCCTGGGAGCGTTGAAGCTGGCAGAAATTAAACCGAAGCGAGTCTTACTCCAAACCGGCGCAAAGAATTATGGCTCGCATTTAGGCCCCATTAACAACCCTGCATGGGAAAGCGATCCACGTGTGACAATTGAACCGAACTTTTATTACGCCCAAGAGGATATCTTGTTTGAATACTCAAAGGAAACCGGCGTCGAATGGAATGTCGTCAGACCTTCTTATGTCTTGGGTGCAGTTAGAGAAGCTTACATGAACTTGGCATACCCATTAGGTATTGTAGGCGCAGTCCAGGCCCACTTAGGACAGCCCATGGTTTTCCCTGGTGACTTTGACGCATTCCACATGGTGTTGGACATGTCGAGTGCCATGATGGATAGCTATCTCGAAGAATGGGCCGTGTTGACACCACAGGCTGCTAATCAAGCATTCAATGCCTGCGATGGTAGCCAGTTTAGCTTTGGCAAATTTTGGCCCATTTTGGCAAAATGGTTCGGAGCAGAATATGAGCTGCCAGCAGAAAATGCCCAATACTTCCCTTTCCGATTCACTTGCCCAACGCCGAGAGGGTAAGAGCTAAATATGCGTGAACGTATTGGACATAGCTGATCACTCCTTATAGGTTCGGCCCACAAACAGTACATCAGATCCGCTATAGCTTTGTAGAATGGGCGGGTAGACCAGAGGTCCAAACGGCGTGGAAGGAGCTTGTGGAGAAGCACGGGCTTACGTCGGACCCAATCAGCGATATAAAGGACCGCGCAAGAATATTTCGATTTGCCGATGGTGCTGTACTTGCGGCAAAGACTGCTCAATTCAGGTTAGTGAAGAGTTCTTACGTTTTGAGGAATATACTAACGCGGTTGGATGTAAACAGCATGGACAAAGCGCGTAAACTTGGGTTCTTCGGGACAACCGATAGTATAGAGTCTTTCAGAAAGGTGATGGAGGAGTTAGCGGATCTCAAAATGCTTCCTCCCTTACAGAAGGCATAGACGAGTTGATCGTACATAGTTCGAGACATTGGAAAATAAGGGGCCAGCGTCCTTGGTTTACCTAATTAGGTTATCCCGATGCCAAGGATCGATTTTAACTAGGCTTAGTCATAGAGCTGCCAAGAAATGGGAAAAGTGTGATTACGTCATGTGTTTATCGATTCGCTAATCCATCGGTAACAGTCGATTCGGCAAACCTCTTCAGTTATTAAGGGAGTTTTGGGAAGAAGACAATTGGTATACCCGATGCTTCCCTGAGAATATGCCGAATACATGTCGGCGATGGAAAAGTAGACAAATTTGGGGTGCATATGAGGTTCCGGAATGGAAAAGGATAGGTAAGCTTTGCGGAACTCCAGTCCAGGCGCCCGCCCGTCGGTCCGTCATGCTAACAGGGTGGATTTTTAGCTCAAATCTGTGTGGCTATCGTCTACACAGTGCTGGCCGGAGGCATCGTATTCGGCTATGCAGCACTTAAACCCCTGCTGATTAAAGAGGGTATTTATCGTGAGCGGTGCACTCAGGATGAGCTTGATAACGGCGTAGGCGTCTGTTATGGACAAGAAATCCAGTAAATTTTCCCTTAAAGTACTTATTCCAACAAGGTGCTAGAAAGCGCAACTAACTTCCTACAGGCTGAACTTCATGTTTACTGTAGCGGCTGCTGCAGTCAGTATAATTGCATTGCCAGTTGGTGCTATCTTGGATGCATGCGGTCCGAAAATAACCGGGATCATTGGAAGTGTCATAATTGCTCTTGGGGCCTTGCTCTTCTCGAACCCGGCGCATCTACGCTACGATGGCCACCTGTTGGGATTCCTCCTTCTAGCAATCGGTGGCACTTTTATTTTCATACCCTCTTTCCAGCTCTCGAATACATTTCCAAAACATTCAGGCCTCATTTTATGCCTACTGGCCTGTGCGTTTGATTGTTCAAGTATACTGTTTTCGCTTTTCCGATTACTGCACGGATCAGCAAATGGGTTCTTCACCATAAGATCTTTGTTCCTACTATATCTGGCTGTTCCGGGGTTCATTTTACTTTCTCAGGTGTTTTTGATGCCCTCCCGGTCTTATAGCACAATTCGGGAACTGTTACAACATGCTGAAGAGATGCTCGTTGACGAATCTATGTCTGGGGCCCGTGATCATCCTCCCCGATACCAGCGTCTCATCTCTAAAATAAATACCCTTCGCGGTTTCCAAATTACTGACATGAATTCTCTCGACTCTTCGAGAATGAATCTCACGAATGATCCGACCTGGGGAATGCTACATACCTCATCTGCTTCTCAGCAAATTCGGTCTCCCTGGTTTACTCTTATCGCCACTTTTACGGTTCTCCAAATGCTCCGGATAAACTTCTTCATCGCAACCATTCGTTCTCAATATGAGTATCTTCTATCCTCCCTGCCGGAAGCAAAAAGGCTCAATCACTTCTTCGACTTCGGCCTCCCAATGGGTGGGATAGTGGCTATCCCTTTGATTGGAATAATTCTGGACCAGACGTCTCTCCCTTGCATCCTCACTACTCTTGCGATTGGGGCCACTCTCACAGGCATTTTAGGATGTATACCCCACGATTTGTCAGCTGCATATGCGAATATTGTTCTCTTTGTGATCTACCGACCATATTTCTACACCGTTATATCCGATTATGCCGCGAAAGTATTTGGTTTTCAAACTTTCGGGAAGGTTTATGGACTCATAATCTGTCTAGGAGGGCTGGGTAATCTTCTACAAATCCCTTTAAACATTTTAGTCATAAAACATTTAGGAGGAAACCCTATACCTGTGAATATAGGATTGACGGCCGTCGGAGCCTTGGTGGGCGGAGCTTTGGCATTATTTGTTTGGTGGAAAATGAGAAGGTTGATAGGAGTCTCCATTGGTGTGGGGCATTGTGATGCTGCTGAGACTGAGAGGCTATTGCCCGGAAATGCTAATGACATATGAGAACACTCGGTGCCCGAAATTTATGTGCTGGCTACGCTGTACATATCTCAAAAGAGGACTCTTGATAAAACTATACGATTTCGGCTTCAAGGTATCATCTCAAAAGGATACATACATTTAGTAACTGGGTATATATAATATTGACAAATTTAGTCAACCTCGAGTAGTTTATATCTTCCACCCTCGCCATTTGGGCCTTTATAATCGTCTAGGGCCTTCTCCACTGCTTCCATATAGCCAAGCACTCTTTCTTCATGCCATCTCCGACCAACGATCTGAACTGCCGTGGGCAGTCCATGCATCGCATTCGAATCGTAATACTTCCAGGCTCCTCTTGAAACGCCATTGTCCACACCGAGATCCTTAAGCGCACGTTTGTACGAATTTTTGTTCGCTGGTTTGCCATCGGAGGTGACTAAGGCATCCTTGATTCTATTCACATGGCCAACAGGGACGACCCCGGCGGAGTAGTCCAGTAGATTCCATAAGAACGTATATCCGCAAGAGCTGAAGGCATCACGCATAGCATTGTGGGGTAGCGCAGGGGTGGCATTCACTGGGCAAAGAATAAAGTCATAGTTCTGTTCTTTGGCGTTCCACCAATTGTGCCAGGTGGCGCGATAGGCTTCGCGCTGGGCAACGAGCTTCCAAAGCTCGGTTGATGACTTGAGGCGGAAATCTTTGATTAGATATGCCCAAACTTTGTCGCGCTTGATGTAGCGGACATAAAGATAGTATAGATAACGGAATGGCTGGTATAGGCTGACATATTTGGTCAGCATGTCGGCACCAGGATCAGATGCTTCGCCTGTACGAATGTGAGCATTGAAGGTTTGACATCCGTCAGAATTGAGTAGCAAAGAGGCAAGATTGAGGCCGATTAAAGGAGTAGCTGTAGGAGGAGGTTTGATGTCGACAAGTGTGTGCCCAGCTGCAACAAGTGCAGCGCGGGTGGTATCAAGAGCACGGGCAATAGCAGGTGTGGGTGGTACAACTCCTGGAAATACAATCAGCTCAAGGTCGCAATCAAGATAAAAATGGCAGGATAATTATACCATCAGATTTCATGACACCAATTCTCAATTTTTCGGTCCTCGCATCTTCTTGCTCATCCTGTCGCCAGCTAATTGGGTGCACAGTGGTATCATATTTCCACGGCTGCATTTGAATAACTGCTTTGGTGAAATACGTCAAATCACCCAGGGTACGAGCCATAGGGCTGAAAACACTTGGTATTCCCTCCTGGCCTGCCATGCTGGTGTTCACACCGGCTTTAGGCCAGCGCCCAGTGCTGCACCGAAGAGAATAAGTCCCACTCCAAGCGGCTGGAACCCGAACGGATCCTGCAACATCAGAGCCAACACCGATCCGGCCACCCATAGCAAGCAAGGCTCCTTCACCACCGCTAGAACCGCCGGGAGAGTAATCCGGGACATGTGGATTGCGACAAACTCCCCAGAGAGGATTTGAGGACTCGAAGGACAATAGTGTGATGGGCAAAGCTGTTTTGGCGTAAGGAACAGCACCTAGCGAAGAAAATTTGTGAGTGAAAGACCGTTACTCTAGCAGTGTGGTAGTGTTGATTTCCTTACCAGCCTCCTTAAGCAGTCTAACAAGGGCTCCATCCTCAGCTTGTGGTTGTCCCGTATTCTTTGAGAAGCCCACCGAGGTATCAAAACCCTTAACGTGTATTGAATCCTTCAAGGAAACAGGAATTCCAGCGAGAGGACCTTTTAAATTGACCTCTTTCTCCGCCCATTTTTCTGCCTCGGGAAGCAGTAACTCCGTTACACAATTCGTTCTTTCTTGTGCTTTTACGGCGACTTTGCCGTATGTCTGTAGAACTTTGCGTGAAGAGACGCTGCCATTCTGTACTTTCTTGACAAGATCTTCGATCGGCTCATCGATTATTTGTTTATCGAATTCTGTGAAGCCGCCGAGATAGGCTGAGGGGAGTCGCGCAAAGCGTTCTGTACGCTGTTTTTGCTTCAAGTCCCTTTTGGCAGCATAAAAGTTAGCTTCATGTTCAAGGATTACCAACAGCTTCGTTACGAGGATGGGGTAGGGCAAGGGTCCTTGATTACCGGGCTCGAATATACTGGAAGTAATCGAATGGAGGAAACATCTTTACTCGTTCCAACGGTGATGACTGAAGAGTGTCCGCTGAATGCCTTGCTACGCTGAGAGAGAAGAGTACCTAAGGACCGAGTCAGAGTAGGAGTCGGTCACGCCAGAGATTCCAGCTGGGAGCATTTAATAAAGTGACGGTGCCTGAGTCCTGACTGGACGCGGTACGCCGAAACTGGCCGTGCGGGGAAGTTCCCCATATTTCTTGAGCTTCAGCCCATTGGAAAAGACGGAGTACGGAGTACGGAATGAACACCCACGTTTGAGTTCCACTAGTTAACGAGTGCAAGGTTCTCACCGACCAAGATGCTTCCTTAATTCCGAACCGAAAGAAATCCGTGCTTTTGTGTACCGCCAGTGCCTATCTGCCCTCGTATGTCCACTCAAGCTACTCAAAGAGACATATCCATAATCATTGTTCCCTACAATACACTCTGTAACTAGGTACCTGGTTGGAGCACGAAGACGTACTGCGCCACGTGATTGTCTCAAGACTAGCGCTAATCCACTTCTGGAAAGTGGTTGCGGTCGGCCCGAAGTAGAGACGGCTTGGCATTTAGGTAAGCAACGGTCATTGGTGGTTTCCTAGTTAGGCAAGAGTTGTCGGTAGACATCCAACGGCAGGCAAGAGGTGTCTACGCAGTTAAACTGGAAATCGACAGACAGCAAGGCTTCCGATTCTTTGGAGGCTACATAGGCACCTACCTACTTGCGGACATGCTACATCAATAACAAGAGCTAAAATATCCCACCATACTTCCGACACAATTGGCAGAGAAACAAGGAGTTGATCATGATAATGAACTGCGCTAAGTGGAAGATACACTCATCCTCTACAGTCATTACATAGGTAGAGATAAATTGAGGTATGGATGGATTGCTTGCGTGATTGTACTTCTCATGCAATCACCCTGGCATAGTTAGGTGAGATGGGAAAGAGAGGTTCCCAAAGGAGCCTGCCAAAACTGGCGCGTAAATAACTAACCGTCACTTGAACGCGGGAAGTTGCGCATAGAAGTGAAAATGAGGGCAGTTTGTCCTCCAGAAAGAGGCGTTCATAGAGTATAAAGCAGCATTGCAGGCGCTCAGATTTTCTTCCTTCCTTCTTATTTCTCCTTCAACGTCCCCCCTCTATCTTTAGAATATCTTCACAGCGGCATCCTAATCTGCTCGTTTGTTTCATATATACTTAGTTCGTTATCAAACAGACTATCTGCTTATTGCCAGCATATGAAAGCTATTTTTCTGCAATAACAAAGAAAAGAAGTGGAAAGAAGCGGCGCGAAGATAGGTAAGTCCTAGACAATATCACGGTCGTGATACAAAGATGGACTGATCCACTGGCCAGCCATGCCGGCCTCTATTGATAATAGCAGGCGTTACTCCCTTCATTGCGGTGACCTTATTCTCGCCTCGGGGAGGGAAGAGTATCGCGTTCTCCTCCCGCCCCGCAGCAAGACCATGCATATTCAAACGGGCCTCAAAGATGACAAGGCGTCAGTCGAATATAGAGCAAATGGAAGGTCATCTGTTCTTAACAATGTGCCTTACTTCATCTTCGGCGAGACCTTTCATATGGATGTTGATAGTGAAACAATTACTGCACTTAAGAACACTTCTGGTGCTATCATGCACCAAGAAACAAGTAATATGGTTGTTTCACATAGGCCAGGTGGAGTGCCAGTCCCTTTTCTCGAATTGACAGATGAAGAACGAGCTTATGAGATAGAGAATGAGTGTCAAGTTGTGCTCATTCCTGAGGGTGGAATATGCGTCGCGGCACCTCCCGTGAACTACTGGGTATGGTATAAACACTATGTCGACGAGCTTGACAACGATGGGACCGACATGAGGACATATTGCGGATGCGGCATTGCTTCGGTAACGGTGCAAGAGCCGGGTTGCATTTCCGCTGAACGGACACGCCATAGCCGACTTATCTTCACAAGCGAAGAACCGGCTTTCGGAACCTTCTGTGCGGTCCGCGACGAAAACGTGTACTATCTCTGGGGCAATCTCGAATCTTCCACTTATCTGGCTCGCGTTGGACTATGGCACGTAACCCAACGCGAACTATACGAATATTGGAATGGCCTCGCCTTCACGACAGACATGTCAGCCGCGGAACCTGTACTCCAAGGGCACGTAGCAGGATCGTTTTTCAAAACCGAGCTCTTCGGACACCGTTATAGCTGGGCATTCGTTGGGTCTACCAGATCGGAACAACTGGGAATAGGGATTGGGTATGCTACTCGCGCCGAGGGACCCTATCAGATCACGCATATGATCGACTTCAGTGGCATCGCGCGAGGAATACGCGGGAGCACTTGCGTATATGCACATCCTTGGGCAGCCAAACAGAGTGAAGGCCATTTACTAGTCACTTGGTATGAGGAAAGTCTGAAAACTGTGATGGCGGTGACTTTTGAGCTCGAAATGCGTAAGTAGACCCAGACTTCAAGATGGTTTTTCAGCAAATAACAGAACAAAAAACAGTACACCGTGAGGGTCGTGTTTGGCAAGATATCTCTATGAGAGAGATACCTGGTAAGGAAACTCGTTCCCTTTCCACATATATCTAGAACTTCGGGTTAACAATTATGGTTAGAAGTAATGATGCGGCGCATCCGAGGTCGAACTGGGATGATTGAGGCAATGGCTCGACTGGGAGAAGTGCATTGTTAGAGCTCCCTAGATTCTAAACCTCGACCAATAGCCGCTAACCTAGAAGTAGGCGAAATCGAAACCGACCGACAAGAAAACGTCACAGTTAGGCTTTTGGGCACTTCCAAACAGAGTCTCAGTCAAGTGACCAAGAAAATTGCAGAGTTTGTCACAGGTGTATATGAAAGCCTGACCGAGGAAGAGGGATTCGTTCCGGAATATTTCGGATTGCCGAGACCCTCTTTCAGATCGATTATTCACAGGCATGTTTCGAAATTTTGGTTCAGGATCGTGCAGCATGCCAGAAAGGATGGCCCTTAGGCTTCCATGATTCTATTGAATCAAGATAGAATGAAATATATGGAAGATGGGGAGAGAGGAAAGCGATTGGAGCGTTGACGGAAGGAAAAGGTTTTTGTCAATGGAAGGAAGGATATCGGATCACTTTGGAGATATTTGAATGTGGTGCCATCCAAAGTGAAAGACAGCGCGTAGTGGTATTTATACTCCGTACAGAAATGAAACCAGCCATTCTTATGTATATTGCTCTGGTCGAGCTCTTTTATTATGATAAGGAAACATCGGGGCGAGGGAAAGGAGGTGAATAAAGTTTCTATGTCAGCGTAGGTAGCTTTCTAAGCACGTGAGCAAGTAATTAATCAGCAAGAGAGCTTGTAGTCACGTGGTCGCCACCCGCTGCAGCTCGAATTGAAGGACGTTTTTGCGCGACTCGGGTTCAACTTCACCATCTTTCTCCCTAACTGCGAGAAGGACTTATTTTCTTGCTATAAGCCTCGCAGATACTCAAATACAAGATGGCCAACTATCTTGCTTCGATTTTCGGAACAGAGCAAGACAAGGTAAGCCATTCAATTGCGGTAATATCTCGACGACTTGCGCTCACATCTTTATTAGGTCAACTGCTCATTTTATTATAAAATCGGTGCTTGCCGCCACGGTGACCGTTGCTCTCGAAAACATGTGAAGCCTTCATATTCCCAGACGATACTTCTCCCGAACATGTACCAAAACCCAGCGTTCGATCCCAAAAACAAGATGAACCCGAGCCAGCTGCAAAATCATTTCGATGCTTTTTACGAAGATTTCTGGTGTGAGATGTGCAAATATGGTGAACTCGAGGAGGTGGTTGTGTGCGATAACAATAATGATCGTGTGTTGCTTTCATTTCTCTCATTTTTCTATAAGCTATACTAATTTCTACGTTTTTTGCTAGATCTAATCGGTAACGTCTATGCACGATTCAAATACGAAGATTCTGCCCAAAAAGCCTGCGACGAATTAAATTCACGTTGGTACGCCGCGAGGCCGATATACTGTGAATTATCCCCGGTTACCGATTTTCGAGAAGCCTGCTGTCGATTAAACAGCGGAGAGGGCTGCGTTCGCGGTGGTTTCTGCAATTTCATACATCGAAAAGAGCCGAGTACGGAGTTGGAGCGGGAACTGGACTTATCAACGAAGAAATGGCTAAAGCTCCGAGGCAGAGATGAACGGAGTGTCAGCCGCAGCCCTAGCCCTGAGCCGAGCAAGAAAAGATACCAATAAAGTGCGCAACGTAACTTCTTGCGACTCGGTGTTTCATGAAGTGATAAGGAGAGCCTCGCTTCGCGGTGTGTTGGGTGTGGCGGCAATGTAAACAGGGCGGTATGTAATTCGAGGCAAGGCGTTTATGTGGATGGAGTTGATATATGCCTACTGGGTTTTTGCTGGGCTTCTTCTTGAGTTTTCCTTTAAATCACCACAACTTATTTTCTGTACCCATGGGCATATTGCCATATTTTCTGCTATCAAAAAAGCGAAGTGAGAAGAGAAGCAAATCGATATTGCAAGTTGTTTGAAGTCCGTCGAGATTCCGACTTTCGCCCCACGCTCCCATGTAGTGCATCACGTGGAATCCTTCATAGCCTGAGGGTTGACGGCTGGTTGTCAACATCAACAGGTATTAAACGATATTATTATGGCGATCATCATATCTCGGGCGGTTTCGATCAGACGATACTAACGTGTGAAGCAATTGTGGCCCACGGGCCCTTAGCTCAAGGCCTCCATAGGCAACAAAGCCCAATTGCATCCTCTGCAGTTCAGATCCCTGCACTGTCGTCGAATCATTTCTTGATTTGAGAACTACCCGCCAACTGGCGACATGGAGGGGTCGGCGGCAAGGCCCCCATCAGCCCCGGAATCCAGCCTATATAATAATGAGTGACAGCCAGTAAATCGTCGCTCCTGATGACCACTTGATCGTCAACTTTACGAAACATAATGCAATGTTTTCAACCTTCGGATGTGAAGTCATCGCTCTCACCGCCACATTGAATTGACGATCAAGCTTGACCACGACGCTTCCCCGCCGCCTCGGATGCGTTTTAATAATTATCGACTGAGAGGTATTAGCGCTACGCGGACCATTTGAATGTGCCTCCATTCTACTTCAATGAGGATCAGGCCTTCTCTACCGACTCTCTTGAGCCTGGACCATTTTGACACCCTTACACGTCTACTTCCGGATGTTGGACCTTGTCGAATACAAGAAGACTCCGTCCCGGATGCATTGGAATTATCTCATAAATTCGGACAAGAGTCCCACGCCCCAATTCGAACAGCTATGTCTGGGGATAGCCGACTATATAGTACGGACTCGACTCACCAACCCTTGTGTGATGATCCAATGCTGACTACAACGATAGTCAAAACTCACAGAATCTCATACAGCTCATCTCACTCCGGAAAAGCTCGCGGCCTTCTATAAGGAGATGGGCGGAGAATACGATCGTATCTTCCTGACAACTCCGTCTCGGGCTCTATCCTACATCTATCAAAGATTAGGCTGTTTCCATTCGCTTCAGCCTCCTAGCGACCCGTTTGCCCCACCATCTATACCCGCGTTGCTGCCTCTTGGTTTCGTTCGATGGCAAACAATACAGCTCTTATTATGTCCTGAAGATCACCGCTATTTCCTTCAAAAAGCTGTACGGACGTCAAAAATCACGAATCCCACTACCGGAGAGGTGTATACCGAAGAAATGCCTCCATCTGTATTCCCGTTGGATCCCGATCCCGACATAGTAAAGTGGCACGCGTCAGTGGTCAAGCAGCTCAAACAGGACTATTTGACGAGTGCATCGAGAAGTCTTCCAAACGGATCTGAGTCTCCGCGTCCGCGATCGGTTCATCCTATCGATTCCACCGAATCGGCCCAGAATGAAGAACCGGATTACTTCTCACAGCGGAAGCAATCAAGGCCGCACCATAATGACTCGTCGAGGACGGTTTCTCACGACAGATCATCTCCCTTCTACCACGCACGCGAACGCGACAATCTATCGCCCTTGAGTGAAAACCCAGAGCAAAAGGTAGAAACCCGCCGCAATCGTGACAGCGACCCACACACCACCGTCAGACCAAGCCGGTCTTCCCAATCTTTCAAGTATGACGAATCTCCACAGGAGGGAAGAAGGGGGCGTTCTTGCACGCCAAATGGTTTTCGCTGGTCTCGGGAGCCCGATGATTCCGATTCACTGAACCTATCTGACCGTGAGGAGGGCGTGTCCCCTCGCCAGCATAAACCTTATCATGAAGACCCCCCCGGTCAACGCCGGCACTCCCACGATCCTGCGGGCACCCATCCACGCCGCTGGAGCCGTTCACCTCAGAAACAGCGAAACTACGGTCCAGAACCAGCTACAAGACCTCGGCGTCGTCGTGTCTATGTTTATTCAGACGATGACGATGATGATACGGAGGAGGTAATTGTCACCACCAAGCCATCATCCCGATATGCGCACTACTCGGACGACCAGCCTCGCAGAACTCCACATCATTATGTTCGCCTCTCTCGCAATTCTTCTCACTCTAGCCCCACTCCAACCTCCAAACCTATACGGCCACCCAGTAAAGATCCGTATTATAGCCACCCTGGCTTCGTCGAATCTGACCCCACGTCACCTGGTGACATTTATTACGATGCACCTCGACGCAAATCCCAGTCCAGGTCTGTACCGAGCGGCGGCGCTTATACAAGATACTACTTTCCACGTCGCGATTCTGAACCTCCTCCACCAGCACCATTAGCGCCACCACCGCCACTACCTGCATATCGCTCTTCTCGAAAACCAGTCGGACGCGGTCGAAGTAAAGGTACGCCAGAGCCACCTTTCACGCTAACCAGAAGCACCAAATCTAAGGGTGGCATAGAATCAAGCCATAGATATAGGGCCGAACGGGACTAGGCCGGCTATCTACTACTTCTCTCTGTCTTTTATTATACTTCCGGAGCACACGTTCATGTTGAAAATTTATTATTACTTATGGAGTTTATGTTGCTTACTTTTGTTTGAATGACGAAGAAAATGACATATTAATAACCAGATAGCTGTATTGCTTATATATCCCCTTTTCAGGAATTGAACTTGTTTATCCCTTCTCAAAGACGCCAGAATGTTCCATGGGTACTGTGGCCGGCTACCTATTGCATTCTACATGTCTATGGCATCTACGGAGTAATCTCAAAGAACTTTTCCTTACTTAGACTCAACAAAATCCCACAAAACCAAATTCAGATCATTTTCATATGCCTGTTCATCAAGTTCGGCAGCTGAGCAACCGGGTGGTTTAGGAATGGAAGCCAAAAGTGGATATCGCTGTGCTTGCCCAATAATTGTCCCGAAACCCAAGTGTCACATGAGCCGCATAAGGCGGGTTCAAGGTAATTAAAGTTCAGCCCCTCGCGGGATCGGCCCATTACTCAGCACAAGATTCAGGGGAACCGCACTAATATGCCATACCCCACTATATTACACCAAACCAGCTCAGGGGAGTATCATGATTTCTTGATAATGATAATAAGTTCCTATGTCGATACATGCATGCTCCAAAGATTATTAGAAGCCACTGTTGGTGATATCAAAGAAAGACAAAGGAAAGAATGCAAAATTCAATGTCATAAAACAGCATAAAAAGATCAAAAACAGAACCTCATCTCAGTTTCATCACGAGCTTGCCAATTTAAACAGGGTCGACATTCCTATAACCGAACTCATATGCTAGTATATTATAGTCAACGATGCAACATAATCTGTGGATTTGGAAGGCACAATGTCAGCGTTTGCTCAAGTGTAGTCCCAAAAGGTTGCTCACTAGGTATTTAGTCATCGACAATCAGGGTATTCGGATGCTCCTCCTGTCTTGAAAGTTACCCTCCATCACACTTGGCGCCTTTTCGTAGCGCGTGAATCATCGTTTTTCAAGGGAAAAGATTCGTCAGGTGTTCTCTTCCGGGAAGGTGGTCCGCGTCCTCCTTGGAGACTAGTGCTGATTTCGGAAGAGTTATAGCCCTATCGAAATGAGTTAGTTAAGATGTAGAATGGTGATAAATTGTGCTTCGCTAAAACTTTGCAAATTTCTCCTTTTTCAAATGAGACGTTGGAAGTTGGGATTATGAGCTGAAGCAAGAAAATTTCGACGAAGCACCGAGTGTAAAGAGTATAAAAATAACATACCCCTTCAGAAGCATCAGATGCTTTAGAGTCGAGGTCCGAGCTATCCGTATCTCCCGCATTTCCTGGGCTTTCTGTGATATCAGAATTTCCATGAATATCGGTATCACGCAGGCTCTCGGCGTTGGATGAGCTTGAGAGAAATAAAGAGTCCAAATCTTGAGACTCGTTCTCGATCCCAGCAGCAGTCTCAAGATTCTGGTGATCTGATTGAACTTGACTCAGCGGAGTTAGTCCTAAATCCAATGGATAAGATAGCTCGGGAGGCAGTAGATCTTCTGCAAACTCAAGTATATCATCAATCGTCCAGTTGTCGGCTTGAAGCTCAGTGGGCGGTTCGATATCTTCATTCGAATCGTCTGCTGCATTGGCCTCAATTGACGGAAAGATTTCTTCCGAAAATTCATTAGCTGGGCCGAGAGGCGTTGGAGGAATGTCGAGTAGATCCGCTGGAATAATTGGGGCATGAACGCCTGCATCCGGAGGAAGGGTTTGTTCATTAAGCTGAATTTCAGGCTGTTGGTTCGTGAGCTGGGGCGAAACTCGAGAAGCATCTGGAGCCGGCACATCTTGCGAGACAACGACGGCTCTGGCTTCTATTCGCGAGACTAAAGCTTTTGCTTGTTTATCAAGAAGACAAAGCATTTCATCTCCATCGTAGCGTTCCAGCGCTAGATGATCCTTGCACTCTTTTGCTGAAGGTCTGAGACTTGGATCCTGCCGCAGCATCTGTGACACCAATCCGAGAAATTGGTTCTTCGAAGCGTTAAAAGCTTCTGTTGCCCATTTTTCAACGTCCAAAGGCCAAGTATCTGCCCCTTGCTCGTTTTCCGATAAAGGAGGGGCTCGCTGAAAACCCTTGAGCATTTCAAGTGCCATTGCGCCAATGGCCCAAATATCAGCCGGGTTTTCAAAATACCCAGACGACCTCTCAGGCGCCCTGTATCTAAATGTACCACAGTCGAAAAAGCCACATATATTGGCGGCCATACCAAAACCAGATAATTTGACTGTCAGGAAAGGGCGATTCCATCTAGTCACAAGTACATTCTCTGGCTCGATGTTGCAATGTATAATATCGTTTTCATGAAGGTATGCAGTTGCCGTGAGGATTTGTTTAGTGATAGTTTTGACGTCTGGCCAGCAGATATCATTCCCGATCATTTTTTGTCGAAGATTGCACTGTGCGTATTCCATGACGAGTGCACACCCGTCTTGATTTGCCATAAAGTCGTGAAACTGGATGATGTGCCCCTATACAATATATTAGTTCCTCTCTTATTCTTTCAAACAAGCAGTACTCACATGGTTGAGGCTTTTAAGAGTTTCTATCTCTTTGAAAGGAAGATTTTCAACAAGTTTGCTGCTGTCGAAGATTTTAATCGCATATAGCCCGCCAGTCTTGGTATCATGGGCTTTTCGGACAATGGTCGATCTTCTCTGGGCAATAACCTCATCGATAATGTAGTTGTTGAAAACACCCTCCCGTGGTGTTGCTCTATCGCTTATCGGTTTCGTACTCGCAACAGAAGCCACGCACAGTTGAGAAATACTAGGGAGAGCGACCTTGCATTTGTCAACAAAGGAAAGCCAGTTTTCTTTGTGTTGCAGCTGCTGGCTTTTAGGTATATTGGGGTAACTCAGGCGAAATATGAGGCCGTCTATAACCAGGGTCAGGTCCTTTCCGACAGGCATTTCGCAGCCGCCGTCCGATAGCAATAGCTTTCCTGAACATTCCGTGCCATGGGTTGATATGTTACGGACGAGGACGCGTCCAGTTTGAAAATCGTGGTATATGCGGAAATGTCTGGAACTTAGCCTGCGGTTGTTTTCTCTCACTTTGACGCGATCACCAAACAGAATATCACAAGTTGTATTAGTTGCAGGGTTGCCTATACCGAATAGCCAGCCTTGAGAAAGGTCTTTCGGAGGGTTGTCAAAACGTAGATGCATTTGGGACGGCATGAAATCTTCCCCCGGTGTAGGTTGCCGACTATCACGATCTATTACAACGCCCGGCTGGTTGGATGCTCGAGTGTTGCAAACAACATAGGGCTTGTTATGTGGTAGCGTCATCATCTCAGCTGCGCCATCGCCCGTCACTTTGATGATTAGCGCAGTTTGTGTAGGGTCGAATTCGGACATGACGCGGTGGATGGTCAACCGCCGCAGATGGGGCTGTGGGCTGGTTCAGTTAAATAAAGGAAAGTAAATCAAAATGTATATCTGGCGGAATGTATGTACTCTTGTCGAATAACCGTTGATCTTCTGAAAGTATCAAGAGAAAAGTTTTCTGGCTGATTGAGGCAACTGCTGCCATGTCGATGGTCTTATAAGCTGAAGAGAAAGGTTAAGCGCCCGAAGGCTTTCTTTTGATATCTTCTTGAAACCCGAGGAGTAGGGGGGGGCAGTTTTACATAGCGCTGTGCGCTCCTGCGTGAGGAGAGAAATTGATGGACTCCAATCATAGTTATGAAATTGTTTTTTTGGGCTATGCAGGATAGGGAACTGTGCGGTATTATTGTCATAAGTCTAACAGGTGGAAATGTGTAAAAATGGAGAACAGGTTATAAATACTGACCATTGAGAGTATGGGATGTTGGAGAAAGCAAATTAAGCGCCGCATTGATTGTTGATTTTGACTGCAGCTGGGTTGCAGGGGTCTCGGAGCCAGTCAGCTTGTTAGCAACCTTGCTCACTTGACCGGCTGCTGCTATTTTTGTACCTCGAGGTTCTATGATTAACTAGTTAACTTGGTGATTGGGCAGCTCCTTACTTGTTTTAACCGCCGTCCAACCACCACAACCACAACCACAACCACAAAGCAAGAAGAGCATTTAAACTGTTGATTCCCAAACCACTGAATGTACCTAGGGGAGGTGATAGAATTCCAAACAACATGATACCCAAGCTGTCTTAGTTACATTTTCACCAATTAGCTTCAACCACATCTTTCTCATCACACATCATGTTCAACAAAGAATATTCCCCTACCTTTTGGATTAAAAGAGAATGGGGCTTGACTCCCTGGATGCTCGAGAAAGTCAATGAGAAACTACTTGAAAATCCGAATCCGCGCACTTCCTGGTCACCTTTGCCGCCTAGCGGCTTTGACACTCCCGGTTGGCCCTCTCCTATACCACCACCGCCTTGGGAAAGAGATGAAGCATATTTCATGCGAAAAGCCAAAGAAACCTTGGAGAGATCGAAGGAAACCCTGCGATGGCGCCTCTCCGACTTTGACAAAGAATGGTCGCGACTCGTCAAACTATCGGCGCTCGAGAACACTGCGAATGAGCATGAAATGATCTTCAGCGACTTCGAAGAAGAGATGCAGCATGAAGTTGCCAAGATCCTCGCAGAGGTCAAGGATATTCGACCGGGTATTGATATAGAACCGCCAGTTATTACATTTGAACGTACACCAGAAGAATTGCAGAAGGAAAAAAAACGTCGAGAAGAAGAGATGGCGTGCAGCGGCTATGATGTCCCCATCGAGTTTCACTGCCCACTGGAAGGCGGCAACTTCACTCCCGATCAGAAAGAATACTGGCAAACGCTACTCCACAACACTCTTGAAGCTAACCAGAAAGTTTTCAGAAGTGATCGAAGAATTCAAACATTGCTCTGGGACTCAAAGGAGATACGGGATCAACGCAAGAAGGAAGCAGAGGCCAATGGCTCTAAACCAAGCTCGCTCTCGCCGACCAGGTCATATCGAACGGAGCAGATCGAAAAGCAACTTCAATCTCAGGATTCAAGCGACACAGACCCTAAACAGGCACGCAAAGTCGCACGACGAACTACCAAGAAAGAGCTTCGCCGGCGACGATCGAAGTCTCCAAGTGCCGTTGCTTCTGAAGCTGCGCCACCAGCTGCTCCATCGCCGCCACCCGCATCCGAAGTTGCTCCGGAATCTAAATCTATTTCAGAACCAGAGCCAAGAAGGAGTACGAGAATCAAGTCCCAGGCATCTTCGTCGAATGCACCGAAACCGCGAGCAGCACCCAAGAAGTCAAATGGAGTCAAACCACCACCATCGGCATCGGCATCGGCTACTAAGGATAGATCGCCGTCTCCTCTGCAGGCCATAAACGTCTCAAAGGTTACTAAATCTGAGAAACCATCAAACGGCAGAAGAACCTCAAAGAATAGCAAACATTCGGAACCAAAAAGCTCTGCATTGCGACGGAGCCCTAGGGCTTCCAAACCTCCACAGCGGTTCATTCCTGGGTAAATGACGGCCGCCTCTTTGACAACTAGACCCGAAAGTATCAGGACGCTGCAATACCCGACTATATGTTTATTGGACTCACGAATGATATGGCAGATAGTCGTCGCAGCCGCAGATCATCCCGGAGCTCTGGCTCCATGTCCTCTGTGACTGAAAATCCCTGAAAATCTCTTTTCGTCAAAGAAGAACTGCTAAAAGTACCGCGGTACTTTACATATTTTTGTTAGTCCAATTGCTTTGCCGTTTGATGCAGGCATTAACCTAGGGCATGGTGACTCAAAAAGATTGAATATTCGCAGGCGAAACGGCAACTGGAGAAACAATTACTGGCATCCGCGGCTTTACCTATAAAAGAATTGGATATGTTACAGTAGTAATTTACTAGACAACAGCACGAATTTTTCTAGTGTTAACAAAATTTTAAATATTATTGAGTAATGGGCTACAGCCATTTAAAGTAGACCATGACCCTGCCCCAGGGTCCACGTCCAAGATGATGAAACCAAAATGCCAGATGGAAACACCCATTTACCAGTCGGAATCGCTATCCTCATTTTCCATTTCATCCAGTTCATCATTGCAATGCCTGTCGGCGGAAAGGGTCTCTGAACGTGGAACCCAGTGAAACGTCACACGTCCATGCTCCTTCAGGTCATCATCAAGACGAGAAGCCTTCTCAATCAAATCACGGTTCGCCACCTCCTCTCCCTTAGCATTGACCCATCCGTTATTAGCCCATTTGTAAATCCACTCAGACATACAGTTGACTGCATATCTTGAATCAGAATAGATTTTGACTTCAAGATCTGGATACCCATTCAGTTCTTGATATTTCTCCAGCGCCCACTCTAGACCTAGTATAATGGCGGTGAGTTCGGCACGTTGACTCGTAGCAGTACCGCTAGGAAGGCGTCTTGTTCTGTAGCG
The DNA here is from genome assembly GCA_014964245.1 of Nannizziopsis barbatae. NCBI lineage: Eukaryota > Fungi > Ascomycota > Eurotiomycetes > Onygenales > Nannizziopsiaceae > Nannizziopsis > Nannizziopsis barbatae. The sequence goes on from JACVYH010000008.1 coordinate 108,941, forward strand.
ATTCTTATAACGACCTTCGTGGACAGCGGCTGCGACACCAATGGCATTGCTGTAACCGTTTCGTCGGCACCCCCCGTCGGTGTACATCACAACCTGATAAACCATTTTGAGTGTCCAAAAAAGGCGGGCGCAATCTTTATTGTTTTGATCTGATCGGTATCAAACTGCGAGTTTCTTGAACCTGGCGTAGCCGGATGGAAAACTAGTGTTGAACAGGCGAGGAGGGGCGGTCAATGAGCAAGACGGTGTAAATCCGAAAGACTTTGATGATGTGCTTGTAGACTGGGTGACTAGGTGAGAGGAGATCAACCAACAACAGAATTCTATCAGAGTTATCACATACATACAGGATTGATGGGATATATAGCCACTTCTTCTCCCAGCCTTGGCCGAGAGCGGACGTTCTCTTCTACTCCGAAGCTCACTTGCCTTTGCGACAAAGGCTGTGGGTTTCAAATAAGCTCACTCCCCCTTTCACAACACCGCACTAAAACCTACTTAATTTAAACTTTATGCCCAGGGTACTCCGCATGCGGCCCATGAAAGGCGATTATTTGACCTTGCCAAGACATCTAGTTCTTACGCTAGCAGTCAAATTGTTGTCTTTTTAGCGGCCACCTTTTCGTGTATTCTCCCTACAAATTTGACAAAGGCGTCACACACAGAATGACTCCCTAGTATACAAAATTCTCATGTCTTGAAGCTATACGGAGTACAGAGTACTAACATTGCTGTCAGGGAAAATTGATGCGTTCTGGCGCAGGTTCCTGGAATGTCAGACCTCCAAACACCGGCGAACTCATCTCCATCTCCACGCTCTATATACTCTGTAGTTCCTCCGTACCTTCTTCCCTATAGTATATTTTGGCGCATATCTGCAACTTTTGACAGATTCATAGCGAGCTATATACCTCCCTCAATATATCTCTACAGTGAAATTCCAATTTTTGAATTGTTTCCTTCTGCTAGTACGTATACACAGCAGTAACATCCTCACACCTCTTCTTTCGTGTTACGCGGTCCGGCTGGAGAAATAGCCGATCATCAGGAATGACGTCGATTGTGCTTGGCGCGGGGGTTTCAGGGACTGAACGGCGAACGGTCCGCAGAGGTACGCTTTAACAGCTGTCAAATACCCAGGGAGAATACGAAGTACTGCATTGTGACTGTAGATTACAACAATACGTAGAAATATATAGGTAGTAATGGAATTTGGAGAGGCAAATATTACTTTCCTTTGTTTCAGTGCGAATAACCGCATCAATATCCTTGACGACAAAGCCATGTCATTAGCAAAGTACTGCGAGAGCCATATGTGTATGTACATACATACCCGCGTATGCAGAATGGAGAGAAGGAAAAAAGTAGACATTATGATGATAGACTTTGAATGCTTTAAACCATACAGTATTAAAGGGGAATGCAATAGGAAATCTCCCGGCTCTGCTCTGCGACAACGACAACAAACAACAGTCTCATACAAATTTAACGCTATTACTCCGTAGATGGAATCGTGTCATTCTAAGGCCCGGATCGAATAATAAACCATAAAACAAATGAACTTAATGCTCAAGGATGCGCAAGCTTCCCTGCACGACGACGTTTTCAAGAATCGAACCAGGTGGGATGTCAATTGTGCTACCCTCAGTCGCCACGATGATGACGGTACCTTTGAGAGTAACGCCACGACCCAAATTGACGGCTCCGCTGATGGTAAGATGATCAAGCTCGAGGATGCGGGGAATGCTGGGAATGTGTTTCTGGAAATCCGAAACTTTCTTGAAATCGGTTCCTAGCTTGATGAGCGGGGCACCACCGAAACGGTTGGGATCAATGATCAATTGGCCGTGCTGGAGAGTGTACAGGTCGGATTTAACCAGCATGAGATCGGAGCAGGTCTTGACTGGCAAGAAGCGGCGACGGGGCACATTCACACCGTGAGCGCCCTTGAAGAAACGAATGGCGGCACCGACCGCGGTCTCCAACTGAATGATGGAAATGTCAGCCTCGCCCTTCTTGTCCGCTGGGATGGACTTTTCATTTGGAATAATCTCCATTTCGAGGGCATTCTCCTCGACAACCCGCTTGATGGCACGGAGGTTCAGCCAGATGTTGTTGGTGTTGAAGTACTTAAACTTCTTGATAGCCTTGAATTCGTTGACATGTTCCTTGGGCACCTGGGCGATTTCAAGGAGGCGTGCCTTTCCTTCGTAGTCGATGATCGTACCACCCTTGACGTCAGCCTTGGTCTTGTCGGTCAATTCCATAATATATTCCGACTCCTTCTTTACCATGTGTTCCAGGATGCGCATATCAACGACGGCGCCAAGATTATCGGCGTTGGACAAGAAAACGATCTCAACACCGCGCTCAATGAGCTTATCAAGGGTGCCAGAATTGTAAAGCGACTCAAACACGTCTCCGTGGCCAGGAGGGTACCAATCGGTGATGGGAGACTCGTAGCTCTTGGGAGCTGGGAGCAATGAATCCTTCAGAACACGCGGGTATCGCGACTGGTTGAAGGTAATGATATCAATATTATGGCCCTCATACTTCTTAATGATCGACTGGGTGTCATCGTCGGTGTTGAACGAGTTCATCAACACAAGAGGTACGCTGACGCCGTAAGTATGGTTGAGATGCTCGATCTGTCTAACGGAGAGATCGAGGAAAGACATGCCGTCTCGAACTTCGATAACGGACTTGGGACCAACGCAACCCATGGAAGTACCGAGACCACCGTTTAGCTTGATAACAGCCAATTTCTTGAGGTAGTCGACGGAAGCGGAGTTGCTCAACTCGCTGTATTCCACAACCTGGCCCGGTTGCGGAGGCGCAATGCGGTCCCAGGAAACGGCATTACCCTTTGCTTTATCGTTCAAGAATCTGCGGAAGAGGGTGAAGAAGTTATCCATCTCGGCTTCAAAGCGCTTCTTCTCCTTCGAGTCCTTGACGGTATCCGAGAGGGCATTGAGAGCATTGCGCATCTGCGAGGCGGCCACATTGGTGGAGGCATGCTCGAAGGCCTTTTTGTGGGAAGAATAGTTAGCTACTTTAATTTGCATAATAAATAGTTCTTCAAAAGTCCAAGGGAAGCAATAAAGGATATAGATATTAAAATAATAGGGACGTGAATTGGGAGATTAGCATTCAGTGCTGTTTGCGAGCCCTCGAAGCCGGTATGCTCCTTTCCACCGCCGGTGGCTAACCATTCCCTAGCCCCACAGCTGATGGGAATTGGAAGAATCCACAGTGGTAGCTTCCTAAGGCTTGGGGACGGAAACAAGTGAAAGGAGTCCAGGGCTACTGACCATGTGTGATTGAGACTTGCCATGGTGTCTGGCAACGGGGCGTCCTTCCTCGGCTGAGCGGGTCTCTGTGTCTGGCGCACGAAGGTGCGATGGAATGGCCTTGTGAGACATTTTTTATGGAGGAAACCGTTTCTTTTAAGTTTCACAGTTCAGGAGAAACAACGATCGGTCGTTCTAAGGAGAAGAAAGGAAGAAAAGTCAGCTTCAACGGCGGAGTTCAAGCTCAAATATCAATTTCAGGAGGTCGGAGGAGCTTGAGAGACTTGGGGTGACCAGGATCAAATCAAGGTCAATTGCGAAGACTAGCAGGGAAAAAAAAACATCAAGGAAGAGGAGACGGTATGAGGGAATTTAAGATTTCAGGTTAATAACAGTCTTGATGACTTGTTAAGTCGATGGCAACAGGGAAAGCTTTGGTTTAACTAAACACGGCGGATCAAAGTAATAACTAGCAGGGGATCCACGGCGTCTTGGCTGGTGCATCATCAATGACGGAAGACGAGGAGAAAGAGCGTGGGAGAAGCACCAACAGAAGGAGGGGCATGGAGATATGGGCTGAGAGGATGCATTGAGAGGTGCTCAATGCTCAAAATGCTTCAATTTGGGAATTGGAGCTCGGATTGCAGTGCTGGATGCTACTTACAAGTTGTTATGTCGTTCAACTCGACTGTAGTCGACGCGGTCTGTTGTGGTAGTCTGGTACCTGACACGGAGTCAATTGGTGCTGGATACTCGAAGTAATCGAGCAAGAGAATGAAAATGAAGAAGAAGATGGCTTTTAAAGAGCTTGACAGCAGAGCAGGAGAAAAAGGAGAGGAGGAAGAGAAGAAGAAGAATTGAGGAAGAGGAAGAAGAAGAACGTGGAGATACTTGTGTTGGTGGTTTTCGGTTTGGAGGGAACGCTGGAAGCTCCACTTCTTGGGAGCCCCTCCGCCACCACAATATTATCACTCTATGGGAACTTGGGAAGGGTGTTTTTCTCCTGAACCCACTTGGAACCTCCTGGAGCTTCACATCCCTTTGTGGTCTGAGAGACTTAATTTATTATATTTTATGGGACTCCTATAACCAGCAGTTGCTTTGCTGCATGCTCTGTTCACAGGTTTTGACAAGATGGTACTTTGTAACAAGTTACCTACCTAACTATACTCCATCACGCTCCCTGCCGGGTAAATCCTGTCTCTCGGGTGCCACTTTGTATGACAATTCCCCCTGAACTGGCCTGGAAACAAATCGTCGCATTGGGCTATTCGATTAGTATAATTACGGATTCCCATATTTTATTAAATTGATGACGACTGCGAGGTACCTCCTTGTTTTCCTTTTTTCACCCTTTTTTCCCGCTCCTCCAAAGAGCTTTATATACAGGCAGAGTACGGAGTACAAGCTGCCATGACATTGCTATTTATAGAGTCACCCATGCGGTTCTCGAATAGAATGACCACACTCCTTTTTCATTGGTGCTGTTGACTCGAAACATTCCTCGGGGATCGACACCTGATGCGCCGTTAAGCCGGGCTTGCAGGCCGCCCAAATGAGAATAAAATTAATTTTCATTCCTGATCCAAGCAGTATTACGGAGTAAGTTACTTATTAGTAGCTAGGTAGGTACGGAGTACCTTGAAGGATGAAAGGAATCGCCAGGCTTTCCGACGGCAAGGCCGTACTCCGTACAGTTTGGAATCTCCTGGAATTCTCCGCAATATCAAATCGTAATGATTGTTAAATTCGATACCTAAAAAGTGAAACATATGCAAAGCTCCGATATTTGGCTTGTGAAATTCCACTATTGGGTTCCTTGGCGGCCACAGGCTTTGTCACCGCCTCGACAGCCAGACGCGCACCACAAAAAGCAAAGAAATATGGACAAAGAAGAGAATTGAAACATCTCGACCTTCAGTGCCGATTGGGCTCTGCTTGTCAACCTACAAGCTATTACTCGCTGTAGGGTGGGTAAGTGCTCCGCCCTGGCGACCTCTAGTATTGAGAGGCTTGCATGATAGATGTGCTGACTCAATCCTCCACCCCACCAGCCAGCTATAGATACCTCCTATATATATACACGCACGCAGATCTATATAGGTCCTGTCCGGCACAATGACCGAAGTCAAAGAGGTCAATGAGCCTGGTCCCGAAGCCGCAAGGCCAGCAGTGAACCGTCGCTGGCAAAACTCTGCCAATTGGCGCTCCAAAGCTTCCCCGCAAACAAGTCAACCGGAAACGCAAGACGATACGGGATACAGCCCTAACGGAGCTCAGAGCCGCAAAAACAATTCTAAATCTGGACCGACAAAGCCCTATAACAATAACAAGTCCATATGGGCTCATCGACATAACCCGCCAAACCCAGCTCGCTCCTTCAATAGACCTCTTGAAAACCAAGAGAATGTCTCCTATTCTGTTCCAGAAGTACCGGCCTCCTTTGCTGAGGGAAGACGGCTTTATGTAGGCAATATGCCGTATATGGCGAAGAGAGAGGATGTTCAAGCGCTCTTCAAAGATTCGACCACGCACGGTGAGGATTATTATAAAATGTACCCGTCCCACACTAGTTGATTCTTATCATGCTTCCTTGCTACTTTGCTGATCAATGTCCGCTGCTTTTAATCTTGGAAAGGGAAAAGTGAGCGCATTGATATCTCCATCGATCCTTTCACCGGCCGCAATCCCTCCTTCTGCTTCGTTGAGCTTGAGAATAGAGAACAAGCAACCAACGCCATGGCCGAACTAGACGGGAAAGATATCCTCGGACGGCCTGTCAAAATAAAACCGGGAGTTCCTAAATCTCCAAAACCTCAGTTCGGCCGAAGAGATCCATCTGGCAGAGAAAACAAGCAACCCCGACCATTCGTCTTTGATCGCTGGGAAAGAGATGATGCATCAAACCACTGGTATGGCGTTGCGGATGAAGGCCGCCGTCTGTTTGTCGGAGGTCTACCCAGGATGCCAAATCAGGCTACAGCGGATTATGAGATTCAAAAGCTATTCTATGGATTCAAAATGTGTGTCTGGCCTACATGATGTACCGTATGCCCCTTTGACTAACTCTTCCACTTGGTTATCAGCGAGGCGATAAGTAAGGTAATCTCCCCGCACCCGGTGAAAAGATCACAACCAGGAAATCACTACTTCTTGTTCGTCGATTTAGCATCCGCTAAAGAAGCGGATAAAGCTATCGAGACTCTAAGAGGAGTGAGTGCTGTGTGGGGCAGTCCTGTTTACATCAACAAGGCGAGAGGAAATTCTCAAAAGCCAGCAGAAAGACAGAGGTGGGAGGAACCCGGTGATGAGATCGAAGATGATACACAGTCAAAGGACGGAAGGAATCCGGCCAGCTCGGAAAATTGGCGCAGATCACCGTCACCGTCAGTAGACGATAGTGAGCTGGACAATGGTGTACCATTACCGGTCCGTCCAGCGAAGGTATCATCATGATGAGAGGAGGTTTTTGGTATGTTTAAAATTTCACTTCCATTTTAGCGGCTATAAAACATTGGAATACACTTGGATATAAAATAAAAGACCCTATCACTCTTCTAAAACTACCTGCAGCGTACATCTTTAACGATCAAGAAGTTACCATATTGATCACCGACCTAAGCACTTGCTTATATTCCAGTATAACTACCGTCCGAGGGTCCGACAGATGGTTATCTCTAGCCCTGATATTTCTCGCAAGGTCTACATACATAAAACTATGTAAAATCATGCCTGGAGTGGTGTGCTCTCATAAGCTCATAGATATTATTGATATCGCCACCCTTTCCATGCCTAAGACCCATAAAATATGCCAACAATCAAAGCTTGTTCTCAAACAAGGGCGCATTCCTCCCTCCTCGGAACAAATCCAACATCTCTTTACTCATCCATTGAGCTCGAGATTTTGCAAGGCCTCGTTCCACATCGACCACCTTGTCAGTCTGCACGAGAAGCCCCATGCCGTTAGCCTTCATGCCCAGATCGACCAAGTGCGCAACGGCCAGCGCTATTGTCTCTGGTTTACTTATTGGGACACCTAACTTGGCCATCTTCGCAGCCCATTCTTCGACATCAATGCCCGGTCGCTCGATCGGAGCAGAGATTATTGGTGTTACGGTGACACCGGGTGCCACGACGGATACTGCGATATTCAAAGTTGCAGTATCGTGTTTAAGAGCACGCATTAAGCCAACGATTCCTGCCAGAAACATGGTCAGTCATTGACAGAACCAGGATAATTATATGTGAGAAACCATTGTCAAAGTACCGTGTTTTGCAGCGCTATACAGCGGCGCACCAGCGCTCGCTAGATAGCCAGCTAAACTGGCTGTCATCACAATGCTTCCTGTTCTGCTCTCCACTTTTCCAAGTGTCCGCTTCATCCAGTAGATTGCTAGTTTCACCGTATCATTCGCCGCCGCTAGATCCACATCATACACCCTTCGATCCGGCTCTTTGAGTTCTCCATCTGCGTCCAATTCATCTTTGAAAAGCTGGTTGCCATATTCTGGAATACCTGCATTCACAAAAACGGTGTCAAGATAACCGAAGCGCGAAACGGTGGCTGCAAAGCCTGCTCGCTGCTCTTTCCAAACGGTAACGTTACATTTGTGAAAAAAGACACGATGCGAGTTTTCGGGCTTAGAGAGGGGCGATGTTGAGGGTATAGGAGAGAGGTCGAGAACAGAGATGTTTGTTGTTGGAGAAATGGAAAAAAACAGCTCAGCTGTACGAAGGCCAATGCCAGAGGAACCACCGGTGATGAGAATGGTCTTGTTATGTAGATTCTTCAAGGAAGAAGGGGAAATCGTGAAAGGTGCAGTAGCCATAGCGATTGAAGCCTCTTCTTGGATATGGCTTAAAATCTGGATCGCAACAAGCCGATGGTTTACTTGTTGTAGCAAAACAGTCTTCGACTTTCATGCCGTCTCTGAAGGTCGAGTTAGCGCCAGCGTAAAATCTCCCAGCCACGTTAGGCACATTTTGCCGATATATCTATCCCTGGAGGATAGGCATTATTCCATTCGACGGACTAGGAAAACGTTTCCCGGGGTCTCGGCTGTTCTCTCTCCAATCCCGAAGCAACGAGGACCAGCTCCTCTCCCCTGTTCAAATGCGGGGAACGGGTGCATTCTCAACGGGTTTTCTACCGGGGCCCGAAGAACTCTCGTATTTCCCAGGCTTCGATTCTCCTTACCAGGATTCTTGGCCGAGTTGAGACTATCAGTTCTGGTGAATACGTCCACCACCAGCTTTTTAAACACGTAACACACGGAGGAGATGGTAAAGGCTGGGATTTTTACTCTGTAACTTAGGTGCAGTTTCGTGGTCCCCTGCCGATCAAAGTTTGGGCCAGCCGAAAGGTTAAGTTACCTAGTTAACTAGAGCTGGAACGAGATCGGAGCTAAAATAGCCGCGGCATCTTCATGATGGTCTAATCGCCTTCCGATCCTGTTTTCACATGTTTAACTATCTAGGAACCTCCACGAGTAAACCTCGATCGGATGTATGGGGTTATCGAGCCGTTAGTATGTGCCCATTCGGTGTTCAGCCATGGTTGATAATCCCAATCAATCCAATCTCGGAATTTTAGATGTCTCGACCACTTCTTTTCCCAGCGGCATAAGGGCGAGACGTATGTCCCAGGAAGAGACCCAGCATCTCTGCCCAAGTCACTAATTTCAAAATCAATGAGAGTAACTTTGGGAACGCCGGAAGAATTTCTTGAATCTTGCGTCACGAGCACGTTCCTCTTATAAAGATCATTCCAGTACACGTCGTGATGGAACAAAGCAGATTCTCCGTCGATGATGCCCTTCAAGATGTGCTGCCGCTGCTTCTGTGTAAAATCTTTTGGATCTAGGTTCTCCAGAGAATCACCAGGGATATATTCGATCAGATTCAGCCGAACGACACGGGATGTTCGTTGTCCGACGGGAAGCTCAAGGGAATATGATCCATAGAAGGTTGGGATCACGGTACCTTGCAGTTTCTCGAGCTTTCGATATGCAGCTGCCTCATTCGCATAACACTTATCGGCCATAGAGGGAGGGTCATAGTCCTCATAAGAAGCTTTGCTATAGTCATTGTAAAGAGGGTCATATAGCTTTGCTACTACTTTTTTGACACTCGGAGATAAACATCTAGACGAGTTACGGAGAATGTCAACAACAAGAACTTGCGTATGGCAATTTGTTCCGGCTCGAAGATATTTCGCGACTTTGAACGTGATCTCCGACGTCCCGAGTGTGCCTGAAGTCGGTGAATGAAGAACACACCGCTCAAGAGGAGTATGTGTGCGGGCTTCGTTATGGTTGTAGGGACAAACTGGTGGGAGATCGTTTGGGTCCGGAACTGGAGTATGTGACCGAACTGTGATAACCGCGTCCTCGAGGTAGTCGAAATCTCGCGGAATCATGTGTTTGGATGGTTCGGTCGACGACATGGCAGATAGATAGATAACCAAGTTGGTTTGTGAGGGAAAGAATAATAAATGAATTTGATTTTTTCAATCGCCTTATTAGAAATCTTTACAGGAGAGGTGTGAAGTGCTCTATTTAACCTTCACACTTAAGCGCTCACTCTCATCCGGTTAGTTATGAAGTTATAACTAAGTGATAAGGGCCTTCTGATTGGGACAAAACCGCCCCCAATATTCTAAAGAGTACGAAGGGATTCCAACATGTCTTTTCCCCCCATCGGACTACGGAAGTACGGAGTATGACAAATCAGTTTTGAGGCGGTTTAAAAGGTACTAGCTACAGAGTATGTATAGTACATATATACATGGTATTCGTTGAATTGACACAGTGTTTGCACCCATCGATGCTGTGAGAAATAGTGAGATCTGGTATTGTAAAGATGCAATGACTTTTCTCACCTTCAAAAACTGGCCGGGTTCAGGGAGAGTTTTAAGGTTTTTTGGCTCTGAGAGTGACAAACTTAGAAATAAAGTTAGAGTGTAGGGCCCTTGCAATGAGTCAGCCCTGATAGCTCAGTGGTAGTAGCGCTTGACTTGTAATCAAGAGGTCCGCGGTTCAATCCCGCGTTGGGGCAACTATCTTTTTTTTTTTGCTTATAATATTTTGGGATACACACGGAAAATGTTTAAGGTATTGCTAGTATTGCTAAGAAATGTTGTGAATGAATTGAGAGTATTAGAGGTGTCAGCAGCATTTCCAGAAAGTGCTCCACTATTTCATGTGAGCAGTACAGAGAAAAATCACCGAAGAGTTTGCAAGGTCAGGACTTTATCATGAGTATCATCAACAGGATACCTTTTTGTGCGAATCGAGAGCTCATAGGAGATAAAGAAAGAGGATAGTGTATAATAGTTTATAGATAATACCAACAGCCCGCTAGAATAGCAAGAAAATGGGTGCAGAAAAGGCCACCCGGCAGAAACAAAAAGCAGAAGACGAGATTTATAAAAACCGAGAGAGACATCATCAAATAACACGCGTATTGGAAACAACAAACCAGAGAAAGGATCTTTTCGTTTTCAAGCAAGCTAACCAGAAGGAGTCACAACCCGTTTCGACAGGAAACTTCTCCGCGGTTTGGGACTCTCGACATCATCTGTGCCAGGTGCATTCGATTGCGAGGTGGTCGGTCTCATCGAAACATTATCGGATGGTGTGAATGCGGTCTTGAAAATAACTGTTCCGCTTCCGGCCTTCACGGTTCGATCCTTTCCAGCGCCAGATGCTTGGTCGTCGATAAAGAACAACGCTTCGCCGAGGACATGGTCCGAGCCAAAGGTAGCGTGGTCCTTGACTTGGACTTGGAACTGACAATCGGCGGCCACGTCTTTCAATCGGAAAGTCTCGTTGCCTTGATCAAACGTGACTGTTGGAGCGGATGACGTTACTTTGATCGCCTTTGTCTTGTGAACTTCCTTCCAGCCCTTAGCCGTGGATTGTTTAATGATGACACGAACGTTGGACGACGGTGGGTATTCGGCGGCTGACACAATGGTGAAAGATGCCATTCCAAGCTCACCCTTACCGGGTCCACCGAAGCTATGTCTTTCGGAGACCGAGCTTCGGGTGCGAGAGTGCGCCATTGGAGAAGCTGCGGCAAAAAGAGGTGGCGAGCCATCGGCAGCCATCGAAGTACGATCGTGAGTAGGAGTAATCTCGACTTCAGGAACTCCGGCAGCTCCATTGCTTGCAGCTGCAATATCGGCACCCGAGGCTGCATCGTCGTCCTTACCATGACGAACTCCACGTAAGATACCGTGCTTGAGGAACGAAGCGCCTTTCACCACGCCACCACCAATAAAACCAACCGTCTTTACTGGAGCACCGACGATTTTGCCTGGAGTTGCGAAAGTGCCCGAGAATGTCGAGGATCCCTGGCGAGAGCGAATTACATAGTCAGGTTTGAACAGGAGTTTCAAGCGAATAGCACCTGACTTTCCGTCAAGAGGAATGGAGACTTCTTGCGACCGGAATGGCTCCAACTTGTCTAATGTGATCACAGCATTACCCAAATGATCCGCCTTCTCTCCGAAATCCCAGTCATAGACTTCAACTTTGAAATCGGCAGCGATTCTGGAAGAAACAGGGCACTCGAAGAATTCATTCCAGGCAGGATGTAAAGTTTTCTTCTGGACTTTCGTCTTGAAAACTTCTTTACCGTTGAGTTTGAATCGGCAGTATGGGTCACTGAAGCCGTTTCGATCCGCAGATGGTAAGTCAGCCGCATCGAGGACGTCCACTCGTAAAGTACCCATGTTATTGATGCTCTCCGACGGATCTAGTTTCATTTTGACAGGTATGTATTTTAGGCTGACTTTCACCTTGCTCACAGCGCCGTCGTTCGATCTTAGCACCAATTCCGTTGGTTTATACTGGTAGAAAATCAGCAGGGTTTCCTTATTAACGGAAGAATATTTGTCTACGTACCAAGCACTGCTGAAGAGTTGCAAGAGTTGCTCCACTAAGTTTTGCAATAGATCGGTCATGCGCCTCATCATTTTCACCCTTCTTGTCGGTTTTATCAACCAGGCGAAGAGTCATCTTGGAAAATTCGAGTTCGCGAACGAATGCGTCCCCAACTGCAACATCAATTAGTCCAACGTTCAGGTAAAGTTAAACGACATTCTTCCTTACCATCGTTGAATGTCACGGTTTTCGAGTGAGCTTTGGCGGATGTGTAGCAAGGGAATGCATAATCATCCATCAAGACTTCAAGCTGAACGTCGCTATGGGATAGTTGACCCTCAATTACTTTGAAAACGATCAAGCCGGATTCTGTTCTTTTCTTAGTATATCAACTGCCAGAAAAAAGAGTCATGGATCATACCATAGTTATGTAGATCTTGTGCAGTAATGCAAATCTTCGGAGCCTTTTCAGTAGGAGATGACAAACTCGCTGTATCACCATTGGCCAGCAATTTAGAGCTGCTGGTCGTGTCAAGGCTTGCTCGGCTGGTAGATTTGGTATCTGTAGCTTTGGCCTCTGCATTCTTAGAATCTGTGGTTTTAGTATCTGTCGTCTTAGTATCGGTGCTTTTCCGCTCGGATTCGGAAGTGGAGGACCGCGAACTCTCCAAACTCTTCCGTGTTTCTGCAGAAACCTCTTTCTCCATTGCTTTCCTAGCTTTGGCGTCTTCCTCCTCTTCTTCAGGATCGAGCACATTGAGCGTAGGATAGAAGGCGACGGTGTAATTTAGTGTACCTTTCGGGTGTCCTCGGCCTTCCAATCGCAAGGCTGTTGATAGTAATTGTTTTTCATCATCAACTTCAAAGGTACCATCTTCGCCTTCGCGAATGTAATCTGCAGCGGACAATTCGAGCACGCCTAGGGACCTGTCTTTGCCAAGGCTTTCTTCATCCATGACTTCAAGCAAAATCTTCTCGCGTGCTGAATGCATCGGAACATAGACCACCTCATCCCAATCAGGGTTCAAGTTATTTCTCCAGGTCACAGTGCGAGCCTTTTCAACTCCATTAAGTAGTACCTTGACGTACGGGTCAGACTTGCCCATGGTTTCTAGATTTCTCAGGTCTCTAGCATTCTTCAAGTGGATACGCATAACGCCGATTGGTGTCACATAGCCACCACCGCCAATCACACCTCTGATAGCAACAGGTTTCCAATCGACCTTTAGTTTTGCCCGGCCAGTCTTTGCTCCACGGAGATTGACCCAGTCACGTCCTTTTTCCATGAGTTTCAGCATATCGTTCAATTTAATTTGATAAGATCCTAAGATTGGGTCGGTGGCCAGGTCACGATCATCCTTAATAATCAAGCCGAGACGAGCGGTTTTCCGATCAGTAATGAGAACCTCCTTCGACGGATTAGTGAAAATCGGGTTATTAGTTCGCTTCAGTTTGTTTGTGATATGGATTTCTTTTCCGTTGAGAAGTAAGACTCCGTAAGGGTTGAGTTGGCCGACCAGACTCTTAGTACCATCAAGATCTTTGGCCTGTTCGATCGTGATTCTCGCAATACCCGAGTTTAATTCCGGTGGTGGTTCGTTAGCTCCCGTTTCCGGATTTTTACCTCCTGTCATAACTGGGAAGAATCGAACATCGGCTTGCAGAGTCCCGCGGTTACGTCCATTAGCCATGACATCGAGAGACAAGTTTTCCTGGTCCGTTTGCTGCTCCAGTGATTCCATGGGGAAAGTAGCGGCACCGAGTTCTTTATCCTTTCGAATTTCATTGTAGTCCTTGACATGCATCGTGAGCGAGTCCGTGTAGGAAGTGATAATAATATACAGCGTCTCATTCCACTTAGGATTCGCAGATTCATAGACGGTCTTGGTTCTCGCAAGCGCAGTGCCTCCGTTGATAGAGATCGTGGCGTAAGGATCTGGTGAGCCGGAAAACTTGTCGGTATTCTTGAGATTGTGGGCGCCGTGGATGGTCACAGCAACCACACCAATGGCCTGGTCTACTGGATTACCAGCCAACATCTTCGCGATTTCAACAGGGAAGACATTAGGCTCGTACATCATCGGGGCCAAGTTACCGTGTATCTGGTCCTTAATAAAGCTCTCTAGGCCAGGAATGATATTGATATCAATGCCCAACAAATCACCTCCAAGCGGTTTACAAACGTAATCAATGTCCGGTTCGCCCAAGAACGATATATCAACTCGCTCGATATGAGGGAAAGGTATTTGGAGCTTGAATTTCACCCGCATCAAACCCGAAAAGGCGAAATCTTCCACGATGACGTCCAAACCTTTGCTGACCAAGCCTTTGCCTATCCGGACTTCCAAGACGACCTTGGGGTTAATTTTGTTACGAAGCTGGCGGGCAGTTAGGTCCATGGTGTCATTAGGAGTGAAGCTGAACTTCCAGTCCATCAACACTGTATCGACTTCGGTCTTTGGGTAGGTTTTCACGTGTTCCAATCGAGGAGGTTTGGTACCGAGAACAAAGGTCTTCAGGCGCAAGCTATCCAAGAACGAAGGAGTTGCAGTGCTGAGAACCTGGTCGACGGAGTTAATAATCGTGTCGCAAATCACGGGAGCGTAAATCGGCCAGAATTTGACGAGGAAGCTATTGATCCATTCCAAAGTTTCCGTGTCGGTCTCCAGTTTATTTTTCGCCAATTCACGATTTATATCGTCGCGGAAGTTCCGTCGAACACGGCGAATCGAGGTCCGGTAGTAGGTAGCGCAGAATGCCATGATAATAAAAATCCATCCTAGCCCTCCGCCTAGAAGCGCAACGAGCCATGAGGAAAGGCATGCGAAAATAATGACTCCGGCATTGTGGTACCAATCTGTTGCAGTAGAAATTAGTCCCAAGAAAACCGAAGTGAAAGGCGTAGGTAGTTACCTCCGAAGAACTTTTCGTCCAATTTGCTTTCTAAAAGAGTTTGGTGGTCGAGCAGGATTTCTCCATCGTCCGCCTCATCCTCTTTTACATGGAACCTAGGAGCCCAACCTGTTCGGTCTCTCGCCCATCGCTCCTCCTCGGTAAGTTCTTTGCGTGCCGGTGCCGGGGCTGGCGATGGCGTCGGCGGCTCTAATGTTTTAGCTGTAGTCGGAGTTTTTCCATCAGTAGCGCTG
Organism: Nannizziopsis barbatae; assembly: GCA_014964245.1. NCBI lineage: Eukaryota > Fungi > Ascomycota > Eurotiomycetes > Onygenales > Nannizziopsiaceae > Nannizziopsis > Nannizziopsis barbatae. The sequence continues at coordinate 124,265 of JACVYH010000008.1, forward strand.
GTACCGTTGACCTAAGGCGATAGTTAGTCAATCGATCAGATACGGTAGAGATGAGCGCACGTACGACATCAGTAGCTACAGCGACGGGCGCAGGTTTCTTGTCTCGGTGGAAGCCAGTGGGTATGGACTGGGAAGTTCCGGCGCATTGTTAGCGATATCCAGCGGAGAATTAATAGAATAGACAGAAACCTACCGCTTCTACCTGTTTTTTCTTCTGTTCGGGTGTCGCATCTGGATCGAATTCGTATACAGCTGCACCGGCCTTTTTGCTCTCCTCGACTAGTGTTTTCTGGGCATCTTCACCACTGACTGTCGACTGAGGGTCCTGAGCAGCTTCCACGGCCGCCTTCTGCGTCAACTCAGCCTTCATATGCTGCAGGTGCTCGGAAGCGAAGGACATGGTTCAGCAAAAAGCAGAATCGGCAACGGGCAACGATTTCAGCACGGTATTAACGAGCCCATTCGGCAGTGAGATGCTTGCGAGCTTCGGTTGATGGGAAATGGCGTGAAATTCGGCAATTGTTGGCAAAAAAGGAGTTTGCAGAATCGAGTTGAGAACAGCAGCTCTAGAGGTGAGGTTACACAGCTATGCGGGGAGGAACAGATAGATGCTGGAGGCGCTGGAGTTGGAGGCTTTTAATAAGGACACACGGGGTGACGAGGCCCGGGTGTTGTAACCAGCAGAATGACGACAATTGGCATTCACAAAACCAATGCAGGCGGTGGTGTGAACGAACAACAGAGACCAGAGAATTAAGAAGAGGTTTGTTAATATCCTGAGTCAAAGACACATCCTGCCTTCAATGCCTATCACTTGCCCTTTTTCTTCCTCTCATCTGTGCTTTGCTTGGCCTCCTTATTATTATTTTATTTTCCAATCTCCTTTCGCAAGCTAACTTTCCACCTTCACCTTCAATCCCAAGAGCCACTTTTTACTTCGTCATCACTTTTCTTGCTTTTGGCTTCTTGACGCTAAGGATTAAATAAATACTACTAGTTGCCCATCAGGCCCCACTTGCTGTAATATTACCGGGTCTCAGGTCAGGCTCTTCAGCCACATATTGCCGTCAATCCCCAGAGGGCGAGAGGCGAAAAGGCGGGAGAAGGTTAAAAGAGACCCCTGTTTGCACGGCCACATCTGCATCTTACGGAATATGTTTCACTTTTCAGATCTATATCATGTCTTGCTATATATATTGTTTCCAAGAAATTCGGGATGCTTCAATTATCCTAGGACGTAATGAAATCCGGAGTGGCTTGTCAACCCTTAGCAATCCCTATTAGCTATCCTTGTGGACTAAGTATACCGTCAAATATTGTTTCTTCAACTCCATAAGCACTCTTAAAACCATGGCGTATTTATTAATAGACCGATAAGGGCAGATTTCGGGCTCAGTTAAGGGTTGGTTCCAAGGACACCTAGAATGAATTGAAAAGGGCTGCAGAAACCCTTGATAAAGCACTGTATCAAGGGCATGTTAGAGGCTCAGTTAGTTAGTTAAGGCTTTGATCTAAGGACAGCTGATATGAATCGAAAAAAGGTTACGAAACGCCTTGACGAAGCATGTATCAAAGGGATTTCAAAGATCCGACCAAGACTTTGGTCTAAGGATAGACATGCTAAGGGCTAAACTGTTGAGGAGGACGATGACTTGGAGAGCGACAATATTGCTACTTCCATGGGCACTCATCAGGCTCCCTCTTCGTTTCAGGCCTTCTCTTCTTCTGAACTAACGTTTATAGCCCACGCTTTGATCTGGCACTATCAAGAGCATGGAATTCAGTCCTGGGATGCCGGATTTGTGGATCAGCCCCTGCTTCCAGTAACAACTCAATCGCAGGCTTGTTGACGTTATGAACAGCCCATATGAGCGGAGTACACCCCATTAACTTTCGATCAATGCATGCATTTGACATCAAAGCCATGATCAATCAAACATTTTATTTGCTCCACCTTTGACTCAACTTCCAACCGCAAGAAAAAGCGATGTCGGGTCTTTTGTCGCACCAGCAGCCATCATGATGTTGGCCAGGTTGATGTCTCCTGCGATCACAGCTATGTCAAGAGCTGAAAATCTCTTCTATGGCGTCCTGACACTGGGATTGGCACCATGTTTCAACAGAAGTCGTACACACACTGGTACACTCCGTAGAGTGTCAGGGAGCTCAACATAGTGACGTCATCGACAATGAGCTCGCTGCCTAAGTCTCTATCACGTGATCTGATTATCAGGAACACTTTCCTACCAAAAGAGTTGTAGAAACTTTTGGTGAGATCGGAGTACTGACTACGGGGCTCTATCGTTATTTACACCATCAATCCTTTTCCCCAGAACGCGGAAACGCCCAAGATTTCTCATTGTTACAGAAAACCAGGATACTGTTCGCTAAAGAAAAGCCACCGCCTTCTTGGCGATTGACGGATCTCGCGCGATCGGAGGAAGCCCGCAATATGAGTGGTCCGGACATTGCAGCTCGCGATCCCCACTTGTCACCCTTGCCCAGCCTTGCATGCAGATGAGCATTGAAAACCTTGGGGAACTTCTTCATGGACCAACAAGTCCGAGTGCGTTGGCAGAATTCAGAGGATCGAATGTCCGCCAACCCAAGCGATAATATCAATTGAGATGAAAAGATAACCATGATGTCAGGCGCTTATCATACCTGGAACGACCCTAGAGCTATGTTTCTCCACAGCTTTCGACGGCTATAACGATAATTAAGAATGGTAACATTACGAAGTCAACCAGCGGCGCCTGCAGAGACTAACAGGTGTGGAGAGGTGGCAAGTTGTGCAACGCAAGCAGATTGTGATATTGGGCAGCGAGCAAATTAATTATTACGGGAGTGGTAAAATTGATATTCGCCTTTCTCTCGAAACCTGGCAGCAATTGCGCTTTTCGCTAATAATGCCGAGGAACTTTGATGAAGCTGTTGGGAAATTCGTGTCTTATCAGACTTAAACGTTGCCCCATGCGCTTTGAAACGCGTTCGGCCCACAGGGCCAGGTCATCATGAACGGTGACACGGGCTCCATTATTTTGTCTACTACGGAGTACTCCGTATGTATGTATGTACATACACAAGACTGTCCATAACGCCACGCTTCGCGTGGCGCCTCAATCAATACACTGCTCAACCTGCTGTTCAACTTACCATTCAAAACTGCTGTCTAACCTGCCATTCAATTCACTGTTCAAATCCAGAGTCAGTAGGGCGCCGCGCTCCGCTTACGCTTCGCCGCGGCGGACATGTCTCCATGACTAAGCATTCTGATGGGGTAAACCGGTCGACCAATCAGAGCGCGCGTAGCATCCCTAATGTATTTTCGTACTGCAACATGTATATATTTGATACTACGGTACTGTTTGACTTGGGGCATGTTGTTTACCTTGTCAAAAATTACCACCGGCCTTATGAATTTTTGTTATACTCATCCTTGAAAGGTCCTCATGCCTTTAATGTCCGTTGTTAGAAACCATTGACGGTCTTGGAATCAGAAGCTACTTTTCAAATGTCTTAGGTTGCAAAGACTGCTCGAGGACTCAACTAAAAGGTTTGTTGATATGGATAATGAAGGGTTGCAGAAAAACTTGACGAAGCATTGTCCACATTAACGTCACTTTACAACACTACCGAGTGGGTTGCGGTACAAATTGGATACCAGAAACGAATCAAGGGCGCGCCTCATATTTCGGAGTCCGAAATACTTCATCTACAAGAGGGCAGAGAAATAAGGTTGGCTTTCTAGGTACTAAGATGATTTGCTGCGTTGCATTTTGTCAAGCACTTGCTAGAATCTCAGAAACATCATTCTCTACATACATAGCTTCTTTGAACCCAACTCGCTTCATCAATCGTCCAGTTCATAAGCATAAATCTGCACAATCACGACCTTCCCTCCCTATCCAAGTCTAATCACACCTGCAGCAATCAATTTCTGGATCTTCATCCTCACAGTGGCGTTCTTCATATGCTCCTGCAAAGCCGCTGGATCTCCCTTAGCTTGCTGGAGAATGGCCTGCATAACGGGGTCTTGCAAGATTTCCATAATCTACCGAGACATGTCAGCACCTCGATGATCTGGTTTCTAGGAGAAAAAGGACTTACCTCTGGGTCGCGCTGGATTCTTGCTGAAGTTTCAGCTTCGGTCTCACCGGCACGCGCGCTGAACTGAGCTTCTAAAGCCTTTTGTTGCTGTTGTTCGATCTCGCGGGCGTTTGCACCATTTACGTCATGTTCGGCAGCTTGTGTGCAGACATCTAAACACTTGTTGTATTCCTTCATAGCACAAAGTGCTTGGGCCTTTCTTAGGTAAGCCCGAATAAATTTAGAGTCGCGCTTGATGGCCTCATCGCAATCCTGGACAGCTTGAGGGAAAGCCATGAGTTTGATCAAGGCAGCTGCGCGGTTGCTATATCCGCGAGGATCCTCAGGAGCACGTTTGGTCATTTCGGTATAGGCATCGACAGCGGCTGGCCAATCTGCCGCCTTGAACTTCTGATTCCCAAGTTCACGTGCCTTTTCAGCCTCCTCGGGACTGATATATGCATCCTTTTCGGCCTTGCTCTGTGCTTTCTCCGCATTTCGAAGCTTCGTGAGGATGTCTGGCGTCCTGTGCTCGGTAAGGGACTTTTGATAATTGATGATGGCGTTGGGCAAGTCACCAAGCTTCTCATAAGACGAACCGATTCTTCCGAATGCCCTAGGCCAAACAATCAGCAAAAGTAGAAAAGGAGAAATCGTGGTTTAAATGGACTCACTTGGCAATAATCTTGAAATCGGCCAGTATTTCACGGCCTTCTGTGATAGCCTTCTCACAGCTCTCAATCGCAGCTTGATAATCTCCCTTTTCAAACTGGGCTGCACTGAGATTGGTTAAATAGGTGATATCCTTATGCATTTCCCAAGCTTTACTATAATGTTGGATGGCAGCATCAAATTGCCGCTTCTTGTAGTTTTCTGTGCCCAACTTCTTCTCTTCGTCAGCGGCTGCCTTAGCCTTGCGCTTTGCAATTGTGTCTTCATCTTCCGGCTCGGGTTCTGGCTCGGGCTCAGCTGGCTTCCGGTCTGGCATTGGGGTGTCCTCTTGAGCTGCTTTGGACTGGGCACCCTCCGGCGCACCACCCATGCGCATATCAACACCCAGAAGAACACCAATCGTCTCGATCAATCGAGGATCGCGCATACCCATGCCAATATTTTCCGGATTTTGGGCTAGCTGTTGGAGCATCTGCAAAAACTCTGGATCGCTCATGTACCCCGCCGTTTTTGGATTGCTCGCAAGCTTTTGAATCATTTGAGGATCTTTGAAGATCTGGCCCAGGCCAGCGGAAGCGTTCGGACCAGCTCCATCTGCTCTGGCCTCGGCATCTATGGCACGTTTTACAGCGTCAAAGCCAGATTTTGCTTGTGCGTTCGCGGGGTCTAGCTTTAAGGCCTCCTCGTAGGAGTCGTGAGCGCCAACTATAACGATATTCGCGTAAGTATACATTCGTATAAGAGGGCCAGTAATGGAACGTACGGAGATCACCAAGACCGTGCATAGCGGCGCCTTTTCGCCCCCATCCCTTGGGCCAATCTGGTTTCAATTCTATTGTTTTGTTGGCATCTTCAAGGGCTTTGTCGAAAACCTTGAGGGAGGCGTAGGCGCCAGAACGGTTTGAGTATAGGACATGATTGCTAGGATCAAGTTCAATAGCGCCCGTAAACTTGTCACTATTTCATGGCCATCAGTAACGACACCAGTAACGACACCAGTAACGCGTTGAGTAAAAAGTTCAAGGTACTCACATGGCCGTCTTGAAATCCTTCGCGACGAACGCTTTATTTCCCTGGGCTTTCAGTTCATCGGCCATTGTGAAAAGATTGAAACACTAAGCAAACGATATGGTGATAATTAATCCAAGGACTGCTAGCTAGGAGTGTCGGGCAATGGTAGAAACCCAGAGGATATAAGCAAAGGTTTGGGAGGAGAAGTGGAGATCAGGTGGTGGTTGGCGTGGTGAGCTTCTGGAAATTTCGAGCTCGTCCATGCAGGTGAGCCTCTAACTTTGACGAGTGACTTGCTCCACCGTGTGATTGGACACTAAAACACAAGTACCGCCACTTTAAGCTATGACTGTTACCCCCACCTACTGGAAAAAAATTATGTCAACAGCCAGTTAAAGGGACTTCGCTATCTCCAATACCACCATAACGGCGCACGATCAAAGAATAATACTCGGAAGGAATCAAGTCCTCAAATGGGTGGACACGGATTGACTATGCACTATCCACAACCTCTTCGGTGATCCTCAACAGCTCGATCCATCGAGCCTCCCGTACTTACACTGAGGTCGCCATGGCCTCCGGCTCGTCCAAGGCCAGGGCGTCGAAGAATGCCAATGGTCTTGCATCTGCTATGTACGATAAATGCATCTCGGATTATCCTCCTGATCACCTATTCTACCAGCAGGACCTGATGGGTCTGGGCGTGATCCCTAATAATGACCTGGCGATGCTCATGAAATGTGCGCAACTTCTTGTGGACCAAAGCTTGTTCCGACTCCTCCAGGGGAAAGATGACCGGCTTGCTTGGAAGGTCGTTGAACAGTCCGACGCAGAAAAGTAAGCCTATAACGATTTTTTGCTTTCAATATTAACGAGGAAGTACTGACGATTTTCACTTGCTGCTAGGGTCAAAAATCTAACCACCGAAGAAGGACTCGTGTACAATGTTATTCACTCTACTGGCCGGCAAGGCGTCTGGACAAGGACAATCAAAGCTCGAACAAACCTGCACCAGACGAGTATGAACCGATGTTTGAAATCTCTTGAAGCAAAGAACTACATCAAATCCGTGCGAAATGTCAAATACCCACAGCGGAAGATATACATGCTGGCCGAGCTTCAGCCCAGTGAAGAAGTAACGGGCGGGGCTTGGTTCACGGATGGTGTTTTGGATGCGGATTTCATTCACAGCTTAGGTGTTTGGATAGAGCGTTGGGTCAGCATCAGGAGCTGGTACAATCCTGAAAAGGCCGACCGCCAAAAGAAGAAACGAAAATTAGACAACGAAAATTCAAGAGCAAATGAAACTCAATTCCTGCCATATGTACCAACTTATGGAGGTTATCCAACTACAACGGACATCACCAACGCGATCAACGCATCGGGGTTAACTCCCGTCACTCTAGGAGAGGACAGCATTGCACAACTCCTCGAGATGCTCTGCTATGATGGCAGGCTGATATCTCTCCGCGGTGGAGCCGCATACAAAAGTGCCAAGAAGCCGAATCAAATATTTCTCCAGCGGGAACTCGGCTTGCAGGGGCCTGGGGCTGACAAGGACTCCAGCGAAGAAGACAAGCTCACGCTGGGGAGTAACGGCATGACTGAAGTGCCGTGTGGTCGATGTCCGGTATTCTCGCTCTGCCACGAAGGCGGGCCTATCAACGCAGAAAATTGCGAATATTTCCAAGACTGGCTGAAAGAAACTCTGGCTTTCTAGCTTTTATCTCTCTTTCTCATCGCAACCTCTCCCTATTGCGCGACTAGATCCAACCTTATCCCATGTCTTTTACGGGCGGTCCCTTCCCATTTAGCCCCACCTTTCTGGCCATTTTTGCCGGTCCGAGACCCAATTCGGCGGCTAGGTCATATCCTTCACCATATATCTATATCCGGCCCCTCGAGGCACCTCGATCCGGAAAATCGGACGACAAAAATTCTATTAAAGCAGCTTGTATTATGGACATAGAGCATAGCGTTGGAGTTCCTTGACGGAGGGCAGGGATGATGCTTAAGCATACCTGCCTAGGTTCGGAAAATTGGATACCGAATGCCTGGGTAGAATGTGGATAATCCCAGATAATATGTATGATTTTTCCACTACAAATAAAAGCAAAAGAAGCAAAGGATTATATCAAGTAGTTCATAATTCATTTCATCATGAGAACATACGTACAAGCTATGTACAAGCCCATTATTTGCCCAGGTTTCTCCTACACTCTTCACAATACCAAGTTCCAGGCGGCTCTCTCGTCAGCCCCACACACTTCCAATGAAACCATTCATACGGACAATTGTCATTATCACAGGCAACCATGTCCCCATGGCTGACACTCTGACAAGTGCAATAGACTTTGGTGTCCTCTCCCGTCTCATCTTCCTCTTCCTCCTCGATGTCCTCATCAGAATCTCTTGCAGCATGACGTCGAGAAGCGTTGTTTTCAGAATCAGAAAGATCAGCACTGCTGAGCATTGATTCGTCTTCTTCCTCTGCAATACTTTCAGCCGAAGCTGGAGACTTTTTCCGCGACGCGGCATTGCCGGACGTTGGTTTCAAACGCCCATTCCCGCTGGAGGATCGTTGTTTCGTTGTTTTAGCTGTACCAGCTCCAGCTTTGACTTTCCGGACCTGTTGATGCGGTGCGACCTTCTTGATAGCGGCTTTCTTGGTCGTAGCAGTGGCTCTAGGGCCCGCACTTCCAGCCCGTGTGGCGGCCGGTGTGCCCGCTTTCGGGGTACCAGGACCCAAAGAAGACTGCCGTAGACCTGAGGGAGCAGCTGGGATATTTCCTAGAGATGCATTGAGCCTCCGACGTTTATTTTCAACTGCGCCTGCAGAAGATTCACGTTGGCGCTGGAATTGTAAAGCCGCAGCTGGAGTCGCAGGTGTGGAGCTCCGCCCCGCGGCCCCAGCCGCGGCAGATATCGCTGCAGCAGATGCGGCACTATTGAGCCGCTGGAGGATATTTGCCGGTAGAGCGGCGTTTCCAGAAGTTGGATTCAGAGGTGAAGGATACACATCAGGTTGGGCGGAAATACCGTAAAGGGAGGGTTGAGTCAAGTCACGGCCTTGGTCTTTGAAAAGGGATGGAATTGGTGGATCGTTTGAGAGAAGACCATCATTCTGTAGATCCCGTATCTTGATATCCAACTTCTTGATATGCCTGTCGAGTATGAGCGCTGCTTTCTCACTTAGCGCAATTTTTTCATCCTGCAATGTCTGGCAACGGTCCATGTTTTGAAGTATAATAGTGCTATATGATTCTTCCTTTGGATTAAGCGGATGGCTACCGTTGAGCTTGATGAACTTCTGAAGACTCGCATCACGGGAGTTTATTAGAGCACGACATTCTTGGATTATTTTATCCTTCGCTTGGATCTCTTCCATCAGGTGATTGATTTCAGCGGGAAGATTGGCCACTATAAATTCATTAGCAACTGTATGCAAAAACATACCCATACAAAGCAAGTAGGCTCACCATCATGAACAAACTGCTCCAGTACGGTGGAGCAGTCTTCCGTGTGAGCCATATTGAACGTGCTCAACCCTAACTCTAACGCGAAAATACCAGGTAGTGACGAGTATAAGGGTAATTTCGGTATAAAGCTGGAGCCAAAGCTATCGGTTTGACGGTCTGGATGTTAAGAAATCAGCAGTTGATGATCAGGAACGCGATCTTTGAGGCAAAAAGAACCCGAAAGTTCGAACTTCAGGGAAAGCGGCAGAAAACCCACCGCCTTACGCACAGATCATGCAAGCTAGCCTTATTTAGTCTAGCTCCTCCCCTCAAAGTTTATCTGGTGCTAACCTGAATCTAGATTAGCCCCATGTCGATCCGTCCAACTCTTTGATTGGCCACGCATTTTGATGTTCCAGAGCCTCACAGACACGAGACGAAAAGTTGCTTTCCTCAATCAGCAGTTTGCAAGATTCCTTTTGCACATATATTAAGATCACCAGTTCATTCGGAACCTAACATACTCATTTGTCCCATGGCCCTTTATCCATTTGACTAAAGTCTACCCTCCAAACTCCTCATGGCCCGATCTTCCATCGTCCAGGAGTACGGCGCCCCACCGACCCCTAATCCCACGCTTTCACTTGACGCAAAAGCCGCCCATGAAGCCCAGTACGACATTATCAAACGCCCAAAAGGCTATCGTGTATCATGGCATGCAAATCCCGCAGTCGAACCGCATCATTTTGGCTCCAATCACCCTATGAAGCCATGGCGCCTTACTCTTACCAAACAGCTCGTCCTAGCCTACGGCATGCACCACGCCATGGACTTGTATCTCTCCAGGCCTGCAACGTACGAGGAGCTGGAGGAATTTCACAGCTCGGATTATCTGGAGTTTTTGACGCAAGTTATGCCTGCGGATATGGAATCCACCGCGAAAATCGATACCTTGGCTAGGTTCAATTTTGGTGATGATTGCCCAGTCTTCGATGGCTTGTTCAACTACTGTTCGCTTTACGCTGGCGGAACGATAGACGCAGCGCGGAAGCTATGTAACAATCAATCCGAAATCGCAATCAACTGGTCTGGCGGTTTACATCATGCCAAAAAGGCCGAAGCCAGCGGTTTTTGCTATATTAACGATATAGTCCTCGGAATCCTCCAGTTACTCCGCGTCCACCCCCGAGTCATGTATATTGACATAGACGTTCACCACGGTGACGGAGTCGAGCAGGCATTTTGGTCAACGGACCGCGTACTGACAGTTTCATTCCATAAATACGATAAGGAAAACTTCTTTCCCGGCACCGGGCCTTTAGATAGCACCGGACCAACTCACCCTCTTAACCCTGGCGCCCACCACTCTATTAACGTTCCTCTCCATGACGGTATTGAAGACCACGATTACCTCGCCCTTTTCAAATGCGTCATCGGCCCTTGTATCCGTACCTACCAACCTGGCGCAATTGTCCTCCAATGCGGAGCTGATAGTCTCGGCTGCGATCGCTTAGGTTGTTTCAACCTAAATATTCGAGCCCACGGCGGCTGCGTCGCATATACAAAATCTTTTGGCCTTCCCGTTCTCGTCGTCGGTGGCGGTGGCTATACGCCTCGAAACGTGTCTCGACTTTGGACCTACGAAACCGCCATATGCCTCGAAGCAGAAAACGACCTCAATCCTGTTCTACCTGACTCCCTTAAATTCCGCAGCCATTTCAGCCCCGATTGCTCGCTATTCCCGCCGCTTTCAGAAATGCGAAAGGTCGAGAATAAAAATTCCAATGCATACTTAGAGAGCCTGGTACAAAATACGCACGAGCAGTTACGTTACATCAAAGGTGCGCCGAGTGTACAGATGAGTGTCATTCCGCCAGATATATTAGGTTTAAGGGAGGATATAGAGAAAGAGATGGAGGAGGAGAAGCTATTGGGTGAAGAGGAGGCGGAAGATCGTGATGGTGCAGGTGTGAGTACCATGGGCATTGGTGGAAGTCGATCAAATCGACGAAAGGAAAGCGAGAAAGGACTAGGCGCCCGAGGCGAACTATATACGTGATCTTTCATTCGTACCTTTCATCTTCACAGTCCTTTTGGAGTTCGGCCAGTCGGTATTGGCGTAAGCTGAGGTGCATGGATAATACCCAGGTGGCGGGATCTACCAGTGATATTTGGCGTTATATGTGCATGGACTCGGTAGGTGGGCTACAGATGTTTTATAAATCAGGAGAGATTGCCTAGCATATTCCCATACAGAATTCAAACCAGCAACCAATCAAGAAAACCCGATCCATTCCATTCAAATGTGTATTTTTTGCTTTTCATAATCTATATATGCATGCCATCTCTAAGCATGCCATCGAATGTTTGCTTCAACGCTTTTTCATATTATTTCATCAATGTCCCCAATCGCCCCGAATGTGGTGCATTTGGTAAATATATTATAACATCCATCAAAATATTAAACGGGTAGAAACTTATCTTTTGCCCCTAGCGTGATGAAAATTTGGCTTGCTCTGAGAATCGAACTTAAGGGGGTATATCGGGTGAGCCAAGGACCGTGCATTGTCTGGGCAGAACGCTGGTGTGTCGTGCGCTTCCGTGTATTAGCAAGGTATACAAATCGAGCGAGATTCAATAGTGCAAATCGTAAGAGACTTTAGCCCCGGGCATCGACAAATTCACCTTCGCCGGATGAGGCAGAATTTCTCCTCTTTGCGGAATGGTCTATGCCGCTAGTTGGTTGCAAGACGCTGCCGGAACCCATTGCTCCTGAATCCGCATGATCACCGAGCAGATCAACTCCAGCGGTATTGTTTTTAGAGGTGTCCGTTGACGGGAAAACATCGTCATCCCCAAAATCGATTAAACTATCATTGGGCTTAGCTTGAGCGGGAGGTGCAGGGCCCAAATCCTTCTCGGAGCGGCCGGATGGCGGACAGTGAGGTGGGATTTCAAACTTATGATCGACACTTTGCCCTTTTAAAATAGGAGCAACTGCAAGAATTTGCTGTCTAGCCAGTTTAGGATCTTTAGAATCACTGCATGCATCACTGTCAGTACTGCGCCAAGGGAGCTTGAATACAGTGCCACTTACATATGCGCATTCAAAATCCAATCAAGATCCTCCTCGCCCTCTTCTTCTCCGCCTGGTCCGCCTTTAACTCGCCTAAACAGTCTTGGTCGCCATTCCACTCCTTGATCGGCTCGTTGCGCGGCTTCCTCGCGTTGTCTGTCCTCTATCTTGGTTTTCTCATCGGTTGCTACTTCGTGATTCCTCGCAAGCAGCGCCTGAGTGGTTTCGTGCCAAAGTCTTTGTGATTCGCGCGGTTCTTGCTCTTCAATAGGCCTTGTCAAAGGTGGAGTGTGTTTTGCGTTCGTCGCATCGAATAGGAGATCTCTTTTCCCAGTCTATAGGTGTATAATGAGCACTCGGCTGGCACCCGACATGACGAGATACTTACAAGCACATCTTTGATATACATTTCACCATTCCAAAACCCAGAAAGCTCATAGAGAACTTCTCCGGTAGCATCATTTTTGATTGTACCTCCGATAGCATTGTATGTGCCGGAAAAATATCCTTTCGTTTTGAATTCCAAATCTGCAACAAGGTGGTTCTCGGGGCATCGCACATAACTGTGGTCGCCTAGTTCGTATTTCATCTTGCCGAATAGTATACCACGGGCATACATATTGGGCTGAGTAAGAATACTAGAGCAATCATTAGAGAAGTCTATTGAGACAGATATGAGCGGGGCAACATACTATCTTTCACCATGCGTTCCTTTTCCTCTATTCAGGAATTGCAGGATGGCTATTCCCTCCATCATACTTGCCGCAGAGTTTCCCAAAAATCGACTTCGGGGTTTCAAAGTACCATCGATACGAATGTGGTGTTCAGGCGCCATGAAGAAGTAGCTTGATTTCGGAGGATGATGAGACGTTTGCTCTGAAATGTAATACCCGTAGGTATTGTCTGGATATTCCCAGTAACCAGTAAAAATCTCGCCTAGGATAGGGTTTAGGGGTTTCTTCACGCCTCTATTGTTCAGCTTGTAAGCGCTTTGTCTGCGGATGGGTCGAGGGTCATAACGTACGGAGGTTTTATATGCCAACCACTGAGGTAGAACTTGACCACGGACACAAATCTTTGAAGCGGATCTTCAATTTTTGGCATATCGAGTAACGTCTCTGGGTGAGCCATGAAGCTGTAGAAAACGTAGTCGTCAACAGAACCATCCTCTTATGCCAGCCAACAAAACAAGGGCTTAGAGACTCCTGAACATACTTTGTGATTCTTTCCAACATCGACCGTGGTTCGAGAATGAAAGTAGGCAGCACTACTCGGCTAAGATCCGCGCCGGGTCGTAACTGGGAAATAATGTGGGATAAGACTAGGAGCGAGAGAAAGATGTTAGCACCCAGATCAATATGCAGAATTGACCGCCAGTGTGGCTCATCATCCTGGTCAAATATATAGACCAAGCACTCACCATTGCCCTCATCGGGCTCAACGACAGTCTCATCTTCGGCGCCAGGTGAGGCAGGACGGCTTGACTCCGGCGTCGAGGATCGATTACCTACAGCCAAAGCAGCACGACGAGGTCAGTTGAAGAGTACCAAACAATGTTTCACAGTGACATTGAAGCGCCATATATGAAATATGCGACACGACCTCAAGAGGAATTTAACGTACTGTGTAGAGATGACCGGCGGGGAGAATGATGGCCGCCCAAGGACAGTTTTGGCAACATGGCGACAAAAATTTGTATAATATCAAAGTAATTCGAACTTCCTGCTCCAAGAGTCGAAGATAGCACTTAGCATCAGAAGTAGCCAAGGAGCTGGAACCTCTGGAGCTGGCTGTGGTGCACTCCGTATTCTTGTATGTATGTCATGCACGGTTGTGGCGAGATGATGTCGGCGGAGTCAAGCTGGCGGCCTCTTACGTACTTTGACAAACAGAGTAAACAAGGAGCAATCAAGATTGAAGGAGGGGCCACTACAGTCAAAAATTTGAAGAAGTACAACAGGTCTCGTGTTACAGAATAGTTGATCTGCTGGACCCGATGAGGGCGCAGGCCCTGATTATCTAGTTATAGTCAAGTAGGCAGATTCATTCACGGCAGGTTTTTTTTTTTCCTTTTTTCCCCTGTTGGCGGAGAAAGTCCTTATCCAGGGAAAAGCCGAAGCTTTGCGGGATTATTAACTAACACCAAAATGAGGGGCAAGTTCCAAGCCATGACGACGGTGGTCTTGTTAGGCTGCAAGTTTGCGCCCCGATAAATGGAGAGGCAACGCCAACAACCGTCACTCCGGATCTTTAGTATTGACTCAGGTTACTTATCAGATATAGCTAGATGTCACCTACCTACCCTTACCCATCAACTCACTCTTGCTGGCCGTTGGACCAAGTATGCGGGTATACGCCTGGATTATCAAAAGTCGTGAAACAATCTCGGCTTCTGAACTAAGACCCTGGTGAAAAACTCTCGTGGGAAGACTTGGGGTCTAGATTCATCTCGCTCTCTAAAATATTCGAACGCTTTCTAATTGCAGTTTTGTGTATGGAGCTTTTTGATGAAGGTTGAGTAGCCGGTGAAAAAAAAAAGAAAAAAGCAAAAAAAAGGAACACCTTATTCTGACCGAATCTTCTCGATGAGAGGCACATCTCCACGGGTGATCTCGTGCACAAATTCCATATCTGGTGCCTGAAGCATGATGTGGAAATGCTCAATTGCATGAATTGATTTCAGCGATTTCCAATTCTTAAACCAAACTACCTAGGAAGTGAAAACGGTCAGATATATTAGCCAGAGGTCTCTCCCGACCGTGTTTGAATCAAGGGCGCTCACCTGCGCTGCCGGCATCCTTGACCGGAACGTCCGTCCAACAAAGTCATCGATCTCCTTCCTGGAACGAGGTGTGAGATCGTCTGTTGCCGGATCATCTTCGATCTCAAATTTCGTCCACACGACCAAGTGGACAATATCCTGTTCAACTGCATACGGCCAATCGTTATATAGGATTTTGTAATCGTCTGTTGCGCATCGCATTATCATACGTCAGCGAGATATTAATCTGTGGGCTCACAGATGGAAAGCAAAGCCCAAGCGGGAAAAAACGAGATCATTTGTCTCGTGGTAGCGGTCGCACGAACCAGGATGCTCGAATGCTGTTGAACTCTTTGGTTTCAAATCATCCCAGTGTAGACGTTCTTTAATGATAAATTCAAAAACCGAACCATGAGACGCTTTGATCTTGGCCATATACTCAAGATACTTTCTGAGATCCGACGGGATCCGGTGAAAACGTGATATCTCATTTGCTTCTAAGAGCAAAGGTTAACGGAAGATGTCCGCTGATTTGGAAATGGTAACGGAGGGATTTCGAACCTATTACTTCCCTGACCATTTTCCAGTCAGATCGGGGATAATTGCAGTCTAAAGTCGAGAGAATTTTGATGGATTTGGCAGGTAAATTTTGGAGATAGTCCGGACATTCCTCTGGCCATTGCTCGGGCGGCACATTCACAAGCCAGTACGGTAGGGGATTACCATCTACCTTCGCGGTGCTTTCGTCTTGCCGGGCGACTGCCATTGTGTGGACCCCAAGAGGCATGTAGAAAAATTATGCCCACCAGCAAGGAGAAGATATGAATCCAGTCGCCCCATTTGCGATGTCCTATCTCCCTGCACGGTTGTTATGTTGGACGTCGTCACAAGGCAAGATGGCGGTGTTGATTCGCGCCTGGAGCGCCCCACCATAAGAGGTTAAGTTAGGCGGTCATCCCATTAGTTAACTAAAGTTAGTTAACTATAACTAAAGAAGAGCAAGCCAGCTCTAGAGTTCCAGCTTCAAAGCTCTACAAGTGCATCGAACTTCTTCCTGTCAATTAACTAGACATTGGACTGATAGCTTTTACCTACTGAAAATATTTTCAATACACTAAATAAAAACAGAGACAGTCTTCCCCCCTACATATCTAAAGCCTTCCTCGGAACCGGATCATCAGCCAGTGCATGCCTTAGGCTTAACACTTCCAATTCTCAACCCGTCGCTATATCGCCTGCGGAAAGCTAGGTAACACTCACTACTAGCTATGTCTTACGCTGGATCCAAAGAATTCAGACCAGCTCTTATCGTGGTGGATATGCAAGAGGATTTCTGTCCGCCGGTAAGTCTCACCCAATAATGAAGGTCAGTGTTCCAGTGTGATTTGACACATTTCCATACAGAAACCTCTTGGTGTTAATGGTGCTCGGGAGCTATTGCCTCGAATTAACGAAATAATCAACTATCCAGGATTTGTCTTCAGAGTTGCTACACAAGATTTTCATCCGACGAATCACGTCTCGTTTGCTCTGAACCATCTTCCGCCTAACAACATACCATTCAAGTCATACATTGACATGAAAGACCCAGCCGCTCCAACATCAGTGGAAACTCCTAAAATGATACCCCAGCTACTATGGCCAGTTCATTGCGTTCAAGACACTCCAGGAGTAGAACTACTCTCTGGTCTAGATCGAGACAAGATTGATCTCGTGGTACAAAAAGGAATGGACAGCAGAGTGGAGATGTATTCTGCCTTTGCAGATGCATTCGGAAATAGAGACTGTGCGTCTACCGGCGGAGCAAGTGCAGACCTAGAAGCTGCATTGAAAGAAAAAGGAGTTACAGACGTATTTGTCGTCGGAGTTGCGGGCGAATACTGTGTCAAACATACAGCTATAGATTCCGCAAGCAGAGGGTTTAGGACCTATGTTGTTGATGAAGCGACTCGCAGTGTTGATCCTGAGAGAGGGTGGGATGCGGCAAAAGCTGAGATAGCTCATAGCGGAGCCCAGATTGTTCATTTTGATGGACCAGAGTTGGAAAAAGTTAGGACATTGACATGAACCTGCAAACACCT
Source organism: Nannizziopsis barbatae (assembly GCA_014964245.1). NCBI lineage: Eukaryota > Fungi > Ascomycota > Eurotiomycetes > Onygenales > Nannizziopsiaceae > Nannizziopsis > Nannizziopsis barbatae. The sequence goes on from JACVYH010000008.1 coordinate 141,413, forward strand.
TTCCGGGCCTGGTAGTGTATCTCTTTCGTTTTTGCCGGTTGACATATGTCTCCGAAGACACAAACCAGGCGGCTGGCGCCAAAACTTTAAGAAAACCCCGGATTTTGAAATCAGATACTGGTCTATATAATCGAAGTATCGATGCCTTCAGACCGTGAGTGTTGCTGGCTATAGGGAGCATCAAAAGGTGATTCCACCCTTCGAAATACGAATTGTTTTCTCTTGATTTTTAGAGGCTTGCATCTGTTACTGTATCATCGGGTCACAATTCGACAGAAGCATGTGAGAACTCCAGTGTATAAGAAATTGTTGAGTAGCCAAGTCAAATACAAGCCATTCTAACTTGATTGCCGGTTAACTAAATGAGGGGAAACTTCCACATAACTACGCGGCGATTCCTACAACCGAGATTCCACCAGCATATGTTGAATGTCATTTAATGCCCATGACCTTGTCTAGAAATCATCAAAGCGTCATGATATGGCTATCAGAGTACAAGTAATGATTAATGTAAACTATATGCAAGAAAGGAAGTTCGGAATTGGGGTGTTTGGGCAGAACGCAGCCGTATTTGTGGTAGTTGGTTAAGTAGTAACCCCCATCTCCAAGTCCACCACTTACCGAGGTAACTTAGAGATGGGTTACCTACATTGGGAGCGTCCCTACACTTAAAACATGGTAGCCTTCGGTGCTCCTGGTATGTACAAATACCTGAGCGATACCTACCTAGGTATGTAAGTCCATATTCTATTTGTTCCGTGCTCATTCAAACGCCTTAAACAAGGGGAAAGAAAATCAGCAGACTGATTACAGTGATTCTGCGTGCAAAATGGAGCCTTCTAGTTCTACTTCCGGATTTTTCCAAAGCCCCCCTTCCATACCTCCGCTCATTGAGGACGATGCCATATACCGTCGAGTGGTGTCCCTTCATCTTCCAGAGCCCCTCCCTCGACAGCTCGCCCAAGACCTCGCCCGATTCTCTACCTTCGTGCTTTCTGACCAAGTTCAGTCCCTCAATGCTGATGCGGAGCGTAACGCCCCAGCAGTCAAACCCCTGACGACGTTTGGTGTAGAAAACAAAAAAGACTCGCTTCTCACCGGCGAAGGCTGGCGCACACTTCAAAATATCGGAATCAAAGAAGGAATAGTCGCAAGTGCTTATGAGCGACACAATGGCGGTCAGATATGGAATAATCGAGTATATCAAGCATTGAAAAACCTGATATGGGGTCCGAGCGCAGCTATGGTGACATGTCCAAGCGCAATGACTGATGGTGCGGCTTGTTTATTGAGTCGACATTTGGATGGTGAAAATGGGGAGGTGCTGTCAGAGGCCAGGAATAGGCTTATAAGCCGCGATCCATCGGTCGCATGGACAAGCGGTCAGTGGATGACAGAACGTAAAGGAGGAAGCGATGTTAGCGGTACAGAGACCGTGGCCAGAAAGTTATCGGATGCAGAAAGACTGGAGACAGATGGCGTGGACGCACATGGAATGACGCTGGGCCATGGGTAATCGATGGTTTCAAGTGGTTTTCATCAGCAACTGATGCCAACATGACAATCTTGCTGGCAAAGACAAGCAAGGATGGAGGAGTCAGCACCTTCTATGCCCCCCTGCGCCGGAAAATAAAAGGAGGTCAACAAGGAACCGAATTGAACGGCATCAGAATTCAAAGGCTCAAGAACAAACTTGGAACAAAAGCTTTACCAACAGCAGAACTCGAGCTCAAGGGAGTCAGAGCATATCTGATAGGAAAGGAGGGGCAAGGAGTCAAGGAAATTTCAGCGGTTCTGAACATCTCCAGATATTACAACGCTCTCGGGTCTGTTGCCTATTGGGGCCGTGCTTTAGCGATTTCCAAGGCCTATGCAAAAGTGAGAACAGTAAGAAACACCTTACTGATGGACATGCCGGCATACGTCAGGCCTTTGGCCCAAGATTATGTCAGGTATGCGGCTAGCATGCATTTGACCATGTTTCTCGCTGCTTTATTGGGGCTCTCTGAGGGGCAAAAAAGCGGCCCGGCACCCGCCCAAGCAAACATTCTCCCGCATACGCAGGAGCAGGCACCCGTTTTGCTTCGTCTGCTTCTCCCGATGGTGAAAGCTCAAACGGCACTTCGCTGTATCAAAGGGGTACGCGCTTGTATGGAGAATCTTGGTGGTGTTGGGTATCTTGAGAACGAAGACCCCCAGTTCAATATTGCACGGATGTTCAGGGACGCATGTGTTTTCAGCATTTGGGAAGGAACCACGGATATAATGGCTGATGATGTCGTGCGTGTCGTGAAAGGGAAGGCAGGAGCACGGTGCCTCGAAATACTGGGTGCATGGACCTCAAACGCATTGAAAGTAGGCGAGTCCAAAGGATTTGACGCAGAGTCGCGCCAGCTGCAACGTGTATGGGAGCAGTGGCTCACAGGAGTTGGAAAGAAGGATAAGGAGCAGTTGAGATGGGAAGGAAGAGAATGTCTCAGAGACCTCGAGTATGTGGTATGCGGCTGCCTTTTGATTCTCGATGCATCAAGAGATCAGGATGACATTGCCAAAGAGATTACGAGACGCTGGATCCTGGGTGAAGATAGTCAGAGTCCCTGGAAGGCTCAGGCTGAATGGGATAGGCGAATCGTGTTTGGCAGCAGTTCGAGGGACGCGAAACTATAGTACTTCGAAGAATAGTAGAAAGTTCAATCCAATCATTCGTACTGCTAGCCTTAATCTTTGTTTTGTTGTTCTTTCTGGAGTACTCCGCCTGGAGATGAGGTTGTGTAGGGAGTACTCCGTACAAGCGGTGAATCACCTGAAAAAGATCCGCTATTTCCACGTCCATGCCTGGCTTAGTAAGCCATTAGCTGGGTGAGCCTATCAGGTGACGTGGATTTTACCCAGACATTGTGCTTACTAAACCATATCAAGTTAGTGCAATTTCTATAGGGTGTGTGTGTGAATAAAAGGGCGTGCGCCTAAAAGGGGTAGTCTTTCTTGAGAACTCCATGCTTTCCGTACGGAAACAAATGTGTGTATGCGGAGTATGGGCATCCAAAACTGTTCACAACGCCACGTTTCCCGTGGCTCCTCAGTTCAATCAAATATGTACATACATATCCGCACGGTACGTACGTTCAGGGAGCCAGTAGGGCGCCGCGCTCCGCTTACGCTTCGCCGCAGGGCCGTGTCTCCATAACCAAGCATTTTGATGGGCTCAACCGGCCGACCAAATCAGAACACGCGTAGAAGCCATCAACGTATGTACATACGTACAGTGCGGATGTGTACATCTTTGATGATGTTTTCTGGGTGGACGAGCAAATTGCCAGGTGGCTGATCAATTATCGGAATAACTATAGATCCGTATCCCGACTCCTGGAGCCAAGCTCTTTGCCAAGATTCCATTGAATATGCTTAGTCAGTCGCCCATTTTGCGTTCCTCACTGATTCAAGCCAACAAGAAACCATCCCCAACATCTTCACATTTTCACACCGCGAACATTGTAGAGCACAATCAAGCTTGACACCTCCTGGTGCTCAAAACCATAGTAGATTCAATTACTTGAAGGTATGATGAACAATCACCTGTATTTCTTTACCACTCTTTTTTGTTTACATGATGAACCTTCTTATTGGAGCTGTCCTATTTCATTTTGAGGAGAAACTTCTTATACGCAACTTTAATAACTCTGATCTGCCCACGACGCGTCTTATAATTATCCAAGTAGATTTCATGTTGGAGTCATTTGCTAATTTCTACTTGACATAGAGCCTTTCCCACCACCCATTCCGTCCAGCGACGCCACCAGCTACCCAACCATTGTTCTCCACCTCAAACCTTTTCACAATGAGCTCTGATCCTCGCGCGGCCACGAATGCGAGCTCAAGATCTGTGACTCCGAACCCTCCACCGCCTCCGCCCCCGCCTCCTCCGCTTGAAGACCCTCCTTCTGCCTCACTAAATCAAACACCTGCTGAAACTGTAGACAATCCCATTTCCGCACCTCCTCACCCAAACTCCACATCTTACAAGCTCAAATTCTGCACTGTATGTGCAGCAAACCAAAACCGGTCTATGGAGGCTCATAATCGCCTAGCTGGACCACCTTCTTCATATCCAGTCATTTCATTCGGCACTGGATCTCTAGTCCGTCTACCTGGACCATCAATAACACAACCGAACGTATATAACTTCAATACCGTATCATACTCGCAAATATACGAGGAACTACAAACTAAAGACCCCCGCCTATATAAGAATAATGGCGTGTTACCTATGCTCGATCGAAATAGGAACGTGAAATGGGGCCCAGAGCGGTTTCAACAATGGGTCCCCGGCATGCCACGGCTAGATCATGTTTCTCGGGGTGATAAAGGCAGCCTGGGCACAGAAGGCGGCGTGGTTGATGTTATCATCACCTGCGAAGAGAAATGCTGGGATGCAGTAGTGGACGATCTGATGAACAGGGGTGCTCCGTTGAACCGGCCTGTTCATGTGTTCAATGTTGATATCAGGGATAATCACGAAGAAGCGCTAGTCGGAAGTAAAGCAATCCTTGATCTTGCTGATCGACTAAACGAATGTGCGGACCAAGAGCGAAAGTTAAATGGAACAGACGGGTGGGAAGATGGAGATGGCGCTGCGAGGTCGGGTTTTGACGAAAAGGTACCCGAAATACTGGCTGCCTGGCAGGATAAGTGGCCGAACCTGCCTGCATTATGGACCTTATCGTGGTTTTGATACCTATCTCAATATCTTATTTGTTGATCGCCAGCATGAGGTTTAGCGTGGAGTTCAAGGCGATGTGTTGATTTCAGAGCAATGATCGTTTGCGGAATATGAAGTGATTTGATTGCTTTTAGTTTTTTTGACGAAAGCTCGGGAATGGGGAATTGGAGGCTGGCATGATTATTCGCTCCTCTCCAATTGGATCTCAGGTACAGGTACAAGATCTCATCTTACGTGATGATTGCATACAGCTAGAATATCCAAGGGTACTACCTTGTACTTCAAAAACTGGTTTGCTTTTGAGGAAGAAATGAATGGTAAGGAAAAGAATTTACCGCATTGCTATTGATCAGGAGAAGTTTGGAACCTTGTCATGTAGTTACTCCGTATGGAGGTACCTACCTAATCCACTACTTGCTTGAAGTCTGATAGAGTCCGCCCGATCAAACCGAGTTTCGGAATCGGAAGAACTCCTTCCCTTTTTAAAGTTTAAGCTGGCGACTTCATGCTTAACCACCCGTCAAGACGAAAAATTGATATCCGGGCTTGCAAACATGCATGTAGTATGAGCCCGCTATTGTTTAACTTTGGTGAATATTAGGGCGGGAGTCTGAGCTGTTGCCGTATGTAACGCATTGAGCCATCCCGTGAACCCTTGATATTTGCTTATCCCGCAGGGCCAGGATTTCAAACCACTTGACGCCTCGGTTACACCGTACGAAGCATCGGACTACACCACTGCTACTAGTTTTACTTAGCTTTTTCGATGCTTGGTAGACGCCGAGGATTTCCGAGAATTGTTCGATCGTCCTTTACAACTGATCTGCAGAATATCAGTTTGGATTTTGACTGACATCGATCGCAAAAGAGTGAGGAGTTGATATCCAAATTTTAATTATGAAAGGCAGGAAAAGATATTTTCTCTCTAGCCAACTTTTGATATCCTTTCCTTGCAGCGCCTCCTTTCAAGTGCTGGCAGCCCTTGATTGGACATCAAGAGGCATGGCTTATGAGAATCATTGGACTCTTTAGGACCACGATCATCGAAAAGATTTCGCTGCAATCCTGTCTGACAAAGGAGCGAAGTTCTCTCTTCGATTGGTTTTCTATACCCCGCTCACCATCCACTCATGTGCACAGTGCATGATGGTAGTTTCCAGTCACCACTTTGGTCTTTTGCGCCTCCATTTTAATTTCTCCATACCTGCACATTTCGTGCGTCATGAATGCAGATCTCATGGAGTCTCAATTCTCCGGTGTCTTCCTGGCTACTTTTTCAGTCAATTTGAAGTTGTGAGTCGAATCTTTTCACAGGGTCTTGAATATTGCTCAATCATTTGCTCCGCCACCAGGTAATCATTTCCTCTGCAGGGACTTTGCCCCTGTTTATTTCACCTGGTCAATTTCAATAACCGATGCGATGTGGCTCTTATGGTTTGATTGTTTGCACGATTAACCCTTCCTTCGAGCCATCTTGTTTTGCATCCTGGCCCCTTCTACATTAAACTTTCCTTGCCACTACTTGCCCATGGAACACACATCAGATGATATGTATTGAGGGGAGATCATCGAACATGCCAAAGGTGGGGTAAGCATGACCGGCCACAATGCAGAAGCTTATGCGGATACATAGCGGTTGCATTTTCGCATCAATTACCAATCCTATCAATTCCGAGCCTGTCCGGCACCCTGACCAATGGCCATTTTAGGTGTCTCGAGTGTGATCATCAGCAGGGTATCAAGCGAATGCATTGTGTTCATGTTTTCTCAGAGATCTTCTCCCCTCCAAGCTTCTGTATGGGGCTTCGATTGAGTGAGAATGGCGTCACCCAAGCCAGGAAACAGATATTTATACCCGGGCAAATCTCAACAAGAGGCAGAGGCTTTTCATCCATTTAATTTCTCTAGATTTGCTTGCAAGGCATATTAGTACCTTTTAACAATGACTAAGGAAGAAGAATTACCTATCCAACAAAAAAGGAAGCCGGCTGAACTTTGCGTTCACGAGGTTTTTCAAAAGCACTGTGACTCCGATCCAGACGCTCTCGCCGTCTCCGCATGGGATGGTGAGATCAGCTACCGAGACCTAGATACCAAAGCGGCGCAGCTGGCAGAGTTTCTTCTTTCCTATGGTGCTGGCCCAGAAGATGTCATACCACTTTGCTTCGAGAAATCCTTATGGACAGTGGTGGCTGTTCTTGGAGTCTTGAAAACTGGAGCAGCGTTTGTCCTCCTTGATCCATCGTATCCAACTCCTAGTCTACGACAAAGTTGTGAGGATGTCAATGCGCCGTTTTTGTTGGCATCAGGCGCATGCGAAAAAAAGGCCTCCGAGTTGTCTGAGCGAGTGGTTGTAGTGGATGGTCGGACCTATGACAAGAGTGTAATATTCGAAAATGATACCTCTAACCGTACCCTGGTGCCGGCGACTCCAGCAAATGTGGCTTATGTGGTGTTTACCTCGGGAACAACTGGAAAACCCAAGGGGATTGTGATTACGCACTCCGCAATATCTACCATGGCTTTGGAGGAAATAAGCAGCATCCCAATTCGACCCGATTTCCGAATCCTTCACTTCTCATCCAATGCCTTTGATGTCAGTGTCAAGGAGATTCTGGTCTCACTCATGGCCGGAGCCTGTATCTGCATCCCAACCGAGGCGGACCGCCTCGGCAATATAGCCGGGTTCATTGACCGACACCGTGTTAACTGCGCTTATCTTACGCCCTCTGTTGCGAAGCTCATCTCACCAGCAAAGGTCCCATCGCTCCGAATTCTGGCCCTTGGTGGCGAGAGAGCAACCGATGCCGATTTAGGGTTATGGCCCTCGGAAACTCGTCTTCTAGGGATGTATGGCCCGGCAGAATGTTCTGTACTCAGTATGCTTAATCTCGACATGCGAAGTGGCGCTAAGGCTAACAACATCGGCCTTCCCTTGGCTTCGAACGCCTGGGTTGTATCTCCGGACGACCACAATGTTCTTTTGGCCCCCGGTAATGTTGGCGAACTTGTTATCGAGGGTCCTACTCTTGCACGCGGATATCTTCATAATGACGAATTGACAGCAAAAGCCTTCGTAACCCCTACTTGGCTCTCAGAGCTCCGAAAAGATGACGCGGCCAGGGTATATAAAACTGGTGATCTTGTTCAACAGGTTGAGGATGGATCGTTCGAGTTCCTCGGACGGAAGGACACTCAAGTGAAAATCCATGGGCAACGGGTTGAGCTAGAAGAGGTAGAATATAATGTACGGAAGTGCTTCCCAGGAGAGCCGAACGTCATTGCGGATGTCATATCCATCGCTGGGAAGCCATCTGCGCTTGTGGCATTTATTTGCACATTGCCGGCCGAGAACATGACTACTGGCTCGGAAGTCAAGTTCATTGTTCCTTCGAATGAATTTCAAAGCAAACTCGATCAAGCTGAACCTACTATGGCAGAGCGATTACCTCGAAAGCTCATTCCTCAGATCTTTTTGTGCGTCACGGCAATCCCTCTTGGTCCAACTGGCAAGGCAGATCGTCGACAACTGCGCACTCTCGCTTCTGCGTTGCCTTTAGAGCAATTGGCAATCTACAGTAGAAGCAAAGAAGATGAGGACATAATTCAGGAGCCGATAACCCCTCGAGAAAGGGAAATGCAAAACCTCTGGGCCGAGTTGCTTCATATTTCGCCAACGCGAGTTGGGCGAAGCTCCAACTGGTTCCGTTTGGGAGGAGATTCCCTCCTGGCTATGAAACTTATCGGGCGCTTACGTGACCTAAATTTATCCATTGCGTTTGAGGATATCTATCAGCATCCAACATTAGCCGAAATCTCAGAGGTGGCTAAAGAAACCGTGCAATTGATAGCGACCAAAGAACCTTTTGAGCTTCTGGCCGGAGACGTCGATACCCGCGAACGAACTATAGAGAATGCTGCTAAAGCAATGGGTGTTGCTCGAGATGCAATCGAGGACATCCATCCACTCTGCACTGCTCAAAAACTTCTTGCGGCGCTATCCCAAATGAACTTGGGGAATTATACCCTCTTCTTTGAGGGCGAGATTATTGGATCAATTGACAAACACCGATTTTGCCTTGCATGGGATGAAGTTGTGCGTGCCAATCCTCTTCTTCGGGCACGTTTGGTTCTTTTAGAGAAAGAACATGTTATCGTGCTTCTCAAAGACGCATCGGTTCCCATCGAAGAACCAGCAGATGGACAAGGGGACTTCACGGATGATTTCAATATCTGGGGTCTTAACCAGCCACTCGTGCGAGCCAGGATGATTGAGTCCAAGTTTCAGGTTCTCATACACCACATTGCGTATGACCTGTACGCCTTCGTGCAGATATTCAGTCAGCTGAGACGCGTGTACTCTGGCGAGAAACTTCGTCTGCGTCCCTTCAGCTCCTTTGTCAAGTGGGAGAGAGAATTCAGTTCTTCGACCGCTGAATTCTGGAAGAAAGAACTCGAGGGATTCCATGGAAACGTTTTTCCTCCATTGCCAAACCCAGACCACCGTCATAATGCTGCCGACAATCGCAGGATCGAGTTGAGTATTCCCATCGAGAGGGGCAACCCCGATCGTGGATCTTTGCCTGCGAGGCTGCATCTAGCACTTGGTCTTGTTCTTTCGCACGCCACAGGTTCTCGCGATGTTCTCTTCAACGGAGTCCTTGCTCGACGTGGAGCGCCTATCGAGGGTATTGCTGAGGTGATAGGACCCACAGTCGCTGTCCTACCAGTCCGCATGAAACTCTCTGATGACCTTACTCTTCTTGAAATGTGCCAGCGAGTACAGGTACAACTGGTAGATATGTCCCGTTTTGAAGGCGCCGATCTTCCTCGTATACAGGCAATCGGCCCAGATGTAGTGGCCGGGTGCAAAGCTCAGACGCTTTTCGTGGTCCTGCCAGATATGCTTAAGGAGCTGGATAGTTTGTTTTCACGTCACCAAGAGCATCACAATTGGTTGTTGCATACCGGCCTTGTCCTGGTGTGCATGCTTTTCCAGGATTCAGCTTTGATCGTGGCCAGGTATGATCAAAAGATGCTTTCGAAGCAACAGGCGGAAGAGCTATTGAACCAGATCGCATGGGTTCTATCTCTGATTGAGAAGTCCTCTCAAATGGGTATTAAGGACGTTGATTTTGGTAGTATGAATGTCACTTAGTTTTGTAGTAATCATTCGGCTAATTCACTTTTCGGTTGAAAGAGAGACTTCTACTATCTCCCGCTATAAACACTTCGACTAAACGTGATATTGGAGCTTGGATGCTTGAGACAGGGAATGAATGGTGGTACCTCACTGAAACAGTAATGGACATTCTCCACTATACATCAAATCAAGTGGATATCTGACTCACTGCGGTTCTCAAAATGTCCAGTGGTAAGAAGGGTAGAATTGTAAAGGTCAATAGAAACAATGTCGAGCTCGAAGAAAAAGGGAACTATTTGTGGTTGTCGCCTAGCTGGTGGCAAATGAAAAAGAGTCGAGGTTAATCCAGAGCTCAGATTCCGTCAAAGGTTCACATTTTATATTGAACAAAACTCATTAAGCTGCGTTCTGAGGTCTTTCGAAAATTATCAGCCACTGCGAGTCGATAAGGTTCAGTGCGAAAATGATAGATGGAGAAAAGGGCTATCAGAAAGTGTCCAATGAGCGAGTATGGAACAATGTTTTTCCGAGTCATTGCTGACTAACAAGGTTCTTTCTGCCACTTTCTACAACGTCAACCCATAAAACTGGAAGTGACTCTCGATACTCCGTACTCCCACCCAACTTACCCGACATTGACTAGGTAGGTACTTCAGCCTTTATTATCACGAAGTGAATATCCGCCGGGTCATCACTGCCCCCTATTTTCTCTCTGAGATTTTCTACCCGATATAGGTAGTCTTGTGCCGTGGTAGTAGCAATTGCACTACCATTCTTTTCGCAGCCTAGGAAACGCATCAATGGAGCAAACTGCAGTATATCCCGAATCTAGTGGCTTTCCAAGTCTGCCATTGTTTAATTCTCAGTTCAGGGGATGGCAACTATTGCTGACTCCCAATTTGACCAAGAATGGCAATAGTGGTCTTCTCTTTATCCTCGGTGTGAACTCGTCTGGCCTCGAAATATGCTCTCGTGTTTCTTACATAATGTGCTTTCTTAAAACTAAATGGCCTTGTTCATTTATGCTATACACACTCATGACTGACGTGTAAACCGAAACTTTAAGATCCTCCCATTGATCCCTTGCATAATACCCTGTTAAGTGGATGCTCCTGAGACTAGATAATAGCATACCGAAGCCTTCTATCTACAGTGCTTCGTCAAAAGTTCCCGCAACCCTTCAGTATCCCTCTTATTAGCCCTTGTGCCAAACCCCTTGATCTAATCCTTAACCTACCCTAAAAAAACTCTAGAGATTTCCTTTAAGTCAAAGGATATTTATGAGACTTGAGAAAGGGCAGACTTAAGGACTAGTCTCAAGATCTGTTACTGATTAACAGCAGGAGTTGCCGAGGGTTGTGGAAACTTTTGACAAGGGACTGTAGGGCTCTTAGGCGTGGCTGCAGGGCTTGCTACGGTGTTTCACTAAAAGTACCTGCAGTGCTCCACTATCCATATCGCCTACCCTTAGAGAGCTCTTAATATGATCCTTAAGTTTTGCCTTGAGTACTCTCTTAAAGATGCTCCATCCTTAGAACCTTCCTAAAGCTTAGTAAAACAACACTAGCGACTAGTGTTGAAGAGGTTTGAGGGATAGGCAATAGGAATAGGAATAGCTAAGGGTTGTGGAAACCATTATGGAGCGTTGTATATCTCACCTCTTTGCGGGCATTTGCCTTTCAACTTCCTCGCTTTTTACCCTTTTTACTTGGAAGATATGAATCATGCAAAATTCCCTCTTGAATTCTTTGGTTTTGGGGGAAAAAAACAAAAAAAAACAAAAAAAAAACAACGAAAACAACAAGCTCCATCTTCTTTAAGTCTCAACTCCAACGGGGACAACGGGGCCCGCCTCCCCCTTCTCGCCCTTCTCCCCCCCCTCTCCCCTCTCTCCCCTCTCTCCTCTCTCTCCTCTCTCCCCCCTCTCTCCTTGTTCTCCCTTCTCGCCCTTCGGACCAGCGGGGCCTTGCGGCCCACGCTGTCCTTGGGCACCGCAGGGACCTTCTTGGCCGGGGGGACCGGCTTCTGGCGCGGCGGCGGCGGCGGGGGCAGCGGGCGGGAACGTGGCGGCGGCGGGAGGTACGGCGGCTCGAGGCCCGCACAGCCCCGAAACAACCGTCCTCACCTGAACGGTGACCGCAACGGTCACCCCGTCGGCGTCGGTGGTGGTGGTGGTGGTGGTCTCCGTCACTTCATCGGGCCGGCATTTCGCTTCGCTATTAAGGGATTAACACAATCCTTAGGCTTCCTTAACTTAGGGAACTTACAGTATTCGAAACAAAACCTCCCGCAGAGGCCCGAGCAACCAGACAACCACAAAAAAAAGAGCCCATTTTTCCAGGCCCCCTAAACTCTCTTTGATATTGGCCTTAACGGCCTCAAGGATTATACCTTGCGTATTATTCATCTTAAGGGTTTTGAAGGACCTTTTGAAGCCTTATTTGAAATGTTTAAAGTGTTATTATTAAAGACAAGTAAGGCGAAGATCAGACAGAGAGTAAGGACAATTCTAAAGCCTTAGTACCTCGTTCCCATTTCCCTTTTTGGAAATCCCGTGACGGCCTTCTTTGTTTACAGAAAAACCCTTGCTCCTCGAGGCTCCACACGTTCACCTTCAGCATCCTGAAAACTACCAGCAAAGTTCCAATGCTTCCTGCAGCATTTACACTGCGTTGTGCAATGGGAGTAACAAGGCTTTCCATCAGAGTATTTGCCCCGAACGCCAAAACAGCAGCCACATGATCTGGCACAGCATCCGCCGGATAATCTGCAGTCTTTCACTCTTCTCGAATCGGACAAAAACTTGAGAGGGCTCAGCTTCAAGAGCTCCGCCTTGCGGTCCGTGGAAATTTCGTATTCTCTGACCTTTGAACCCTTCGGCTTGCTAAGATAAAGCTGGTATTTTTGCTGCCATAGAATCCACAGCTTCTTCCTTCCATCGGACATGTCTTCTTCATTCACTGATACATCTAGGTCCGTTGAGACACTTTCATTTGCCTGCGTTCGCTCAGATTTCGATGAACCGCTAGATTGCGTTCGCTGAATCCACCAGAATATGTCCAAAGTCAAGGAATCCATCTTGTTGATCCAGTCGTTTTGAGCCTTGCGACTCTCCACTGATTCAAACACTGACTTTGCATCTCGAATCCTGCTTGCAAGCCAAAAAAGATGCCACTCGTCAAATAAAGGCTCACAATACCCTAACACAGCGATCGCGGCCAAAGGGGCAAGTATATATCGTAAAAGGACTGAGACCACATTGAATATTGCTTGGGATAGGGAAGAATATGCGAGTGTGAAAAGGACTACAACATTCCGCCCAAATGCGGGGTCGGCTCCCATGGCGACTACCATAACCATGAGATAAACGAGTAGTAACCAAAATAAAGGCTCAAGTGTATTTTTGTCTGCCATTTTTCCTGTGCTTTCGGTGGGATTAATATTCAGCGTGCAATTATCAAGGAAGATCGAAAATTTCCCACAGGAAAGCAGAGCAACGTGCTTAAATACTTACCCAGGTTCTGTGATGGCCGCCAGAGAAGCCATGGGTTACATACTAAAGCATATCCAGGTTTGCCAATGATCAGGAGAGGTTAATTTCTTAGCCTAATGATGAAGGTTGGGGCCGAAGTTGGTAGACCTGCTATCCAAACCATGGGAACCATTGGTCATTTGTGATGTAAGGAATGAACCACACCTATTCCCTGGCTCGCGGCTTAGGTAGTCGCATTTGGAGCCGCAGTCATTTGTGGGAGAGAGCGTTGAGATTACTCTAGCCTATTGGCATTAAAGCTTACAATGAAGACTGGAAATAACTAACTAGTGGTGCGTCGGGCCTTATCAAAGAGGCCTACGTTGACCTACGAGCCCCCGCCACCATTGCTATCTCGCCAGCCAATTTTTGGGACCGTTTCCCGGGAGCACATACCCTGGATTCGCAAACTATATGCATTGCCTACTTTCACAGGTCTACCTCGCTTTTGGCTTGCTCCGCCTGGTTTGCCGTTTCCCTTTCCGGTGATTCCGTGTGTTCTTTAACTCCCAACAGAATTTCTCTTCGTTTCTTGTACCAGTCGTCCAGGAAGAGTCGCCGGTCGGCCTGCGTCATCCCTTCAACCACTAACGCAAACTCCGTTGCATTTTCGTACCCGCCATCCTTTGCCATACTGCAGAATTGTCTTCTCATCACGTCCTCGGGCGGACGGTACTTGAAATTCACTACCTTTCCGTCTTTGTCTCGCGCCGAGAGGGTAGTAGACTTTGAACCGCTCTGTGACTCTTGAAACACATATTCTCGACCCCATTCTCCGCCATCATCGGCCATCTCGGCACGGCGGCTGAGCTGCTCTTCGATCTTTGATGACCCAATAACCTCCGAGTTCTCGTGCGTGTACTCAACACCCGCACTTGCCAAGATGGCATGGATAGGGTCGTGTTTCGCCGGTGTAGCTGACCTTGCATTCCCGGTCCATTCCCTGATAGCGTCAGAGCCGTCTTGGACCAACGCCGCTAATTGACTCATAGCTTCATTCTCCTTATCCGTTTCACCGGAGCCTTGTCGGTTTTCTTCAATCGACTGCTCATCGACAACAAAGTCAACAACCTGCACCCCAGCCTTACTTTCGGCGACGTTAGTCTTGTTTACAATGTCTCGCAGAACTATATTGCTATTCTGGTATTCAAACAAGTTTCGGAGACCAAAGATTTCTCCTTTTTGGTCTTTCTTTTCTTGAACTCCTTTGAAATATCTTCTTTCCGTACTTGCGTTGTAGCCAATGTTGGCTTGTTGCTGTTTGTATATTTGTCGCGCATAGACGATCTCCTCGATAGTCCCAGAAGATACTAATCGAAAAACCTCGACATCCCTTCGCTGACCGAGGCGGTATGCACGATCCTGCGCCTGTAGGTCATGAGAGGGATTCCAATTCGGATCAACCACAACAACTTTATTAGCCGATGTGATGTTGAGTCCGACACCGCCGGCCTTGGTAGATATGAGAAAAACAAATTGTTGAGGGTTGGAATTGAATTCGTCGACTGCTTTGGCTCTGTCCTCATAGCTCATCGCACCGTCCAAATAGCTAACATTGTAACTCGTGTGGCTGAAAAGCATCTGCAGCATCTTCAACAAGCGAACGCTGTGCGAGAAAACAAGGACCTTGTCACCATTTGCATGCCACCATTTTAGGAGCTTTCGCAAGACCTTCCATTTTCCACAGAATTCAGGATTCGAATAGTTAAGTATCGATCCTCGAGTTCTATACAGCTCGCCATATTGGTCAGGAACAGCAATTTCTAGCATCTGGAGATCCTTATCTTGTTTTTCCTGTGGGTCGGTGGGCTGCGGAATAAGGATTGCGAGGTGATTGCACAGTTTCTGCAGATTTAAGATAGCTGGAAATACGTGGTGCTGCCAGGGCCCTCCGTCAGGTATCCTCCTATAACAGCACCATCCGGCCTTCTTCCTGGAGCCGCAATCGCACTGGTCGGACGACCTTTTTATGTACTGTATTATGTCGCTGTTTATCATATTTTCGTAAGCATCTGCCTGAGTGTCGGTTAAGGGACAAAAAACAACACGATCACTCTTCTTGGGAAGCTGATCGGCGATGAGAGTCTTCATGCGTCGAAGAAAAAAGGCAGGAAGGAGGTTCTGAACTAGTTTCTTCGCGGTTTTTCTTGCTCTACTGAGCTGATAGACCGTGGCATCGTGGGATTGTCCGATTTTTAAAGGATCTGAGATAGTGGTCTTCCAAGTCGAAACTGGACCAAACTTCCCAGGATTCGTCCAGTTTAGGAGTGTCCATAGTTCTTCGTATTTGTTTTGAATCGCAGTTCCTGTAAGACCAATTCTGCATAAAGCATTGAGCTCACTCATTGATTTGGCGGTTTCCGATTTCCGTTCTTTCATGTAGTGGCATTCATCGGCGACCACACAATCCCATTCTACAAGATTTATGGCATCCTTATTCAGCCTATAGGTGGTATATGTCGTGATCAAGATTTCCAGCCTGCCAGAAATAGCAGCCTGCAAGGCCTCTTCTTTGGCCTCTCCATGATACACCTCGACGTGCCACCAGCCCCAACGTTCAAGTTCAGACCTCCAGTTTTGGATAAGTGTTCCGGGACAAATGATTAGAGTCCGAGGATACCAAATATCATCACCCTTTCGTCTCAATTTGCGCATTCGCTTATTATCTCTCTCATCGCCGGTTTTTCCGTAAGCGGCAGTCAGAAACGCGATGACTTGTACTGTTTTGCCTAGGCCCATGTCGTCTCCAAGAATACCACCCTTTTGGTAGACAAATAACTCATGAAGAAAACTTGCACCTTCAACTTGATATTCACGTAGCCACTGTGCAATTGATGCGGGTATCAAACCTAACGAATATGGAAGCTGAATATCTTCATATTTTCGACAAGGTTTCATAGTTGAGAACTCTGGCCTTTCCTTCAAATACTGCAAGCGTTCATCATCCGAAAAATCAATGTCATCGAACTCAGGCGGTAACTTCAGACCAGCTTCTAGAAGACGTTCCCTTCTCTTTTCAAACTTGGCACGACGGAGCTGCAGGTAATCTGGCATCTTGTCTTCGAGAAGTTCTTCATCGGACGATACATCGCCATAATTCTTTGTTTTTCGCGGCTTTTTACGATCTGGCTCCTCATCGCCATCGTTTCCATGACGTTTAGCAATGGGTCTTTTCCCTGTACCTTTTGCTTTTCGTTTCTGAACCGCGGAGCGTTTCCGTTTCTTCCTGTTCTTGAACTGTAGATATGTGGCGTTGCCATCACTGAAAATACCGTCGTCATACTCCTCGCTTTGAGTCTCAGATAGAGTAAGAACTGAGGTATTGCCCAGTCTATCCCGATCCTGACGCTCCGGGCCGGAACGGGGGGTGGTATGTGCAGGCCGTTTTCTTTTGGCAACGGTCGAGGTCAAATCATCATCACTGATTTCGGTTTCCGCATCCGACTGCTGAAGTTCCCAGTGATTGACCATAATTTTCCTTTTCGATGATTATCTTGCATTCGATATTTTCTAGAGGCTCATAGACACGCTCGGGACGCGCTATCACGTGGAAGCACGCCAGCTTGTATTATGGCGTATGTTGGTAGATTCGGGGCGTTGTATAGGGCAACTGGCACTTGGAAGGCTAGTTCAAGAAAAAGCCATTGCAGCATCATTTCTTTTCCCTTTATTTATGCTTGTATTCAAGTTCTCAGCCCAACCATTGATGCCTGGAGCGGGTGAGCCACAATCCGCTGATTAAGCAAAAGTTTAAACAGGGCTTGGCATCAATACTTAATGCTTGGCAGCTTCCGGTGTGAAGGTTCTTTATTGCTAAATTTAGCAAGGAAAAAAAATCACCTGAAGCTGCGGGCAGGTTTAATAATCTAATTTTATTCTTGTGGTGGTGATTTTAATTTTTTGACTGTGGCTTGTTTTAAGATTTTTATCGGTTTCAAACAATGCCAACAATAAACTGCGTACTCTGTACTCTGGGGTGGTGGGTATGTCGGTCATACATAAAGTACTGTACGCTGTTAACCGCAGCAGTCTTCTGGATGTCAACCCATTTTTTATGGACTGAAATGAACAATAAAGTACCTATTGGGGTAGGGAAATTTCATTCGAAATCCATGCGTAAAACATTATTGGTACTCCGTACATACAATCTGGGGAATCATGGCAACCATCGAAAAAGCAAAAACGAACCGATCATTAAAGGATGCATGGTCAAGACTAGGGAGAAATACTCGACGATTTGGGTGGGAAAAAGAGAAGCAACCGAAGTTTATCAAAACCACACCCGCCATAGAGCCGAAAAGCACGGAGAACTTGTGTAGGCGTGGTGTAATAAAGGCACTCAATTAGATGGCATGGACACTCCTCGAAATGAGATTGTTGATTCCTCAATATGCGTAAACGGTTTTCGAGGCCAAAAAGTCCGAATTGAGCAGCCTAGCGTGGTATTAGCAGAGTTAAACAACCTATGCCCAATCTTACGCGGCAGGATAGAAATGAAGGTTTGATTTTGGATGTTCGTACCGATTTATGCCCTTCAATGCATAGGGATGGAATTCGAATCTTTAGCGGAGTATGCAGGTGGTTTACGCGCTCTTCGTCGAAGTAGGAAGAAAATCACTGCACCGATCAAGGCAAGACCTGCAAGGCCGCCAATAGTACCACCTACAATCGCGCCAACATTCTTCTTGGATGGTTTTTCGCCAGAGGAGTCCGGTGGATTCAAAAGAGATGGAGTTGATGAAGGTGGCGGATTGGGATCCTTAGGACCTCCAGATTGCTCCCCATCAGAGGGAATCGCGCGTGGAGATGGCGGAAGATCGTAAGTGTTGGAGGCTGTTATGTACATGTCACCATTTTCATCGATGCGGATTGCTGCGGTTTGGAAAAATGGTTTCCCGAAAACCATAACCTGTGTCTCCTCGAGGTGCTTCGGTTTTGGGGTCAGTCTATCGGAATCGGGAAGGTCCAAATTTTCAGTATGGGGAGAGGCTTTGCAACGGTTCGGGGATTTGGTGAGGTAATCGGGCATGATAATAGTTACTCCGCCGATTCCCATCGTGATATTGGATCCACACCAATCGGCGAGTGGAAGAGTGATAAATTCGCTGTTGAAATCTAGCATAACTACCGCCTCGACCTCGGCCGCTGGACGGTCAAAGTATCCACCCGTAGATGAGGTGGGAGCAGCCTTTCTTCGGGTGATGGAAACATCACGAATTTTCTGCTTTCCTGTTGCTAGAAATGTGCCGTTGTGTTCCAAGTTCGCAGCCCGTACGCTACCAAGTCTATTTGTATAGGTTGCGATACGATTGTAGTCGTAGACGCCCTTCCCTAAAGTCAAAGATCCGTTCCAGCGTCCCTTGCTGCCAAGATTGAAGAAGAAAGGAACCGTTGGGATGACTTCATTAGCCCCTCCAGATCTCCGAGAGAAGAGGAGCGAGTTGCCGGAGCCCAGAGGTAGAACGTGATTTTCGGCTGGAGAAGACATGGAAACACGACCACCATCCCCAAATGAGTCGACCGCGTAGGGAAATGATGCATCCGAAGAACCTTTCGAGGTATCAATAGTCATATTTGTGCCGATTGTAAACGGAAATACCTCGCGACGAACATCGCCGTCGCCGGTGCGAAAGGAGACGTTTAATCCCCAGGACTTGTTTGTGTCATCCTCCAAGCCGACCAAAGGAATGGTCCATCCGGTAGGCACAGTCGAACTGCTTGATGCGGTGGTAGAGGGGCTCTGTGCAACAGATAAGCGCGCAACGAGAAGGAGGAGGAAACAGCCACGGAGCGGCATGATGAACGATAGCCTTGAGAAATTCGCGTTCGAAGTGAGGATTCAACAAGATAGACTGGAACTTGAGAAAGAATGAACTTGAAAACTCCAAGTTGTGTAGTCAAAGTGAAAGAGTAAAAAGAGAGGAAACTTCCAGAAGCTCAGCGGTTGCGGGCAAGATTCCACATTCACTCTCCCCTGCGGTTCGCTGGGGCTGTGTCACATATCATCACATGAAGCTAGCCCTAACAATTGCGTAACGATACCCTCCCGCGGCACCAAATTTGAACATCACAATTTGTACTGCCGGTACACAGAGTTGGTGTGAACACAGTTAAATATGGCACTGTCACACCGAGGGCGGGAGAGATGCCAAATTGGGATTGCTTCTAGCCATCATGGAGAGCGAATCAGGCGATCAAGATCACCAGGGTGCCATGCATGGGCATCTAGATTGGCATAAAAAAGCCCTCAATTCTCCATCAAAGTAGTCTCAGCTCCGCTTGGGGGACAAAAAGACTGCTGGTATAGAGTTATCTGTTGGCTGTTTCCGGGACGATCTGAAACACATTCTTTGATGTTACACAGGCTGACAGTTTGGTGGTGCAAACTTAAATGTTGGTGCAAACAAGCCAAACAAGCCAAGCTCAGGCAGCAGGATGGCCAACCCAACTTGGTAATAACAACAACAGGTGACAAAAACAGCAACCGCTGCCCCTCGCTTCCACCCCGATGACGTTCCGCGCTACCCACGTGCGGCAACTCGTGCTATCTCGCGGCGGCTGCGAGACTCCGCTCCACCCCCTACTTCCTCCTTCTTACGATCTCATCTCTCTTATTACTAATGTTTTGATATTCGCGCAGCGCTTGGATCGCATGATCTTCGCACATATCCCATGAAGTACTGCGAAGTACTGCAAATTGGTTCCCGTTAACTGCTCGGCTGTCCGCGGCATGTGCGGATACTCCACGCTTACGAACTAATCATAGAGCATGTTGGATAATTATACCCAGAGGATTCAACGAATTTGCTTTCAAAACAGTTACAAAAGGTTATATGAGCTATAAATTCCTCCATGAGCTAGCTGCTCGGAATGGAAATTATGAAGAACATCTAAGCCCCACCGGGTAAATCCTTTGCTTTCGATATGCTTTTGATGTTGGCCCAAAAATTTGTCTCGGCAGAAAAATGGAAGTAACGGAGCTTTTGATTTCGCTGTACTACAGCAATCTCGTTTCATGTCGTTTCAATCTCTGAGATTGTACAAATCTCTTGCTTGATGCAGTCATCGGCTACATCCATACCGACAAGAGAGGTAATACCCTCCGCGGATAAGACCGCTTCCGGCCGCCTCATCTTCCAGTCCTTAGCTACAGCTTGGTTACGTTACGACGCGAGGCAGGTTCGGCTCCACCTCACAGCCTACTCTTTGTTACGTTACCCAAACGAGCATTGGCCTTTCTAGCGCCAGGAAACTCAATCATGGACGTCCTGAGGACCTCCTACTGCACACGTGCAGGACCTACTGTTGACCCTCGTGTCAGGTTTAGATATTTCCATTTTTGTTACCAACACCGGTATTCCTACAACATCATCGCATGTTAGCATCTGCCTTTTGCCTGTCTGATTTATATATCATGCAATTCTTCTCAAATACCAGGATGCCAGAGCACCACTCAGAACGCCTGGCTGCCTGCCTCATCAATTGAGGTCTAACTTTTGCTACCATGATCCTTCAGCGTTTGTTCATTCTGTTCCTGATATTTTCGCCGAACTCCCATGCCCATCCCGCACAGATCGCCGATCATGGTGCATACTACCGAGATCGCGCCTCTCGCGGATCACACGTCGATCCTAGCAATGAGCAGCCCACGCCAACTAGGACTGCTCAACCAGCTTCTGTAGCTCGAAGAGAAGAAAACCTCTGGAAGCATGTTAACGTCCCATTACCCGTCCAGACACCTGACGCCACAACTCTCGAAACTCTTCCGCCTCATGCAATTCATACCGGAAGACCAATTTCCTTGAGCCGAAGGGATAAAAATCTGGCAGCTGAGCTCCGAAACTATATTCATATTCCTTTACCTATTCAGAAGCCACATGAAACATTCCTGGAAAGCTCCGAGTATCCTAAGCCCACTAGTACTGTCAAACCTATTCCTGTGACTCGAAGACAAGAAGATCCAAAACGCCGAGAAAGCCTGGCATCTGAACTTAGGAAAATCTTCCAAACATTGGCACCTGGTTCGGCAAAACCTACCGGTTCCGGGAGCCTTGAGCCTCCTAAGGCTCAAGCTCACGTGGCTCCAAAACGGGCACTTAACACACAAAAGCCCGCCGCAACAAATCGCCCTCTCCTGGCTGCATTTAACCCAGATGCTGCGCCAGTAAAACCGAACACAACCCCCCCTCCCAATCAACCGTCTCCCACTTATGCCCTGAACGACTTTTTGACGACAGCAACTGGCGATTGGAAGAAAGTTCAATGTACACATAAGGACCTGACCAATGCCGATGTACCTTCTATAATACGTTGGAAAGCTGCCGGTGCTTCAGGTGAGAAACCTTTCCCTACAAGGGGTCAGTCTGGAAACTTTAAATCTAATACTTGTAGCAGAACTCTGGGAGCAACTCTTTAAAGCATATAATGTATATCTCAAGTCTAACAAAGATGTATTGGACGACCAAAAATATTTCGATCGACTCGCATTCAATGCTCTTCACCTTGAAGACTTTCCACAATGTTGGAAATATGGGTCTGAATCGTGCAACAAGATAGCAACATGTGAGTCTACATCTGCGCCGGCTATCTGGTTGATTCATAACTCTATCGTGCGGATCCATACGGTAAGTTTAATAGTCCACAAATATACTTCCAGTTGCCTCCAAGATCCTAACACACAGGAAGACTATCACCGATGGCTTCAAACCACTTCTAACTGAGTTCTTCGATGCAAATTCAAAGATGCAAGCCTTCGCGGAGACGTTCGGCGCGTTTCAAAAGCAGAGGAGTTTAGCCGACAACGTTTTCAAAGTCATTCTAGATACCGTCCTTGCTGCCACCGGTATAGGATCAGCTTTCTCATGGAATGTTTGTGAGTCGATCTCATGACCCAAAAGAAATGGAATAGCGGTCTGCTGATCAGATTGAACAGTTATAAAACAGAGGAGATATTTCCGGGGTATGTATACGTTCGGACTCGCACACTCATATTCAAGACTATGATTCATTGCTAATCTATTCTAGATGACGACTATCGATCCGCGTGGAAGGACGTATTTAATACTGCTGTCTCGGCAGGTATCAACTACTCAAAAGATAGCTTAGCGTATGTTCGATTCTGATACATTTTTTCATCCGTGCTAATCTCAAGCTAGTACTATTAAGAAACCGTCTGATATTGTTGCAATGCTAGCAGCATCAGCGAGTGCGTTATTTAAAAGCATAGCTGACAGCCAGGCACACTTCTTGGAAGACCTTTTCAAACCAAATAACGAACAGTCCCAGAAGACTTTGAAGAACATGGTGGAAAATGGAGCCATGTTGCAGCTTGCCGCAAATGATAAAACTACCTGGAATCAAATCACTCAGGATATGCAGAAATTATACTACGCGAAAATGATGCCAGTGGCATGGGCAGTGTCACCCATAAAGCAAAAACCTTTCATTTTGTAAGTGCTCTTCCATTCTCCAGCGCGAATGAGCCGGAAGCTATCCGGAGGCTTACCAGCATCACATCGAGACAGGCGAGTTGATCGTAAGCTATACAAGTGTGGTGATCCGGTTAAGTCCAATACCGTGACTAAAAACTTCAACCTTGGAAATTTCATGACGGACGACACAAGGAAGAAAGCTCAATGGTGTGACAAGGAGTAAGCTTGTCCCATGCCTCGCTTCGATTTACATGGTGACAATGATTAAGCGCTGACGGCCTCCCTTAGCGGTAATGCTTGGTTTTTGCTTAACGCCGAAGCACCTAGTGACTGTCGAAAACACCCCACCCGATTTGGTTGCCTTGAACCGATGTATTATCCTTTCAAAACCCTACAGGGAGGCACCAATGATGTTCTAGACGGAAAACAATGGGGCATTTCCATGGAGTAAGGAGCCTTCGTTACCCTAGTTGACATCAAGCACTTACACTGACTTTCTACATAGGGATATCATTCTAAGCAGTTATGGTGGCTTTGTAGCGAATGGCAACAAAAATGGATATGTAAGTGCTGTTGACCTATAACCCTCAAAATAATTCCTACCAAAGGTCTTTTAAAGACATGAAAGGAGGTATGATCTAACCACGATATTCATTCAGAAAAACGCAAATGAAAAGACTAGTCTTGTACTTGGTGACGATATGAAAGTAAAAGATACCATATTTCCGTTAGAAGCGGGTATTAGAACACCGGGTAAGCCGTGGAATCTCTTATACCTCTTTTATTCCAAGGGACATGAAATTGTTAATATTCACTTTTCAGGTTTCTTTAATTTCACCATATGTCTAGATGCTATGGAAGCATCTAAAAGGATATGGGACGGGGAGTCACAGATTTGCCCAGAGAAGCCCAAAACTGAGACAGTTTCGCCCCCACCAAACGATGCCGGATACACAGCAGGCTGGTGCGGACTTCATATCACGCAATGGCCAATGGGCGGAACGACAAAAACAAAGAACACAAACCCTTTCGCTGATAATTACCAGCTTGCCATTACAGTTAAAGATGCTACAGGAAAAATTATCGATCAAGCCACAAAACAGCCCGTTAACCGCGGTCTTATCGTGAAAACAAAATTACCCAAGGAACTAGCAGTGACGGTTGGTAGTGGTAAAAAGGAAAAGCCAGAGAGACTTTGTTTCTGGTATTCCGATCAACACTGGTGCACAGAAGGTGCAGACTTCGTCAAAGATAAATGCCGAGTGGGCAAATTTGAAGACAAAAAACGCGAGATAGACTGCGGATTCATGTGCTCCAATCCAGGAGACAAAGTTGCTGACACACCGCGAAACGACGTGACGAAAGATGCTCCGACTGCTTTCCTAGGAAACGGTGATAACCCTGATATCATTGGTACTGCCAAAAATTACAAAGGAGGATGGTGTCCAATACATATCCGGCAATACCAGAAGACCGAGAAAGACAACGACCAGAACCCGGGCCCTGATTTCGCACTTGAAGTTACGGTTTACGACGCTGACTGGAAAGTCATTGACTACCTGGACAAGACATATGCTCCAAAAGATAAGCGAATTTTCGCAAAGGGACCCCTTCCAGAAAAGTTGGAACTGTGGACCGGCGCAGTCGATTCGGATCATATTCATTTGCAGTATGGTAAAGAAACGTGGGACACCGCCGATAAGAAAGTACATCTTTGCCGTGAAGGCGGTTACGACAGCGGTATCCGAGACATCGATTGCGGATTCCGTTGCTAGCGGGAAACATTATGTGCTTTTTGACTCTGTTTTCCCAGCCCTCTTAATTTCTACGCCAGTGTTTTATATACCTTTCTTTACCCGCCTTTACCTTCTGCCGATGGTGTTCTGGTATCACAACAGCTATGCCACTGCATACTTCCCCATCTTGCCCAATCGTGCCTCTTTGATTCGCGGTTTAGGCGGCTTTATTACATTTGTGTTTGCATTGTGAGCGTTGCTGCCGGCAAGCATTGTCATGATGTCAAACCGACCCCTGTTTTTGCTGCGTTATTTGATTTATTTTGAGTTGTATTAGGATACCCGAAGTCACTGAGAGTAATGCCTCACAAATAAACATCATCTTGCTGAATATCCTAATTACGGACAAAGTATGCGATTGTAGAGGTAGACAATGGAAAGGTCAAGTCTTCGGTGAAGTCGAGGGCATCATATCAAGAAGCCGTGTCCTATTGGCTGGTTGATAATTTGGAAGTCACATGACTTCACCTCGGCAATAGGCTATACAATTATCCGGCTGACATAATCACCTCGCTCAGTGCCAAGCTCCAATCGGCCGCACTAAGGAATTTGGCGTGGATCCGGAAGTCAATTTCATGATCGCCGTAAATATGGCCTTTCCGAAGCTCACAAATCCTCCGTTGTTATAGAATAGGAGCTTTTGGTAAGAGATCCGTTCGAAAGAATTATGCCTCTAGATACATCTACAACTTACCGCCTTACGCGCCTACGCCTTGACGGTCGAAGATGGAACGAGCTCCGTCTAATACAAGCCGAAATCTCCACTAATCCCGCAAGCTCCGGTTCCTCCTATCTTGCTATGGGCAACACTGTCGTGGTATGCAATGTACACGGTCCTGCAGAAGGAAAGAGATCAGAAAGCTCCGCTGGTGGCGGTGGGGCGGTGGTTTCGGTAGTCGTCAACATTGCCGGGTTCGCGGGTATAGATAGGAGAAAGAAGAGCACGATGGTCGGTGGTGGAGGTGGTGGAGGAGACAGGTAATAAGATGAATCTTTTCAGAGCGACACTTACGCATAGGCCTTAAGCTTACCTTCTTTCTTTTTGCTTAGACAAGCGACCGCCGAACTCTCCTCAGCCTTACGCGACGCTTTTCAACCTCACCTTCACACACAAATATACCCCAATAGTACGATATCAATTCATGTTTCCGTGCTCTCCTCCGATGGCTCAATTTTTGCTGCTTGCATAAACGCATGTACATTAGCTCTTGTTGACGCTGGTATCCCCATGCCGGGCCTTTTTTGCGCCTGTACCGTCGGCATGAGCGGACGAGCTTCCACGCCCGCGACGGAACAGGCTCGTGCTTCGACCCAAGTCGGCGGTATCAACGAGAGCTTGGACCCGTTATTGGACATGTCTCACCCGGAAGAATTAGAACTACCTCACATGACGGTCGCGAATACCAATCCGGTGGCCGGTGCCTCAATCGATGGAGATGAAGAGGCACAAATGTTATCGATTGTGCGAATGGAGTCGGGAGTGCACATATCGTATTTGGAAACAATGTTTGCTGTCGGAATTGATGGGTGCAAGCAGATGAGACAAATATTGAACGATGCGCTGAAAAATGCCGGGAGCAAAGTACTAGCCGGAGAGGGCGGATACCAAGAAGACATTGAGATGGAATCGTGAGGTAATGACGACGTTTTCAAAAATTAATTCCACCTCAATACCACCCGTGCTTCAACATATCCTACGCCGTCGGCATGATTTGTGATATCTGGGAAATAATTTCCTGGATAACAAACCACAAGAACAGAGGCCGATCAGAGACTACAATGTTGCTACCGATCCGGTGAGACAACCCTTGCGGCAATAGTCCTCCATAACAGGGTAGCTCCAAACCGGTATTAAGCAAGTGTTTCCACCCTCGCAGTGATTCTGTTACACGGCGTTGAAGGAGTGAAGTACGAACAACGGATATTGGGTGTCTGCTTAGCACAGACAAGGACAACAGCCCATGCCGCAAGAAACCTGCCAGCATTAAACCTGGTCAAGATTTGAATCGCCTGTATAGTATAATAAAGCGAAACGGCCAGATAGTTGATGGATTTCCCTGGTGTCGTCATAAGTTCAGATTAAAACATAGGATTCATTACGGAGTATATTGTCCTTGAATTTATGTAAACCTTAAGCAATAGTACAGCATAACCGGAGTATCATTGACCAGGGCAATAGTTATGCGGGGGGCATTTTTGAACAGGGCCACGACATCAATCATATCAAACCCTCAAAAGGCAAAACGACTAGGAAAGAGGAACGAAGGTGAAAAGCCATTATAGATGGTATACGTATTATGAAGCTGATAAGTAGTTTCATTCTGTCAATTGATCACTCTCGTTTTTAAAACAGCCACCCTATGTTGTTCGTTCTTTTGCAAGAGTCGCATGCTTTAGAAGATTTAAGAAAGCTAAACATATTTAGCATTCACCGCAGTCGACGATGGTGGGCTTGGACTGGGTGGTGATGGCGCCAGAGGCACTACCAGTCTGCTCAATAGCCCTCACGGTCTCCATGGATCTGTCATCGGCAACCTTGCCGAAGACAACGTGCTTGCCATCAAGCCAAGAGGTCTTCTCGGTTGTGATGAAGAATTGGGAGCCATTGCTATAGTTGTGAAAAGAATGATCAGTATAACGTGCCAATGACAGCATTCAGAGATGAAACCTACGTGTTAGGACCAGCATTGGCCATGGAGAGGATACCAGGTCCAGTGTGGGAGAGCTTGAAGTTCTCATCAGCGAATTTATCACCGTAGATAGACTTGCCACCAGTGCCCTAGATCTTGGTCAGCTTCATCAAGTGGCATTCTAGCTCAAAGTGAAATCTTACGTTGCCACGGGTGAAGTCACCACCCTGAAGCATGAACTTGGGGATGATTCGGTGGAAAGAAGAGCCCTTGTATCCAAAACCCTTCTCGCCGGTGCAAAGAGCACGGAAGTTATCAGCGGTCTTGGGAACGTCGCTGTCGAAGAGTTCGAACGTGACACGCTCGGTCTTCGCTATAAGACAAAGTAATCATGTTAGAAGACTTTCCAGGTCAATTGACATCAAAAGTAAACCACAAGCAGATGAATAAAGGCGGAATCATGATGATAAAAGTGAGAAGGAAGTCAGGAGTCAACAATGATGAAATAGGGGAATCGTTGCTGGCAGTCACAACAAGAAAACGAAAAGTAAACAACTTACTAGCTCCGCTACGGTCAGTGTATTGGATATCGAAGAAAGTCTTGGTCATGATTGCGGATGTAGCGTGAAAATTACGAGCGAATTGAGTATTGGACTTGACGGAGAAATTGGTTGAAAGACGAGAGATGGAATGAAGAGGAGAAGAAGAGAAGGAAGAAGAATATCGAGGAAGAGAGCGGGAGAAAGAGGCAGATGAAGGGCAAACCAGAGGCGGGGTAAAGGAGGAAAACAAGGTGGGGCAACGCGCAACGAGGGGCATTTTGGCTGCGAGTTTCCAAACGTGCGCGGCGAGTGCTTAGTCACTGGGTTTGACGGCGGTGCTTATGTCAGCGGATGTTTTCCGAAGCCGAAGTGCGCTAGGCCGAATGAGGCAGGAGATGCTACGGAAGCCAAGTTAGACCACTGTGGAATTTAGTCGTGCAGTCCAGACGGGTATCAGCCTTCAGGCATAGGAAAAAGGGGTTCAAAATCGATTTGGCTAAGCTCAGAGCTTGTATCTAGATGAATTACATTCACAGATATAGTCTTTGGTATGCCAGTATACTTGGGAAAGCAGATTCCAAAGCTCAGAAAGCTTGAGCGGAGCTCTGCAACCAGCAGAGAGCTCATTGGAGGGTAAAACAGCGAGCTTCAAGACCGATTGAAATTCGAATAAGAAAAGAGAAAGGATTGAAAACTTACTAGAGAAAACAAGCCTGAAAATATTCGAGGATTGATAAGTCATCAGATGTGTCTGAAGCTTTGAACGAAGCAGCAAAAAATTGACCATGAAAAAACTGCGCTATGGGTTTCTAAGGCTCCCCGTAACAACTTATCCAAAATCGGCTTAGCTCGTCTGAGTTTGATTAGATCATCACTCGCTAATGCCAAGACTCCTTTCTCCCGGCGGAAAACTCCCAGTCCCGAAGTGGCGACGAAGCGGAATACCCGCGGATGGCGCAGTCAATGATGAGGAGATTTGAAACAACATCTGATCTGAGAATCAAAACAACTTCAACATCTATACTTCACTATTCTACAAAAAATGTACAAGCTAAGAGAAATATATTAGGCGAGCGCCACAAACGAAAGAACAGAGAATCAGAAGCAGCAAATGGGAGAAACGAAGAGGATAATATAGTTAGCAAAGGAATGAACGCTGAATCGAAAAAGGATGTCGTAGCCTCATGACCAGATATAGGCTGGAGTCATCAGATCGGATAATCAGAATCCGAATGCAAAAAGTTGAAGTAACAAAGGGTCACTGGGTAGTGATGAAGAAAAAGAAGTAATAAGAATCGGCTCCCATAAACATCAAATAGAAAAGCAGTAAATAGACATGAAAGCAAAGGAGCATTCAATGCTTTCTCAACGTATGCTCGTGGGATCCTAGAATAGCTTTACCGAAAATCATCATCCTCCCGGCTCTCAATTTCCAATTGATCCACCCGTTGCACGAGTTCCTTCGTTTCTCGCGCAATCTGGAAAGCAATTGGGGGTAGCGAGCTCACCACCTCACGCGTTCGATCTGAATCATTGCTCTGATCGGTAGCATTACCAGCATTCACAAGCTTCGTACGGCAATCTGACAGTAATTCCACCACAGATGCTGTTCGTTGGCGCAGAGCCGGGTTGGCGTTTGGTTGGGCAATGGCATCTTCCGTGCAAGAGACCACGTTGTTGACCACAGTAGAGATGGAGTTGATATGTGTCTTGACTGCAAACATATTATCATCCGCGCGAATGCTCGCAACAAGGGCTTGGATGGATTGCACAAGTCCCTCGGTCTGGTCTTCAAGATATATCCTGAGTCCCTCCAATTCTCGATCAGGTCCCCGTACAGTACCCGATACAGGTTTCAGTCCATTCGCGAAGCTCTGGTGTCCGGTCTGGGTGATTCTGGCGCTAGTAATGCGGGAGTATGTCTGGCTTCGCGAATTCATGGAAGGTGAGCTCATAGCGCTGTAGATGGATTCGTTTCCGCTGAATCGGCTTTGGCTTTGTGCCACGCTGAAGTATCCAGGCGATTGCATTGGATAAAGATTGTCCAATTCGTCCTCTTCTACTAGCTCATTCTCGGGAGTTTCACGTATCTTCACATTTCGAATTAGATCGATTACCGCCGCAGCTAGGTGAGACGCCGCAGCATCAAGAAGAGAGACAGGAGATAGGCCATTCGAATGAGCGAAATTCTTGGACGCAGTTATCAAGTTGTTGGCCGTCGCAGATACTCTAGTTTTTGCTCTATTGCGTGGCAGCCCGTGTTCTTTACCATTGCCCAGCGCCCCTTCGATATCCATGTTTATTAGCCTTACAGCAACCACGACAGCTTTCATTTGTTCAAGGACCAGCGCCGGATCGTCCGCCCGTGCAATTCGCAATAGCTCATCAATGGCCATTTGGAACTTCGTGATATGGACATCTTTGACCAATCCCTCTGGGTGCGTTAGCTGCTGCTCCTTTACCGAGACCGTTGCATCTTGGATATGCCCTGGCATTCCAAGCGAAGATGATCGTAATTGACGTTGCTGGGTTTTGCTCTTCGCATATCGGTGTTTCCATAGCTTGACCTCCTCCTCCAGGCGGTGGACATCTCGTGTCAAAGCTTCTTCCCGCTCCCAACTACCTCCACTAGCGAGAACCTTCATTTCATCTAGCGAGTTTAGCGCTTGTTCTCTGACTCGTTCCGTGATTTCTTGTTGGAGTTCGAGATCCAGCTTCAAGGCCTGGTGCTCCTTATCTAATGTCTCAAAACGAGATTTCCATTCACCGCTATCGGGACCCATCGCCCCATTGACCTGGCGAGTTTGCTCCTGCCGTTGCTGTTCCAATTCCTGTTGCATTTTCATTTGTTCTTCCATTTCCCGTTCCATCGTATCTTGTTGTCGTCGCGCATTATCTAACTCGGTCTGAAGGGACTTGTTCAGGCTCTCAGCGTCAGACAATTTATTCATTAACCGGTATTCGAGATCTTTCCACTGCTTTTTCTCGGTCTCCAACACCTAAACATATCGAGTTAACAAGAGCCATTGTAGTAAGTAGAGTGAGTCACAAACATTTGTCAAGCCATCTTCACTATCTTGTAAAGCAGTGATTTCCTTCTCCTTACCATCCAATAACGACTCCAATTCCTCCACCTTTGATTGTAGCGTGGTTACCTGCGTTTCTGCTTCCAAGAGTCTTTTCTTATCCTTATCCGCGCTCGGGTCGCTAGTTGGTGAAGTATTTGCACCGTTGCTCAAAGTCTTATCCAAAGCAAAGGCACCGCTTGGCTTAAAATCTTCCTCCTCCTCGAAGCTACCACTATCATCATCTTCAATAAGAGTGCTTTTATTAGGCACGATCGTGTTGCTCTGAAACGACTTTTGGTATGGAGCATTTTCTGGAATTGACTCTCCATTTATTCCCAACCCAGCGGGAGGCGCTGTTCCGCTTAGTGATCCTTGCCTTGGAGGAAACCGCTGATTTGGTGGCCCAGGAGGGAACCCTCTTCCTCCAGGTCCCGGAGAGCCTCTCATGGGTGGCAGTCCTCCTGGGCCATTCGGACCGGAACCGGGCCCGGGGCCAGGGTTGGGACCGAAGCGGCTTCGGACACTAGGTGCAGGGCTTCCATGGCGGCTCATATCTCCGCCCACTAGATGTGGATGCCTTCGTTCATGATCACAACAGGCATCCATGATCAATTCCGTAAATCGTTGCGGTGGTAACATAGCTAGAGAGCCACGAGCCTGGTTGCGTCTTTGATGGAAGTTTGGTTCGGGAGCTAGCTTCGGCGGAACGTCCTGTCGACCTCCAGGGCGGTTCGCGGCCGCAGCTGCTTTGCGTCGTCTGAGCTCATCGTGAACGTCCATAAGCAATTCGAAGAATTGAACCCGAGAAAGCGAGAAGAGCTTCCGACGTGCTTTTTCCGACCTTGCAACATCCATATTATATATTTCTCTTCCTTGCAAAAAAGCCTTCAGGAACAAATAATAATGTGTCATCCGCTCCTCCATCTGCCTTTGCTTTTGCCCGTTCTTATCCGCAAGCGTTCCGGCGCTCGATCGAGATCGTGGTCCCGAACCGATCGAGCTCGGAGGAGAAGTGTTTGGCGCGTTGACATTGTTAGGTCGCTGCGGTGGCGCGAGGGTAATTTTATCCGGTGGATTTGATCCAAGTGCATTAAACACTAGGCTTCCAGAGGCCGGCGGCGAGGGTAAATTTCCTGGTATCGAAGGATTCGGTGAGAGGGATGGTTCCGACTTTCCACTTGACTGGTAAAGATTGATCCCAGACCAGTCACTGCCATCTGTAGAAATGGTAGACGTCTTTCCCGGGTCGGCAACCATCATCGATGCGATAGAGGTGTAAATGTATGCCCGTTCGAGAGGGTCAAAAAGGCCGAAAAGAAAGGGCTCTCCTTAAAATCCGGAGGAATGATGTAGCCCAAAAGAAACCGAAATAATCACAGCGAGAACGAAAAACATAAGTACTCCATAAACGTTAAGAAAACCCGCTCCTGAGTATAATACTTTCCAATATTGGAATTGCTAATTCATGATTTGCGAAGTGTACACGGTTGGGCGCATTGAAAGGACACCGGGAGTCTGTTCCACCGGAAAGCTACGGGAGGATCGACGTCGTGCAAAGTCCCACGTATACTCCGTACACAAGGAATATAGGGCTCTCTCTGCCTCCGCTTATGTGTCTTCTTCCGTTTTTTTCTTGTCCTTGTCCGCAGCTGCTCGTATGAAGCTCCACAAAGTCACGAAGGATGGGAAGGCGTCAGATCTCAAACAGACCCAAAAGTGAAGCGCGGTAGGAGAGAAAAGGGAAAAGAAAGTTGGAATAATGAGTGTACAGTTGAAACACGAAACCCCCGAGAAGAATGAGCGATGGCTCCTCAAAGCGAGTGGAAAGAATAAAACAACAATCAAAATCCCCCAGAAAACGACAGCAGATGAAGCCAGCAAGTTGTGCTTTTTCTCGTCGGTTTTTTTTCGCTGCGCGGAGTTCGTCTTGCCTTCTCCTTTTTCCCGGCGATCCAATCAGCAGCGCTTATGTCAGATGGTGACGACCAACACTGACAGGGGGACCATCGCGGAAGGATTCAGCTGCAGCATTTTGTGCTTTGTCGATTTTGGTTTCTTTCTTGTCAGATTCGCATTTCTTCTTTGTGGGCTGCGAGTGACTAAAATAATATTAATTATAGTTACAGCTTTTATAGAATGAAGAATGATGGGTTGCATGCTGCTAACCAACATATGTTTGGGCGGTGCAGGGAGAGCCCTGCCACCTGGTTGAAATTCACCGATCATCAAGGATGTCATCTGGTCATCTATGTAACCCAAGCTTTGTTTCTCGTGCATAAAACTACATCTCATGCAGGAGATCAAGACCCAGATACAACCAAATGGGTGAGAAATCATGCTACTTTCTGTTGGAAAACAGTATTAGAGATACTCCGCCAAAAGAGTTATCTAGGAGGAAACAATAGTATATGTACAGAGTAAATCTCTGAGAGAAACCAAACATGGCAGATTCATATCAGTCATGTTGTGCACAATTTTACGGAGTATAATGATCTAGATCCCACTGCCCTATAATACAATCCTGCCTTAAGTGAAAGGAAATCGTCCCACTTTTGCCCGGCTTCGGTGAATCCTCCAGTCTCTGAAATTGCTTGACTCTCCGGAATATGCATTGAGCCCTTCCGCACCACGGTACTTCCGATGCAACTCTTTCCTTTGAAGAGCTTAAGAGACTATGAAAGGTCCCTAGAACAGTCTACCACATCAGTATTGTATTCTTAAAAATGAATCATTCCTCAAATTGGTTTCGCGTTCGCATAAAATATTAAGCAATGCCATCCGAAACTGTGCGAGCTGAATTGATTCAACTCATATGGTTTATGAATTTCTTTATAGCTATTGATGGCTCGGTTGCATTCATCAATATGCCGAGTTAATGCAGGAGCATGTTCAACTTTCCCTCCGCGTGCAGCCTCAAGAGATGGGTGGTTATAATACGGCTTTATATCATAAAGCTTCAACTGGTGATACAGATCATCCTAAACGTGTCGGGTCATTCCTTTTCCCCTTGAATTACAATCGCATCGGGACGAGGAAGCATCCATCACTTGCATATTCTCCCTTTCAATCAGCTTTCGGCTTTATTCAGCCCATCAGCGCTACATTAGATCTCAGAGTCCTTGAATCTCATAATGCCAAATCAAATTCTTCGCTATTTGAACACGCTCTTTTAAATCACAATTGTATGCATACAGGCAAGGCTGCATTTGGTGGTCTCGGTGTATATATCGCCAATTATAATAAACATGTGTTTGAGGTGTTTGTGGCATGCTGCGAAAATCACACCACAACCCTCGCCGAAAATTAGTTTAAAAGAAAAGTAATGTTTTGTGTTTTGTTTTTTTTTTTTTCTTTTGGGTATTTCTCCATGCATCATCATATCATTTCTTTTCCGTTGATGTCGTTGCCACGGCTGATGAAACTGGTGTCATCGAAAGGGTTAGCGGCGGTGCTGCTCGGTTGTGAGCCATGTGTGCTCGTACGAGATGTCCGGCCGCAAGAGCGCTACAGAGACTGAGCTCTCCAGCGAGGACAGCGGCACCGACAATGCGAGCCAAGCGCCGAGAGTTTTCACCAGGGCTGGTAGGATGAGGTCCACGAACGCCTAGCATTTCAAGCATTGCGGACTGGGCCTCGAGGATCGTTCCGCCTCCGATGGTACCGACTTCAATTGATGGCATTGACACGCTGATGTGCAAGTTGCCGTCAATGCTAGAGGGCGATAATGGTTAGCAAGCTTCCAATGACCACGAGGATGCGAATGCACTTACTTCTTCATGATGGTGATACAATTACTACTCTCCACATTCTGAGCTGGGTCTTGACCAGTGGCCAGGAAAAGGGCCGTGACAATATTCGAAGCATGGGCGTTGAATCCTCCGACACTACCAGCCATTGCACTGCCAATTAAGTTCTTGCTAATGTTGAGCTCAACTAGAGCATCGACGTTGCTCTTCAAAACGTTCTGAACGACATCTCCAGGAATGACGGCTTCCGCAACGACGGATTTACCTCGCCCATCGATCCAGTTGACAGCGGCAGGCTTCTTATCGGTACAGAAGTTTCCAGACACGGAGATGGTCGCCATGTCGTCAAAGCCTGCTTCGGTCTTCATGACTGAAAGAGCCTTCTCGACACCTTTAGAGATCATGTTCATACCCATTGCATCTCCGGTGGTGGTTTTGAACCGAATATACAGGTATGTTCCCGCCAGCGCTGTTTTCATAGTTTGGAGTCTTGCAAATCGACTAGTGGAATTGAAAGCTTCTTTCATCACAGCCTGTCCTTCATCCGAGTCAAGCCACACCTTTGCGGCACCTGCACGAGTGAGGTTTGGGAAGCCAACGCACGGTCCTCGAGTCATGCCATCGCCAGTGATAACTGTCACAGCACCACCTCCAGCGTTGATCGCCTTGCATCCACGGCTAGTACTTGCAACAAGAACACCTTCGGTGGTCGCCATTGGGATGAAATAGTTCTGTCCGTCAATCTTCATAGGTCCTGCGACACCCAATGGTAGAGGAAGGTAGCCGATAACGTTCTCGCAGCAGGCGCCATGGACAAGGGAGTAGTTGTAGTGTTCATAAGGGACTTTGGAATACTCCAAGGAGCCGGTGGTAGCAGAAGTGGCACTAGTTCTCGAAACAACCGCCCTACGAATCTTGACAGCTCGGGTAAATGCGTCTGTGCGGGTCATATCGTTGTTTTCCATCGTCTTTTCAAGGGCGTATCCAGGGATCTTGCCCCGGACAGACAGTTCGATAAGTTCCTCATCATCCAAGTGATGAGCAATCTTATCTTTCAACATCTGTTCGCATTCCTCGCGTGTCCGGGCAGAGCCATCGGCCTTCACAATTGGTTTCTTGACGACGATCGGCTCAGGCTTGACTTCGGGCGCAGACTTTTGGTGTTCATGCTCCGTGTCTGGCTCCTTGATACTCCATCGCGCAGCATTGAACAGGTATCCGTTGAGAATCAAGCTCAGACTGAGAGCAGCGATGATCCATTTGCTGATGATGGGGTCATCCAAACTCTTGAAGATGCTCTCGATGACTCTGCCACCAACCACGTCAGTGTATTCTATATCAAAAACACTGGTGTCGGGCTCGTTATAATGGACAGAGGGGTACTCGAGCTTGTATTTGATCGGTGGCAACACGGTGACGATGGTCTCCACGCCCTTGCTCTTTGCTAGAACGTAAATGGAATCAAGACCATTCTCAGCAACTTTGAACGGATCGATCGGAGCTGGGGTGAGGACATTCGTCAACTTTGACAGTATCGGGAGTCCTTCATGTCGGTTGCGGAACGGAATGGTGCATAAATTGAAAACATTGACCAGGACGAAGCCACCAACCATCAGGAACTTGAACTTCGGGACACTGCTGGCTCGTGCCTTCTTTCCAAAGATGCTGTCATTTGAACCATTATTGCCATCTCCGCTCAATCTTGGCCAATCGTTGTTTGATGCGACATTCTCAGCAACACGTCGGGTGATTCCATCTTCCTCAAGGGCCTTTCTGAGCGCTACATGGCGTTTAATTCGATTAATCTCAAGCTTGATGCAGAGAATTGTCGTGTAGAAGGTGAAGAGCAAGAGGCAGTCGAAAAATAAAATCCATGCAGCGAGGAAGCAAAATTGCCGGAGGCCACCCTGGACACCGGAAGCCGCGCCAATGACCAAGATACCGATTTCAATGCAATAATCCCTGACGATCTCGAATCCTTTTGTTCTGATAGCCTTTTGGATGGCATCTTGAGTGGAACGGATGGCAGGAGTATTGCGAGAATAGGCCAGTTGGCCGTTTGAACCGGAAGGCTTTCGGCTGGATATTTCAAGGGATGCCGAAAGCACAGCTTTTGTGAGAATGATAGATTTTTCAAAGCCGATGGTAACGACCAAAAAAGGAAGTCCTTCGGAGAGAAGCACCATGTTGATTGGAACACCGAGTTTCGTCGTGACTAGTAATCCGAATAAGAAAGAGAAACCACCGGATACCAGGACAGTCCCAGCAAGCCAAGACCTAGATCCAAGACGCTGCATGGATAGGAACAAGGAGACAAATGTCAAATGCATTGACAGGTATCCGAGGGCCATAATAACGATGTCGATAGTTTCCGCGTGCTGAGAAAGTTAGTAAGTCCCACCAAAAAAAATCCAGGTGAAAAATGTACGAACCTTGAGAAGGTCGACAAACGATGTCCAAGCCTCCGTCAACCACAGCCGTAGAGCCGCCCGTGAACCAGATATCGGGCTGCGGGCGGCCTTCATGATCCATTTCTTCTCCTCTCTGCCATCTTTCGAGTTAGCTTGGGCTGGGATCTCTCGCACAGCCGTTAAGAATGGTGTGATTTGTTCATAAGGTACAGTAAAAGCGAGAGAAGAGTCCTGTGAGATAGGAGCAAGGAGATTAGGAGTATGTGGAATAGATCGGGCTGAGCAGTTTGAAGGGAGTGGCACGTTCTCCGCCAGCGGAGCGGTCTGAGGCGAACGACTTGAGGAATCTGGGAAGACTAAAGTCGTCAAAGCAAGGTGTCGGGCATTCTAATGACAGTGTTAGTCTCATCTCCCGTAATCCGTACTATCACTCTATGCGAAATACTTACACTGCGATCTCCGAGCTGAAAGCCGTTATCCACCTGCCACCGCCATCCTGTCTTCTCGCCAAGTCGTAGATTCCTACCTCCTTCGAGCAGCGTATCAACATCGATATGGCCAGGGCTATAAGTTGCCTCCTTGGCCGCATCAAACAAGGTCCCGTCGAGCAAGCCAACATACGTTGTGCTGGCGAGAAGCGAGATCACGACGAGAGTGTGGATAGGATGAATGCAGGCTCGGCGAGAGATCGCCTGAAGGAATTTGGTGACATGGCGATTGAACCAGCCAGCCTCAGCGGAGTCAGCTGTGTTCACCTCGCGAAAGCGTCGAGGAAGTAAAGAAGAGCCCCTCATGTCGACTGGTGAAGCGTCCTAACTTCCAGGAATCGTCCTGTAGACCTCCTGGTGTTCTGGACTCTCAAGTCGGGGGAATGCTCAGGTTATAAAATTGGTCCGAACGCAGCGGGCATACGTCCGCTTCCGTGGCGGTCCGGAGGATCGTCGAGGTACGTGAAGTACTTTCGCAATGGGATGGGTAGGTATTTCGGGAATTACGAGCACCTCCTAGATAAGAACGATCGTGAACATCAGAGAGCCAACAATCATCGGAAGGTCAATCCGTCTGACTCACCTTCAGAGGAATGGGCGCTAATGAAGGAAGCTGAAACAATTGATCAAGAAAAAATAAAGCACGACGTCAATTATGAGCTCCAGGGCGGAGCAACGCTGAAGCTGGAAGTAAAGGGGCGTCGTTTGCGTAAGCCGGTCAGATTAAGACGTAACGACGGTGTATTTCGCAGTACCAACAGTCGCACCGATTATATAGTGATTTCGTCGAAGATATATCTAAAGAAAGGCCATGATGAGAGGGGATGGTCCAGAATAAAGAAGGACGGGGGGGATTAAGGGTTCAATTCGAACAAATCCAGGGTTTCCACAAAGATCCGATCCCTGCAGAAAAGTTGTGATCTTGGGGGTTGCTATCGCTTGTCACGGTACAAGACGACGCATGCTTACATAAGGCTGCAGCATTTTGTTGGGTGCAAATGGTCGATTTTAACGGTTAAGTGAACGCTAAACCCACGCTAAAACCAGCCAAGGGTCACGTGCTAAGGGAATTTTTCTCCCGTTCCTTAAAATTTCCTGCTTTCAAGGTTCCACTGCACCCAGGACTGGTCAGATTTGAGCATCATAGAGTCGAGATTCGCGGGACGGCGACCTGAGTCGGTGTGTATTGGAAGTATCGATACAAAATCACGAGACAAACTTGTAAGGTTAAGGAACCTGAAAGGATATTTGCGGAGTATGTAAGGGCTGGCGGTCTTTCTACCACACCTGTTTGCAGTAACATTGTTCTCACCGTCGAACAATGTCTCCGGACTTGGAGGCTTCAAGCCGCACCACATTATTCAGTATGCATTTCAAGTCCTCAAAGGGTAATAAAATCCTCATGCCGTAAGGCGACATTGGACAAGAAGAGGCGTACGCGTCCTTATTTGTCGCTGAACTGGTGCTTTTTTTTCCCTTTTCAGCTCGCCTTCGCAAATTATTATCCGGCGGTCGGACATCTTCGGAGATTGTTTTGATCTTATCTGATCGTGCCAAGCCCAAAGGGTCCACTCGAAAGGCTCTGATTGGCCATACCCCGGACAACACACAAGAGCCAATCAACATGTTTGCCAAGCCAAGTCTTCTGACAGAAAACTCTATCCGCGTTTCATCGGAACATCAACGGCTAAACAGCACCTGCACCGCTCAATAGGACAATGGGAGTGTCAATTGAATCGCTGGTACCCGACTATTTCGCTGGTGGAAAACTCCCAATTGCAGAAACAAAGAAAACAGACATGGTTTTTCTTTCTTCTCAATCTTGACAGACATCATACCATACTCCTAAGGAATATGGGTATTAATAGTCTGCTGCAGGGCCTGGACCCTCGAGATATTTATGTCTCCGACCATCCAGGTAGTACTCCTTGAAACGCATCCGCTGTTTCTGTCAGAGCTCTCGTATGGGGCCTAGAATCGATTGGCTCTGATACTTCTGTTTTTGCTCTGTGTTCCAGTTATCAGAATAGAACTGGGTTCTATTTTGAAGTACTTACAGTACACACTGAATGTCATTTGCCGCACTGCAGAAGATGATCTGCTCTGCGGCTCCGGTTCAGAATGATGTGCTATTATATATTAGATCACTGGCATCCAATACCCGCCGGCTTATTGACAACTCATTCATTGTGTTATTGTCACTGTGTCTGGCACACATTGTAGCAAATAACCTGTGATTGAGGAGGGTGCTCATTATTTCCTTCTGCGGCGCTTATACTGTTTGACATCAATCTTCTTTAATAGCAACACAACCTCATTTTTAACTATCTGCTTCGTCCAGCTCACTTTCTTTTTGACACTCAGCTCTCTCTTCCTTCAAACTTCCTCAACATAATCTACATAACGGCCTTGAACATCGCCGGTCGATATTCTTCTTAGAGCATTTTCCTATCACTCTTGACAGTATCCAATTTCTTTTGTACCTCCTACCAAGATTGCATTTCACCCTCTTTCAAGATGGCTGCTCAAACACTCTTTAAGATACTACTGGCGTTATGCATCTCCATTCCTTTGATGCCGCCGGTTGCAGCTCACAGCTGGGTGGAGCAAATCATGAATATTGCATCAAACGGTACGTTCACCGGTGAACCGGGATATCCGCGAGGCAACGTGAAGCGGGGGTCTCCAGGATTCAGCGATCCAACAATGACTTACATCCTGCCTCCGAACACTCGGCCAATTGACTCCGGCGTCCTACCGACCGACAATATTTGCAAAGAAACCCAACGGACACGCACACAAACGTCCGGTAGCCCACGGCTCAAGGCTGTCGCCGGTGCCCCTATCGCTCTACGGTTCCAGGAGAATGGCCATGTCAGCCTTCCAGAAAACCAACCTGGCAAACCGAAGAACCGTGGCTACGTTTACGTATATGGGACCACCCATCCTCGACCTGATGATACTTTCTTATCAATCCATAACGTCTGGAACGCCGATGGCACTGGAGGTGATAAGAGAGGCGTCCTCTTATCTCGACAAAATTTCGACGATGGCCGATGCTACCAGATCAACGACAAGCCAATTTCGAAGATGCGCCAGCAGAAATACCCCCATAAAGCCAACCAGTTGATGGGTGCTGATATGTGGTGCCAGCAAGACATCGCTCTGCCCGAAACAGCACCCACTGGAAAGCCATACACGCTCTACTGGGTATGGGATTGGCCTACAGCACCCAACGCTGATCCCAACCTTCCAAAAGGCAAAACGGAAATCTATACAACTTGCATAGATATTGATGTTGAGGAGAAATCGCCGTTTAAGAAACTAGCTCTAGGTGGCAACGAATCAGGCTACGTTAAAGATCAACCCCTGAACAATGCGGCTATTCCCTCTCAGTTCGCCCAGCTCAAAAATGCTCCGGCCGTTTCCGAGACTTCGCGCGGTGCAAAGCCATCCACTTTGATGACCGCCCCTTGTAACGAACATACGCACTATACCACGCGGACCACAACAGGTACGATTCTCCTTCAACCACACTATTCATAAAGACTAACCTGTTGTACTTGTTACTAGTTACAGTTCCGCCAGTAATGTCCGCAACACTGCTCCCGGATTCGACAAACATCCCTAGCAGCCGAACGGAACCCGAAACCGCTCGAGCCTCTCCCCCAGCTCCCACCCAGTCTGTCTTGGGCAGGATCCGGATTCCCCGAGATGGAGTGAAGCCACGTCAAGCCGGCTACAAGCCTTTTAGAAATATCAAGCCTCCATTGTAAGTGAAGGCGATGTAGAGGAGGTACATACAGAGTGCTGTAAAGAAATTGCTAGGTCTGGTATTTCGCTTCGGGAAAGCATGTAAATACACGATGGTCTAAACATATGCTGTCTTAATAATGAAATGATATTTGCTACATATAATTTCCGAGAACAGACCTTGACTGGTACAAACGTATAGCTTTTATTGACGCCAAATGGCCATGGACGATTTTCCTGTATTGCGTTCAACCACACGGCCGGCTGGCAGCACTGTCTTCCCGCTAAATTTCTGCCAAACATACGGAGTAATTCGGATTGCTCTCCCATGGCCAGTTTGTGGGATACCAACGTCATAAGCTTACGATTGTTCATCGAGTGGGATTGTGTAACTTCCAAGCAAACAGAAGACAATGCATTTGCTAATCATCAGTCATCCTTCCAAGCTTCTGGGTGGTTCAAGTCGAACTTCGTATGGCCCAGTTTGTGACTTCCAGACAAATATCTAGTTACGGGAAAGAAGGATCATCTCCAAGATCCAAAAGAAGATATCTTCCAGAAAGCGCAAGAATTTCTCCCTTGGAACCTTGGAAGCGGAAGACGATAAAAACACCACCAAGAAAGTCCCACAAGGCGTTTAATAACGGAGAAACAGGGGATC
This sequence comes from Nannizziopsis barbatae, assembly GCA_014964245.1. NCBI lineage: Eukaryota > Fungi > Ascomycota > Eurotiomycetes > Onygenales > Nannizziopsiaceae > Nannizziopsis > Nannizziopsis barbatae. The sequence goes on from JACVYH010000008.1 coordinate 183,334, forward strand.
CACCACCAGCGGATCAACAAAAGAAACAATCTGTGTGCTGCTCGAAAAGCCCAAGAAATAAATTAATTAACCGGAGCAAAACACTTATTCCAGCATAGCTCGATATTGATATGGATATCGATATCCGATCCAAACCCGACTCCCGCTCCTGTGCAGCTGCATGATCATCATCACCTCACACACTCACACTCACCCTGTGCGACACCCAGCCGTGGATGGACTCTGAATGGCAGACGGTCCGCGATACTAAGAATAGCACGCCAATCCCAGCCAGTGAGTTCATCCTCAAACACGTCTTTAAAATTGCTTTTTATTTTTTTTTTCTTTTCGCCCTCTTGACTTCTCACCCCTGGGCCGTGGCCTGGGGCTCTGGAGAAAGCCCGCTCAAATGCTCATCGTCGACTCGGCGCTTTCACAAGTGGGTTTATTTCTTCTCTGGGCTTGGGCTTGGGCTGGCTGGTGCGGTGTGTTTCATCACCACCTGGTTTTTTTCATATGATCTTCAAGAAATAGTTAGTTAGGTACGGAGTAGAGAGGTGACTTGCACGCCGTTGAGCTGTCATCAATGCGATGATATCTCGGCTCGTGAAGAGAGCAGATTACTATTCTTTTCTTTCCGTACTCCGTATTTATTAAAAGGACAGTGATAACTAATTCATCAGGGTTTAAAACTGGTCAAAAGTAACTTAACTATTACTTCTTTTCCTCCTCCTGCACCTCATCACTGACCCTCGTTCACTTTTTGTTTCAACACAGCCCTATCTCTTCCTCAGGTCCCGTTTTGGCCTTTGGCACCGTTTTATTATTACTAGTCGGTGGATTCATTGCGTCTTTCCAGAAAGTGCACTCAACTCAAGACACCTTTTCAAATAATAATACACTATCGGACTTCCGTCCACCGATTCGCTTGCGGGCCAAAAGTGGGCGCTTAATTCAGCAACTGGGAGTCCGACTTACCGTTTTGCCCTTGTGTTTTTTTTGCTCCATCCACCTCCACTTTTGTCTCTCGGCCTTTGTTTCATTCGTCTGGAGCTTTTTTTTAATTATTTAATTTTTGTGAGAAAAGAGAGCAAGAGAGGGAGTGACAGTGAGCAAAGTGCTTGTGCGTGTGTGTGTGGTGGGATACGGATGATGACTTGCATTTTAATTCTCTAAGGAATCTCTCATTTTACCTGCTTCTATTATTCTTCTTCTTCATTTTATTCCTAGTCTTCTTTCTTTCTTGCAATTGCGGAGGAGTTTGCTGCCTGGTGATCAGCAAACTTCCTCAGACTCCCGTCCCTTTTTTTTTTTTCTTCTCGGACTCCGGCCAGGCCTCTTCCTTCTATCGCACGGTGTCTTTTCTTACATACTGCTAAACGGTGAAAGGCGGGCGCAGGGGCGCAGGGCTTTCCGCAACCCTTTCCGGTGCTCACTTTACCTTCTTGGGCTATGACTCTGCCGTCTCGGCGCATCCTAAGCTCTTGTTAACTATCCATAACCAAAAAGCCCTTCGTCCTTTCTTCCTGGTAAGTCTTCTTCTTTTTTGATCATTCGTGACTGTGCAAGTTGAACGGGCGTCGGTCGCTATCAATATCTGTGTGTTTGGTTCAATTGACCTCATGCTCTTTATTCCCAATAGGAAACCGACCTCGAAGCATCCCGCCTCTCACGCGTCGGTCCAGCTTATTTGACAGATCACCTTCCATTCTCTTTGGTGAATGAGCACGCCATCACCTTATACCCCTCCGGCATCCAGGTGAAGATGGTCACCATGGTCACCTCACCCGTTCCCAACCCGCCTCAACACGACGCCGCACCCTCGCCGCCTACGCCACTACCGAAACGGGCCTCCCTCGCGGCACCCTCTGGTTCAAGGCGCGCCAGCGGACAAACATACGGCAAAAATCGCATGTCTACACACTCCCTCTCGTCGACGAATCGTTCGCGTCCCGTCTCCCATATCTTCCCGTATTTTCCTTCCAGTTTGTCGTATGCTGCTGTACGCGATTTCGCATATCCGGCTAGTCACCCTTTACACTATGGAGCTGCTGCAAGGGATCCTGGCGGAGAAACTCCAACCATGGAAACTCGAAGATTATCGGATCCTCCTGGGTCGTGGGACACCATGCGCGCAACCTGGCCTGCTCCTCATTGGAACCCTGAAAGCATGTATGGTCAACAGCAGCTCCCCGCAATAGCTTTCGGAGATGGTCCACCTTATAGCGAGGATGAGGATCTGCATAGCCCTATTGTGACGACAGCAAGACATCGAAAGCATAGGTCGGATTCGCGAAGGGCCAAAAGTCCGGGAGGTGAACATAATAGCTCCGGCGTCCATGAGAATGGGAAAGGAGTCTTTATCGGGTTAAATGCAGACGGTAAAGAAATATATTTCATCAAAAGTGAACATCCTGACGAGGACGGACGTGAAGGGCAATACGTTACATACCCGCCACACGAAGGCGGTTCATATGGCCATGGGTCTCACAGCAACTCCCATTTCACAACTTCGCTGCAAGGGCAGCCTCACGGCGGCGACTTCGAACTCGAGTCCGATGATGATAACATATCCGAAGACGGATGGCATGATCCATCCCGGTATTCCCGGGATTATCAATTTACCATCGTTTCGCCAGATGAGGAAATGCACGGAAAAGCAGTTGCTCTTTTTGATTTCACCCGAGAACATGAAAATGAACTCCCATTAAAAGAAGGCCAGGTCATCCTAGTTTCTTATCGGCATGGGCAGGGTTGGCTTGTCGCGGAAGACCCTAGGACCGGAGAAAGCGGCTTGGTGCCTGAAGAATTCGTCCGTCTGGTTCGCGATATCGAAGGTGGATTGAATAGCCTAAACGGGGCATTGAACCCTCCATTCGACTCTCCAACTACGGACACCATGGAACTAGAGACCCCACGACCTCACACCGAAACTACGGACGAGCCGGAACTCGCCGATCATCCCCCGGACTCCAACGGGACCGTGGACACCACGGATACTGGAGACGCGGTAATGGTTGATTTGCCAGCTCAAACCCCGCAGGATCATACCAGTAATAATGCAGAGAAGAATGCGGAGAAGCATGCGTCAAAGGATAAGCATCCGCCCGTCGTATCCACATTTTCAACGAGTAGCCGAGACCTCGCGCCCTACCCGTCCCATCTATTAAGCGGACATCAACACACGAGATCAACGCCAACGCAGATCGACCTCTCAGAATGCGCAAATGAGATCAAAGCACAACCAAGGAGGGCAAAGAGCATATCCAAACAGGGTTAATATTCGAATAATTTCAACAGCCACTTTTCTTGTATCCCTATTCTCGAGAACTCTCCCTCTCCTCCTCCTTCCGCACCACTAACTCATTCTCCGACCCTATTTCTTTTACATATTAATCATTCCTTAAATACTCCGGTATGTTCTCTGATGAATGACTCTCAAAGGTTTTCTGGACAGCATGTGAAATGACTCTCAAATTTTCTCATGACTTTCTATTATGCGAATGCCAATCTATTTTCTTACTGTTTTGGCGGGCGCATTGTTCCGCTTTTTCATTTATGTGCGGCAAACGTCTTCCAAGCTTAGTTTTTCTCAATATTACGCCTGGGAATATTTTTGCCTCAGTGTTATGGAGTCGTATACCGTTTGTGGTAATCTACTGTTCTGTCCTCTTTGGCCCCCTTCAGCACACACACATTATTCTCTTTCTCTTTCGAGATTGTCATGTTGACTCCCTTTTTACTGCCGTCACTTCTTTCGTGGCCGTCTAATCCGCTTCATCCTTTATTTTTTCTCTTTTGCCAGGGGCTTTTTTTTTTCTTCTTCTCTTACTTAGTTCGCTTCTGTTAGAGTACTGTGTACGAACTGTTGGAAATCAATCTTATTAGTACCTTGCTAGTTCTTTGCAAGGGAATCTCGAAGTTCAATCTTTCTCCTTTTTGTGCCATTCTAGCAGGTATCTTTTAAGTAGTAGTCACTTCGTGAAAGAGCTCATGGGTTTGTCCGGAATATGAGTAATGAACATTTCGCATATACTCCGTAACCCTATCCGATATACGGTATAAATACATCCTAGCCATCGGAGATGGTATACTCCCGCTCTTAGATGACGGGCCATGTAGAGGTGTATGCTTTTGAAGTTAAACCACCGACCTTGCATCAATCGTACTCGTCGGGTAGAGCATTTTAGTCCAATAGCAGAAATAAATTACTATGTAATGTAAGGTGAAATTACTTTTGCAGAGAGAAAATACGGCTAACAAATTATCACGAAGACAATCAATCCCAACAGGTTGTATAAGAAACACCTGTCAATTATGTGCAGAACAAAACGAATTTGTAACGACAAATCTAAGGCAGAATATCATTGCGTACGGTGCCAGAGTAGAAAGCTTGAACTCAACCTAATAGATCATCCAAGCCATGACCCATAGAGCTATTGTTACCAGGTGGCTTCTGCTGCTGTGATGCACCACCCATACTTCCTGTATTTGATGTTGAACCAGCCGGTGTTGCCCAGATTCCTGCACTTGCCTTCTCCTTAGCCATACTGGCGAGATTAGGTCCCTTGTTTTGCGGGCCTGTCGTGGATTTGATTCCGGCGCTGGCGCTAGCCGAGGACCAGAGGCTGCCAAACGCATCACCACCAGAAGGTTTAGTCGAGGCTGGAGAAGTTGGTTTGTTGTTCGTGAACGAAGTAGTTGCTGTTGGAGTTTTCGCTTGAGATGATTGTGGCTGCGGGACTTGAACGGAGGTGAAATAGTTTGGCTGGACGGCTTGATAACCCGTAGGTTTGGGCGCCTGGGGTTTCATGGTTGTAGGAGATGACAGATTGGGTGTTGGCGAAGTACTGCTTGTAAGTGATGGAGTTGTCGGAACAGAAGTGAGTCCTACCAATCCATTTATGTTTGCAGTTTGTGTTCCGGCGATCGGCTTTGGAGCTGCGAATTGTGTCTGAGAAGGCATTGCTGATGCGACCATTGGAGGAGGGATAGAAGCAAATTGTAATGTTTGCGTTGGTGGACTGGCGGATTGGAAATCGTCAAAATCATCGTCATCAACGATAGAATTTGTGGTCGCGGGCTGTTTCCCAGCTGATACAGAGCTCTTTTGTACTGGCTTAGAAGGTTCGGGGTCGTCCAGAAAGTCGACTAAGTCAGATTCAGGGGCTTTGGCAGGTTGCGGTTTCTTAGCTGGTTGCGGTTTCTTAGCTTGTGGCCTAGACACAGGTGGAGGACTCCTCTCGGTCTTCTTCTGGGACGAGTAACCACCCTCGTCGTCATTTTCGTCATACTCTTCAAACCGGTTGTTTCGTCTTCCAGAGTCGTTAAAACCGCTAGTATCACCACCGAAGCCTCCACCATCACCATACACTCCTCCGCTATATCCTCCGAAAGAAGCGTCGTCACTTCCGAAGCCGCCGTATCTATTTCCACCGGAGAAACCGCCAGAGAAACCACCAGCGCCGCCTTCAATGCCACCGAACTTGTTCCTGTTTGCCTTCGCTTTCTTTCGTTCGGCGCGAATTGCGTCAACGTCGCCCAAAAGTTTCACTAATTCGCCAGCACGATTGCGAACGTTGATGCCCTGATCCTTGCCATTGGGGTCGATATAATGGAATTGGCGTAAAATACGAAGAAGGGAAATATGTGACCGCACATCATCGATAACTCGTTCCGAACCGTTCTTAATAAGGAACTCAAGGAGCTGCAAGGCCTGCCATCAAATGTCAATACGAGTCGAAACGTTTACATGAGGTATAGATCGTACTTTGTAAATTTGCCGCCATTCTTCCGCAGACTTGTCTGTGAATCGCCGATAAATCATTGGCATGATCTCGTTGAGAAGTTGACTATAGGTACGTAAGGAGTTAGAACGTGCGGAAGTAGGGAGGTCGGCGAGAGAGACTCACTAGCTGTGAGTCCCGTTTGCGATTTCCTGCATCAGACTCGAGGAGGCACCCCAGGGCTCGTTATTTGTGGCTTCGCGAACCTTTGCCTCCATCTCAGTATAATTCATCATAGCTGCAAGAGGTAAAATTGGTTAGCATGCATGGCTGCAGTGATACGGCATTCGGTATTGGGGCAAGTTGCCAAAATGCCTACCATTTTGAACCTTCCGCACACCCGCCTTGACATCATATAGAGTCATATTGGTGATCTGATCCTTTAATGAGTTGAAATCCATCTTTGCTAGCGTTTTAAGTCAGCCAGGCCGGACCCGAAGGTGGGTTAAATCAAGGTGTTGTCAGGGGCAAAAAAGACTCGAGGATTTTTGAGCAATTGATTCGGAATCGAGGATAAACAGTAGCAAGTGAGACCAAGCCAAAATGAACTAAAGTAAAGAGACAATGTCTTCAGAGAACAGCCCACTGGGGAATTGACCAAGTCAACAATGTTGCCGCTGTTTCAACGTCTGTCTACGTATATCTGGCAGCGAGGTTTAGTGTGGAGCTGAGTTTTAGCCAACCTGGGCCTTTGGTAGGAGACCTCTTCGCCAACCAATCACACTTTGCATTTGACAACCGCAATTCCTCAGACGCCACACCACAGACGCGGAAGTGTGCATAAAAAATTGCCCAACGCGCCATAATTGATATGGTTCAAAGAACATACTGTACGACTGGAAACGGCAGCTACTGTGGATTCAATAGAATGAACAGGACCGAGAGACTATTCGCCTTGAATTAAATCACGGAATCCTCTTGAAACCGCCGTGAGTCGATATCTCTGCCCATTCTATTATGAGTCCTCCATCACTACCAACTTGGATTCACAATATCCTACAATACTCATATGAGGCCCGAGTTCTGAATGGATTCTTTAAGTATACAAGAAAGAAATTAACTTGTAAAAAAACCCTATATTAGCAGCAGAAAATAATTGTTATTCGAAACCCCAGCGGCACAGCCCTCTCGGGATCCCCTTTACTTATCAAAGGCGCCTGGAGGATGCCGATCAACATGTCTAAAACAAGAGTTCACCACCAAGCAGCCGCTAGTATAGAAGCTGATCTTCCTCTATCGAGCTTCTCATTGTATTTCTTATGGGCTCGATTGTTATCTGAACGCCACTTTTCTACCTTACGAGCCACTGCCCTAGAAGCTCGTTTCCATCTACACAATAATTCCATAGGAATTTTAATGTTACAAACGTATTCTGATTTATTGTATAGCTTCAGTGCAGATATTGACATTATTATTACAAAGTTATCGAGGCGGCAAGGCCGGTACACGATTATTGGAGCGAATATGAATAAAGGAAGCTGCCACCACTTCATTTCAAATCAATAATCCGCCTGGGCAGTCTCCGGGTATCTCACAAATTTCTGGTCTTATAATGCCAAAAACATTGAGATGGGTTCTGGATATTTCACTCCTCGAAATTGCGCGTTGGGAAACTTTCAGCCTTCGACCAAGCGGCAAGAGATGTCGTTATAGCGGACATTGTAACAATGCAGGCGAGCGACTACTATTCGCCGACGTTGTGCGGGCTTACAGGCTCTGCCAATAATCAGACTCGCGAACAGCACTGGCGGGTATCATCGCTCGGAGTGTTATAGGATATCCATTCGGGTCAATATACATACATACCTCGAATGGTCATTATTGAAACCCGATGAGCTTCCGTCCCGAAAGGACGTCATGCACCTGGGACTGTACGGTTTCAAATCTCATGAAGGAACAAGACCCACTTTCGAGATGATTGAACAGCGCCGCCAAAGCTGTAAACTCTTTGCCGCACCTGGCTTTTGTATTTGGACAGTGGTAGGCCTTTTGTTTGTGAATAGGCGAGTTGATATGCTGGTTTAGGCCAGTCTGGCTCTTGAACCCCCTATGGCAAAGATAGCACTCCCAGGAGTTGCCATTATACGCTTGGTTGGTGGCGAAATAGTCACCCCTTTCATCGTGCCATTCGATTTGCTTATTGACAATATAACCACTTCGGTCACGCTGGCGAATAACGTTGAGAATGGAGTCGCGATTGACACATTTGGCGTTAGGGCAAGAGCCAGTCTCGAGATGGTGGGTAACGCCAGTAGCAGTAGTGAACTTGTTCTTGCAGAAAGGACAAGCGATACCTGTGCCGCGATGCATACGAGAGTTGAGATGCTATCGATGAGGACCGTTAGTAGGAAACTCGCAAGTAGAGTGAAGACTCATAGGTAAAAGCGTCTACCATCCGTAAACTATTCGCATTCCCAAAGTGCCTTTTACAGTCCTTGCAATAGTTCGCCCAATGGCCTCGAGCAGCCATGTGCTGATCAGCAGCACGCTGCGAACAAAATTTTTTGGAGCATGTATCGCATTCCACGTCCGAATCGTACATAATTGATCAATTGGTGGCAGAAATTTGAGTTGAGGAATGATATCGTGGGTTTGGGTGCTCGCAGGCACAGATGAGGTTGCGTGGAGGACGGAGAACGCCGCAGTAAAGCCCCAAGGCTGAGCGTGTTCCTTTCTTTCACAAGCTCACTCCAGAGTAGAGTGCGGAGTTAACGGTCTGGTACGGAGTAGATCCACTATGGAATAGTCAGCGGAAGTCTACGCCACGTAACAAAGTAGACTAGTTATATAAATCTTAAAAAGATGCCAGGAACTTCTAAGTTGGCACACGGAGTCCTCCGTACGGAGTAGTGTATCAGTTGAAAGATATGTACTTGCCCGTTCCGTACGAAGTACTTGGAGCTATCATTTACTAGGTACATGTTCTGGAAACCGATAGACTGCACTGCTTTGATTTCCATTCCCGCTAAGTCAACCCATTCAGTAATAAAGCTGAGTTGTTCGGTATGCTCAGCAGATTAAAACAGTACCACAAAAGGGATCAACAGGGTGATAACTGATAAGGTTGGAAGTTGAGGACGTTCCGAGGATCCGGCATCGAATTAAGTTCCAAGTTTTGGAGCCCCTGAATTATTGGAAGACCCACTTCCTAAAATGGAATTTGTTTGTGATAAGGAACTCTATTCTAAGGATTAACAAAATTCCGAAATGAGTGTGAAGGTCAGGTGACCACATTCAGCCAATCGGACCCACTACCGAATTGAGATTCGAAAAGTTTGGCCTTCGGATAATAGTAATGCCGAATGAGCTTATTTGCGCCTCCTTAGGTATCAGGCTGTCATGGATCATAGCGGATAGCTTAGGTACGTTCCTCAAGGCTGAGAGAGGAAGTTCTTTTTTGGCCCATTTGGCATGATATGCTGCAAGCGAAGAAATTCGGTCAAGCCACAGCCGGTGTCGGAGTGTTATCATCATCATCTTTAAATGGCCAATTGTGCCAACAGACATCGCGTTGGTGCGGCTCCGCTTGCCTCACCATTTCCATCCTAAACTCCTGGTTGATATTCGCGGCGAGCTCAAAATTTCCCGGCTCTGTGCCTCCCTCAATATCAATAGCCATGGCTTCGCGTATTTGCGAAAGCATGCCGGCTGACTCATTCCACTCGGTTGCATCGTGTAAAGCCGCCTCTTGCTCCTCGGGTGTAAAAGAGATAGGACAAGGATGCTCGGGTGAAAAGGTATCCCAAATCTGCGCGACGCGAACGAGCGACATTCTCAGATTGATATAATCGGCATCCCAAGGGCATCCAGTCTGAGATATAAGAAACTGTAAGAGTGCGATATTCTGCAACCGCATGGCCTTATAATGTAACTTGTTTTCCAATCCTGTTGCTGCAGTATAATACAAATTTCCCTCTTCAAGACGATGTTTGGCCCAAACTTTCTGCTTCTCAAAATCATTAAGTTGATCAAAGTCATCTGGAAGCTGTGGCTTTTGAATCAATTGTGGGCGGCTCAGCTCATGCTGACAAAATACTGGATATCCCGCCTGCATAAACAAGGGAAGGATCGCCGTGTCTTGCCAATCAATAATGCTTAGTATCTCGCTAGAATTAGGCTTTAACATAATATTTGGCAGACTTAAATCTGGATGGCGTAGGGTGGGCTGGCAGTATACTTTATCCGTTGGGACGAGGAAGGGTGCTAGAAGGAGGTATTGAGAGAGAAGAGAACTATGCTCCGAAGGATCCAGCGGCTGCTCTGTTGGAAGAATAAATGTGCGTCTACATTTTGGAGTAGCGAATGCTCCAATCCAAGACAGTTCCCGGGACGCGGCTGCCGTCATTGCATCCTCAGGTTTGACCCCTATTGTCCACATTAGCAAACAACCCCTGCCTACTCTACCAAGTAAGCTGAGCAAAAGCTTTTACTGCAGACAGAGAAATCAAAGCACGGTGCAGCACGTACAAGGGCCTCTATCGACATTCATATTCTGACGCTCGTCAAACCAAAATGCTCGTTTTGCTAGAGGACCTATGCAAAACCGTTTCGCATGGGTGAATGGAATACCTGTCGCGATATCTTCTTTAAAGTAGAGACTCCCGAAAGCTGGAAATCTATAGGTCAATAACTTTTCTTCCATTTTTGCTAATTGAGTCATGACTCGTTTGATCTGATCGGTTGAGAGTGCTAGCCACCGTGAAGCCAAACTTTCACCGTGAATGCATTCCATAATAATATATTCGGAGCCAACAGGGTTGTCAATATTAGAGGAATAGGAAAGGACGCGAGGTATTGGTATATCAAGGACAGTCCGAAGAAAGTCCATCGTCGCCACTTCACTGGCGGTAGAATAAAACGGAGGCCCTGCAATCGGCGTGGGTATTCGCGCAACGACTTCCTCTCCGTTGCTCATCCTAAGGAAGAAAATCTTATTAAAACCACCTTCAGCCATTTTTTCAATGTTGATACAGTGGCTATCAACAGCACTAGCGGCAGCACGCATAAGCTCTTGAATGTTGAATCGGACATAACGCTCTCTTAATCGCAGGTTTTCATTAAAACTGCGGTATATTAGTGCTTTTTGCAAGCCATATAGCATGTAGTAACTCACATCCAGCGAGTCGACGTATGCCGAAAAAAATCTTCGTCCGAGTTGGTGGTCGAGAGTATTTGTGGGCTTGCAGGTATTTTTGCGAAATGCCGGCGCTGCCACAAAAAACAATCGTTAAGGGATATCATGGGCCGGGTGGCCCGAGCCAATTCACTCCATTTTGACATAAGTCGAAGGAACATGCCGAAACAAGCTCGAATTAGACCACGAGAGAATACAGTGGAATGAGAGAGCCGCCCTGAATGAATACAGGATTGAATGGTGCCCAATATCTCGTTTTGACCTGGTACACTAAAACATCTTAACCTGCATCTCAATACCCTCGTATTTCAAGTATCTTAATCAAGTCTCGTACCCTTGTACGGAGTACATACGGTGTAGATATGTTGGCGCAATAATACTGTGAATTATCTGCTGGAAATGAAATTAGAATAACCGTGGCTTGGATATGAGCAGAGGCAGGTATCAGCCTTGTAGGTACTCAAAAGCTCTCGAGTATCGGTAAAAGAAAGGAGAATTACTGGTACCTGTTTGGGCAGGTAGGTAGGTACCTACTCCGTAGATGCCCACCTGGTCAACCTGGAAGGGGTTGCCTAAATAAGGTTGATGAGGTCCTCTTTGAATTCTGGTTGAAAAGCAAACACTGCAAACGACTCACGTGATAGAAAACAGCAGACAGCGGATTAACCTTCATCCGCCGGCTCGAATCTGGTTCAGGAAATTGATATTATCATTCTCATTCCTGCCCTCTCTTTGTCAACTTTCAAGGACTTCTTTAAACATATTTTCTATCTCTACTACTTCGAGAGCTATGTTATTTCCAACATGACTCGGTATAGCAAGGATAAGCATTTGTCTGCATGTAAATGAAAACCTAACACGTTTTGAGTGCATACAAGTGAAGCGATCGAGGGTGTAATTGCTAAACAAAAGGAGCCCATTGGATGCCGAATGGAGCCTCTGCCGAAATGATGATGTTTTCAGTTACATGAATACTTAAGTAAGGGTTACATACATGGAAAGCTGGATGAATAAAAACAAATGAAAAGAGAGTGTCAAGTCTGCAAAAAGAAACATATATGAAGAAAACGGCGTATCATATCCGTTCCCTCGAACCCGCGTAGCCCGCATGATACTCATGTCCCATAAACAATTCTGTCGCTTTATTCGTTATAGAATTTCTTCATGATTAAATGCAAAAACAAGTTGACGTTCACCCGCAACTGCCCTTCAAACAAATCCATAAACTGCGTGTTGTTGAATTGTGCCTGCAGTAAGTCGTCAAGCGGTACTTGAGCATTGGCTCCAGGAACCATCATGTTTCCGCTACTGCCGTCTATCGTAAAGACACCGACCTCGTTACTCGAAATTGTAAGGTCCACCCGATCCCATTGGCGCTCTGTGTATCCTTTCCAGTGAACTAGGACGCCTCTGTCCGCAAGGTTGCGTGCAGAATACTTATATGACCCGAATTTAAAGACACGGCCGGACCGCTGAAGTTCGCGTTCGTGATCCCATTGCTTCGTGAACGGCAGTAGAAATCGCTTCTTGCCTTTCTTATTTTGTAAGGTAACCATAGCCTGTTCAATGTAATCATTGTACGTCTTCAGCTGTTGGTCAAGATACACAGCTTGGTCGTTTAGTCGGTCGAGAGTCAGCCGGGCACTTTCTAGTTCCCGTTGTCGCTGGATTCTCCGACGATGTTTAGTCCGAATATCGATGGCAATATCATTGAGGAGATCCTGATATTGGTTGAGTCGGGTGATTTTTCCAGCTTGCTCCAACCGAACAATATTTTCCAGTGCGGCCCCTTTCAGCTCAGGATAGCTCATGGATCCGATATCAACGAGCGTATTCGCATCCGAATAAGCAGCGCGTTTCCCGCTATTTTGGGAGAATTCTTCGCGAACGAGCGTCTCCCATCTTGATTCATCCTCAGGCGTAGGAGGTTTCACTAGAATCTCCATGAGGCTGGCACCGGACTGCACCCGGATGATATAGAGAATGCAACGTTTGGTTTCCATCAGGAGAGCCTTTATTTCCGCTTCAGGATCTGCCAATAGTTAGAAGTCTTCGGTTTTGGTTCATTCTGATCGTTCATACCTTCAACGCTAAGAAGCTTAGGCTCTAGAGTGAGGCTAATTTCTGACGAACTAACGCTCATTAATTCGTTCTCGTTGCTCTTTACACTGCCAAGATCTCGAATAATTTGTCTTAATGTATCGTCCTGGGTACAAATCTGTGATATTTCAGCAGCGACAAGTTGGTGAATCGAGAAAATGTCGGACATCTTGATATACAGGGTTGGTTTAGTTTTTGCATAGAGATCGTTATACTCGTCGATTTCAAAGTATGCCTCAGCATCTTGTACCGTGATTACTGCAGCTTGTTAGAACCAATTTCCCGAGTGGGGCATAGGAACCTACTGTTACTCCAAATAAAGCCTAGCCGCTGAATTGATTGGCCGATATACGTGTTTAATGGTTGCAGATACACATTATCGTTTCCAAACAAACGACCTGACGCGATTTGCCCAATCACTTTGCTGATTTCGCCTAGGCTACGCTTTTGCTCTTGGGTGAGGGCATGATTGACAACCCCAGACTTCTCCGGTTCCATCATAGCTGGTTGAAGATACGCTTTCCAAAGCCATTGACCCATTACCTGTAATAAGTAACCCCGATCTTCTTGATTAAATTTTTCGAGAAGATACTCGTACATTTGCTTGGCGATGAAACGGACTCCGTACGGCATACGATGGAGCTTTTCTTCCAGTGAGCTGAATATCTGATCGGCTATATCGCGAAGGTCTTGAAGGTTTCGAATAAAAGTGGCTCTTGTTTCAGGATCTTTGATAGCTTGCTCTCGGGGAACATCTGGCGGCCGTCGACTTCGGTTTCCAGTACGAAGCTCCTCATTGTTGATAGCGGAACGATATATTTGAATCGGATCACTCTCCAGATCCAACTCAGAGTTCTCAACAATGTTTTCCTTGACAACGTCGCCTAAAAGGTCTTTCATAAACTTTCGGTCCCGAGGAGACTTGGTATAAGCCCCAAACAGCTTGTTCCAGAAGGAGTTGAATCGGATGTAGTCTTGAACTGACGTACACATATCAGCTTCTTCTTTGTTGCATCTGACTAGAAGTTTCAACAAGTAGTATTCTTCGCGCCTTTTTTGAGCGTAGCCGAACAAGCCCATCACGAGATGTTTGACTCGTTCATTCTCTCTTTCGGCAGTAGCTAGCTCCCTCATTCTTCGGAATATTCTAGCCAAATACTGAGGCTGCGTTTGTAAAAGGAAGAATAGCTCTTGATAATGTTTCAACTTCTTTCTGGAGTTTTTGTTAAGCGCCTTGAGGTCAAATGGGTCCGTTGATGATAGGTCCGCATTAGGTAGGACAGCTCCAACATGTCCACCAAAATGCTTTTGGTGCCGTACAACTTCATCCAATGTGATTTTGTTCTTCACCAAAAGGGCAATTTTGATATCTAATTGAGTGATGTACTGATCCGCCATCTCATTTTGTCGGACTTGCTGAACCACTGTTTTCCTGACACGCTCGAATTCAATTTCCTCGTCGAAATCGAAATCACTGTCGTTGAGTAAATGAACAAATCCTTTGATTGTTCCAACAGGAGGATTTTTTCCACCCGTTAAGCTTCTGTAGGCCTCTCCTTGGATTTTTGCTCGGACAAAACTCTGAACTTTGATAACTTTTTCCATGTTTTCACGGAAGAATTTCTGCTTTTCCGCGAACTTGAGCCTCACTAAAAACCCCCTCGTATATGATTGAAGTTCCTCGATTACTTCCTCCTCGGCTTCAAGGTCATTCAGAACGTTACCGACTTCAAGCCTCAAAAGCATAGCCCGAGAAAGTGCTTGTAGTTCAACGACCTCTTGAGTATGTTCGTCCAATTCTGAAAGGAGGCCTCCGATATGTATGCGAACAGTAGCAGCTCTTGCAAGTCCTTGAAGCTGGCAAATTTCAGTGTCCTGCGCAAGAAGCTCCATTCGTAATTGATCAAGACGACGGCGCAATAGAAAGCCCCGGATTGAGTTTTGAAGCAAAGTGATCCCTTTTTCCTCAGCCTTCAGGGCTGCGGCCATAGTAGCAACATCTTTTCTGAGGCGGATACCCCTGGAAGCTGCTTGTAATTCAGTTATAGAGGAGGATTGTGCCTTGAGTTGCGTTCGAAGTTCTTGCAGATGCGACCGGACAGCGGACCCACGCACATGTGATTGAAGCAAGAGCCAGGTATTGAATGCTTTTTGTAGTGATTGTTCCAAATTCAGTTTCTTACTTCGTGCCGCCGCTCCCCTTGCGGCTGCCTGAATTGCGGTTATCGATTCAACCTCTTGTTGCAGCGCCAAGGCGTCCTGTGAGAGTTGGCGTCGTCTTATCATACCTCGAATCGCCCCCTGAAGGTTTGTTATTGTATCATCGGCCCTAGCTTGCAAGTCCGACACATCCTGGTGTAGGGCACGTCTCTCTGCCATTCCTCGAATTGCAGCCTGGAGAAAAGCAATGGTATCATTCGATACCGCTTTGATTTGAGAGGTTTCCCGTGTGATAAAACGACGCGTTAGCATTCCCCGAACTGCTGCCTGAAGTGATGGTATTTTCTCGGCGGCTCTAATGTCGGCCATATTTTGTTTGTGGATAAGTCTTGCCCTCATTCCACGAATAGCAGCTTGAAGAAGTTCAACTTCCGGCTCAGCGGCTTTAGATTCATCGACCCGGTCGTAAGCTTCTTTTCGTGCTAAGGCACCCCTGATGGCGGATTGAAAGAATTTGATTCCGGACTCCTCTCTTTTGACTCGCATCTTTAGCAGTTGAACCTCGTTTCTAGATCGTTTCGCCCGAACCAAGCTTTGGAAGCACAATATCTTGGATTCGGCGGCCACGCAGGCGACATGGTTATTTTCACATCTGGTTCTCGCAAGGAATCCGCGCGAACGTGACTGTAAATTAACAGCAAATCGTTGCATGCTTAGCCTATAGTCCATTATCTGCCTTGTCCAGTCACCTCGGATTCTAGATTGAAGTTCGATTATCATTCCCTCATTATCCCATAAATGCTGCATCATCTGGCCCAGCTCCATACGACGAATAGCTCCTCTTATCTGGCTTTGAAAGTCCGATATCGATGACTCATGCTCATGTAGTTCGCGGTCAATCCTTTGCTCTTCGCTCTCAACAGGCTCCGGCTCCGGTTCCGGTTCAGGGTCGGCGCCAAAGCTTTCACCCATCCCAGAGAAACTGGGCATAGGCACACCCGCCTTGTCAAGCCCTCGCTGTGTTTGTTCGAGCTCATGGTGCTCAAATTCGAGCTGACCGACCAGGTTTCCAATCTTAAAATCGACGATACCTTTTTTGAAAAGAAGCCAAGACAATGCGTGAATGCAGTGAATGACTTTTGGAATGTTCTTTTTCTCGTAAAGGTCGATTAGTTCGAAACGAAATACCTCTGGGAGTTCTAGCTCGTCCAGGAATCGAAAGAAGAGGGCGATGTTATCGGAATGTCGATACTGCAATTTGGGATGCCGAAATATTCGTAGTATTCGATGAGGGTACAAAGCCTGTACAACCTCTGCTAATGTGACACCATCACGGAGAGCTTCTTCCAATTGAACAATTGGAGGTATTGTTTGATGAGTTATATCCTCGATCCACTCTTTGGCCTCGCCAATATGGCAGAGATATTCGTAAGCTTGTAAGAACTGGCGTTTTTTGTCTATCCAGTCTCTTTGAGACCAGGAATTGGCGCTAGCCTTTGCCGAAACCATATTCTTACCTCCACATACTGAGTCCGCTCGCTTAAGCTGGCGACGCCCTTTCAAACCGACGACGGATGGTGCCAAGTGTGCAAAAGAGGAGAACTCATCACTTTCTGACTCGGCAAATTTTGAGAGAGTTCGAAAGTGCCTTGTAGAAGATCTGCCTAATGATTGAAGTTCCGGTGCAGTCAGGGCGGTAGTAAGCGCAGGAGCCCCGGGGCTAGATCTGGTTCGCGTATGATATGAACGCCGATGCGGGTCTATGGGTGGTTCATCGGTCGAAACTATATGTTCTTCCTGAGGTGGGTGGTTTTCTTCATTATCATCAGCGTTGCAGTGTGGTGTCTCCGAAAGAACAGAATGTTGCGATACGGAATCAATCATTGTCTGGCTTCTCGTACGGGAGGAAGGCGAGCTCTTCGGGCTTGGTACAACGCCATTTGGCAGCTGTGAGAGTGGTCGCAAAGATCGACGGACATTGTCATAAGATTCCCCGGGGCTTGACCTGTTTTCAAATTGTTTCCGGCCATTGAGAACGCGCGAACCACCATTTATTTTGCTATCGGGAGTCGACGGTCGATATGTACTTGATGCGATAGATGTGAGTGTACTAGTCCGACTTGGTGTGAACGAGTTCGTATATATCGAGTATGCGGATGAAGCGGTTGACGCGGTGGAATCGTGTCGTAGTGGTCCTGTTGGCGTTGTAGAGCGGTCGAACTGTGCGCGTTTTTGCTGAACATTGTTGAATGACATTTCCGTTTAAGGAGAGCCCCGGAAGAATAAACACAGCAGTGAGAGAAGTCTGTATCTCTCCACCGTGTGCATCCTAGCGGGGTTGTAGAGGAGATTGTATTCTTTTGTGGTCAGCACACAGTATGCGAAAAATGTGCAAGACAAGCAGGTAGTCGTTTACCGATTAGTTTGAACAATATGACCAGTCTAACACAGACGCCGCAGAGGACTGAGGGTGTCGTGGTAAAGATTCGCAATGCAAGGTCGAGCTCCAAGGGCCGACGGCAGGGTTGTTGTCTTTGACGACGAAGACTTTCGGGCGGTGGGGGAGGAAACCGGAATCAAAACAAAGTTCCCAATACGGTCAAGCGCAATTTGGGCTTCCCCCGAAAGCGCTAGGCGCTTCTCGACATCACGTGAGCCAGTTACACGCGCGGTAATTTGTCGATTTTCCTTTGTCGGCGGCTATGGGGATGAAAGGATAAATGATGGCAGCGTCTAGGATGCAAGCAACAAATGTTTGCATAGTACAATAGCCGTCTCTATCGGTTTTTTCAGCCTACCTGTCAATGTCCCAACTGAGACTGTGAATAAGAAGGTGCTCTGCCTGCAGCTTTGTGCGTGGAAACACGAGATGCAGTGAAGAAGCTTGAGCTAAGGGTCTAGCGCCTGGGCACACCCCACATCGTTCAGAATCACAAAAAAAATCATAAATTGGCAGTCACCAGATTTTCTTTCTCTTTCTTCTTTTTTTCCTCTCCTTGGGAAAGCCGCTTTCTCCCCGCCAGCAGGACGTTTCATAATCCGTTGACGGTATCTCTTTCTCCTGCTTTTTGTTGTAGCGTTTGAAGACGTTACCACTTTTTAAACCATCCATTTGTTTTTCGAGATCACGAGCCGTGATGCCTATCTCTAATGGAGACGCCTCCGGCAGCGCCGTCCAGCGTCTGGGCGGAAACATAGAGATTACCGACTATACTAAAGCCTTGGAAGTTCTCAAGACTGATTATCAGGATCGTGATGGCCTAGATATCAAGGATCTACTTGATTCTAGCAAGCGTGGAGCTTTGACCTACAATGACTTCTTGGTACTCCCTGGATACATCGGTATGGAAGACTTGAAGCCCATCTTCATATCAACCAAAAGTTGCTGATTACCTGTCGTTCATCTATTCAGGATTTCCTGCTTCGGAAGTTTCAGTGGAATCTCCTGTGACAAAACGCATATCTCTCAAGGCACCTCTTCTCTCCTCCCCGATGGACACTGTGACCGAGCACTCCATGGCCATCCACATGGCGCTCCTTGGAGGCCTTGGTGTTATTCACCACAACTGCTCGGCCGATGAACAGGCAGAAATGGTAAGGAAGGTTAAGCGGTACGAAAACGGATTCATCCTGGACCCTGTTGTTATCTCTCCCAGCACAACCGTTGCCGAAGCGAAAGACTTGAAGGCAAAATGGGGTTTCGGCGGCTTCCCAGTGACAGGTATGTGCCACAACTTTCTTGGACACTTGTTCTTTTATCACCGGTTCAATGATGCTATCAAATCTTATCTTTATAACTTTCGTTCAGCTTAAACAACGAAAGTTGTAGTGTGGAGAATGGATCATTCACTGAGAGCCCTGAATCAATTATGACACGTTTTGCTATTGTTCCTTTTCTGGCAATGGCTAACAGGTTAAACTACAGAAAAGGGAACGCTTCGATCCAAATTAGTCGGTATTGTCACCTCGAGAGACCTTCAATTCCAGAACAATTTGGATGACCCAGTCACCGCGGTTATGTCGACCGACCTTGTTACTGCACCCGCTGGCACAACCCTCTCAGAAGCAAACGACGTGCTGCGTCAGTCAAAAAAGGGCAAATTGCCTATCGTCGATGACAATGGAAATCTCATCTCCCTGCTCTCTCGCAGTGATCTGATGAAAAATCTGCATTATCCACTGTCTTCTAAACTCCCTCACTCCAAGCAGCTTATCTGTGCTGCAGCTATCGGTACTCGCCCTGAAGACAAAGACAGGCTTAAGAAGCTTGCCGATGCCGGTTTGGATATTGTGATCCTGGACAGCAGCCAGGGCAACAGCATGTATCAGGTTGATATGATCAAATATGTCAAGCAGAATTTCCCTGAAATTGATGTTATCGGTGGAAATGTAGTCACCAGAGAGCAGGCTGCCGCCCTGATTGCAGCTGGCGTTGACGGTCTGAGAATTGGAATGGGTAGTGGCAGTGCTTGCATTACTCAGGAAGTTATGGCAGTTGGTCGCCCACAGGCCGCCGCTGTGTACAATGTTACTCAATTTGCGGCTCGCTTTGGCGTTCCTTGCATTGCGGATGGCGGTATCCAGAATGTTGGCCATATTGTTAAGGGTCTCGCTCTTGGGGCCACCACCGTCATGATGGGAGGCCTCCTCGCCGGTACCACAGAATCTCCTGGTCAATATTTTGTCAGCCGAGAGGGTCAACTAGTCAAAGCCTATCGTGGTATGGGCAGTATTGACGCTATGGAGGAGAAGAAAGCTGGCGGCGGTACCAAGGGCCAGGGTTCCAATACCGCTGGAACTGCCAGATATTTCTCTGAAGGTGACAGGCTCTTGGTTGCTCAGGGTGTTTCCGGCTCCGTTCTTGATCGTGGCTCGGTCACTAAATTTGTTCCATACCTCATTGCCGGTGTTCAACATTCCTTCCAGGACATTGGCGTCAAGAGTTTGCAGGAACTCCATGATGGTGTAAACAAAGGCACTGTCAGGTTCGAGGTCCGCACTGCTAGTGCTCAGGCTGAGGGTAATGTCCACGGTCTTCACAGCTATGACAAGAAACTTTACTCTTAAATCTGTGGATTAAACCCCAGCTCTACAACATTTTTCTTTTAATAATGATAGTCTATTCCGGCGTTTCCTTATGGAGTACTAAGCTAGGTTGCAAGGGAACAAAAAACTAGGTGTGATCAATTAATCAAAAAAGTCATCTTTTTAAAATTTCTCTACATGTTCTACAACTCTTTGAAAGATATGCCAAAGCTAATCATCCTGAAAATCACGTCCTGCTCAATTTCTGTAGGGCTTTTGGCCATATGTTTCACGAAGCAGGTACCCCAGCTACATATGGCGATATGTTGAAATGGAGGAGTCCTGATAAACCCCAAATACAATTAAATATTCAATTCATCATTAAACACATGCCTCAGTGATCGACATGTGTACTCCGTACCCGTACTGTACCTATGTATCAGTTACTTATTTCTAGGTAAAAAAGCCGGGGGCGTTCGGGAGCAGCGTAATTACCGATCGTTGGAAAAGCCTCGGGAAATCTGCAAAGCACGTTCCCCGCAACCTCTAAATTGGATGGATGGGCTCGCGCAAGCTTCCCCGACCTAGATAAAGATGCATTGCTCTGCACTTTTTTCGGAGGCTTATGCAGTTCTTCCAATTACAATTCCTTTGTACCGTTCAATACCGATTGCCCGAGATCGCGTGCGACACCGGTGTCATTCTATCCCTAAAGCTCAACAGCACACAGTAGTGCGCATACCAGTCCCGAAGGCGTTCTACTCTACTGTGCGCAGGTTACCACAATATCGTGCCATGGATCCTAAAGCGAAACAAAAGCCGAAGATCGATTACAGAATACCCAGGCCAAGCTCGAGGTAAGCTTCACCTTGCATATTGATTCGATTCCAACGCGAGGCAACACCCTTTGTCTTTTGAGGTTTCCGCGCTGATACATGGAGTGTAGTGTGGTTCTTGTCTCTCCACAAAACGAGATTCTTCTTTTACACCGCGTCAAAACCTCCTCTTCTTTCCCTTCCGCACATGTATTCCCTGGTGGAACCATATCGCGGCAAGATGGCGACTTCGCCCCTGCCGGCCATCCAGATAGCCACGACGAAGGAATTTACTACCGCAGAGCCGCGATTCGTGAGCTATTTGAGGAGAGTGGTATATTACTTGCGAAAAATAAGACTACTGGCCAAATGATCCATGTCAGCCCAGAAACGAGAGAAAAGGGCAGACACGCCATTCATATGAATGAGACGACTTTCGAGAATTGGCTCAAAACTCAAGATTCTGATGCTGTGCCAGATACCGGTCAGGCAATCCTCTTCTGGCATGAGATTAATGGCTATACTTCGAAATCTTTTACTGACTGAGGGCAGACCCGCTGTTACCATTTTCCCATTGGATAACTCCGAGCAAGAATCCACGTCGCTTCACTACTCAGATGTATCTGTATTTCCTGCCCGCATCAAACGGAGATATCACAGATATAGCCGGAAACAATGAAGTTCAAGTTCCTTCGACAGATGGCGGAATCGAAATTACTGAAGCACAGTTTCTCCCAGCTACTGAATGGCTCCGGCGAGCCCGAGTTGGCGAAGTTATAATGTTCCCGCCACAAGTTCTACTTCTTCATTTTGTTGCCCAGTTCCTTGAAAAGCCCGACTCTCGTGAAAGTAATGCTCGGGAAATCACTGTGGAAGAATCAAACCTGAGGAGAGCTGAATTGGTCAAATTTGCCCACTCCGGAAACCCTCCATGGACCCATAAATTCATCTGCCCAGAACCGCTTGGTCTGTTTTCTGATGGAAGAGCTATCCTTGACCTCAGCAAGCCAGGCCCAGAGCTAAAGGGCTCAGATAAAACTGGTGAGACGGACAGAGTTGTACTTGTGCGGTTTAAAAAAGAAGGCCCGCGAGAGGTGGAGATTAGGTGGAGGAAGGAAGTTCTAGAGCATGTATCTCCGAGAAGCTCCTTATAACGAGAGCGCGAAGTTTTGGATTTATAATTCTCGGATTGACACTGTATATACACATATTGAATGGGACATACATACTCGATAGATGGAGCGCAAGATATTCGTTGATCGTTGAAGCTAAACGCTGCATTGAGCCCAAACAGCGACTAAGGTTCAGGGCGAGCCAGATTAATTCCACGTCGTTCTTGGCAATCTCCACGGCCAAAGCTCGGAACCGGTCACATGACGCACAATCGGAAAGGGCTGCACACCCTCAAACGACCAGAAGCGAGGGCAACAATCTACGGAAACCTCGACATCACCACGCGACCGACCCCACGAGCACAATCTCAACCTCTCCTACCTTCATTCAAATACCCGCAGATTATTCACATCCGCCAAAATGGAGAACGAGAAGGGAGAAATCGTCGATCTGTACGTATTATCCCAAAACCCAGCCCTAAGCCGATTTTTTGTGCCAAGACGCAGCAGAAATGCAACCGATCGCACAAGTATCGCCCGGAGTTCGATGGGGATTTTTTCGCTGACCATTGCTTGTTAATTTGAATAGCTACGTCCCACGCAAGTGCAGCGCGACCAACCGCATCATTAAGGCCAAGGATCACGCCTCCGTCCAAATCAGCGTCGGCAAGGTTGACGAGAACGGCCGCTACACGGGCGAGAACCAAGTCTATGCCCTCTGCGGATTCGTACGAGCTATGGGTGAAAGTGATGACAGCTTGAACCGCCTTGCCCAACGGGACGGTTTCTTGAAGAACGTGTGGAGCGCAAGTGCCCAGCGATAAATCCATTTATTGGGATGATGATCTGGGTTATGACTTGAGGGTATGTGGACTTCTTTTTCTTGAAAGAGATATTGGCACAAATTGCAACCAAGCAGGAATAGCAGGATGCTGACATTTGATTGTGATAGGTTATTTCCGTGAAATCAGGAACATCAGAGGGACTGGGGTCTACTGGAATTTCTCGAGTCAGCTATTTGAGCGTTTCAACCGCTTTAGGAGCTTTCTCCTTGACGAACACAATACGAAGGCAAACTCGAAATTCGGTTTTCCAAAAAAATACCCTCCTATTCTTCTACAATCTTGACGCTCGTTAGAATGTCATGACTACTGCCTTGTTCGCTAGCTAGACTCGCTTTTAAGTCTCTTAGATGAATTCCGTATCACGAGAAACGATATCTCAAACCATTCTTATCTTGCTTTTTTGTTTATTTTGCTCTCTGCAAGTCGCAAACTTAGCCGGCTCATCAAGGCTCCCTCATTCCATACCTTTTCAGGGTATGACCATTTCCGTGAATGAGGGGGTAGAATTTCTCAACCATCCAGCCGGAGAATGGTATCGCCTTCTGAAGAGCTGTGGCGATCAAGATCACACGTCGGAGCACAGATACGGGCGGGACATTTCTCCTCAATAAGTTTTATATTACATATGTACAAAGTTAGATGACTTAAGTTATTAGGGAGAAATATTAAGTCGGTATCCTGTTGTTATTGTCTATGGAAAGACTATCTAATCTTTTTCTAAACGAACAGCAGGATTCGATTCGATGAAACTGAGATCTGTCTTGTGTCCTAGTAGTTCACGGATATTGTTCACCCCATATCTAGTAAATCGTCAGTAAAGTACTACCCAAAACGTCTATCAAAAAACTCACTTGATCATTGTCGGTCTTTCGAGACTCAAGCCCCAACCATACACTCTCATGTCCTTCGGAAGCCCCATCGGCTCTAACATCTCAGGTCTGAACATACCACTGTTTCCAATTTCAACCCACCGTTTCAAGGTAGGATGATATCCGAAGATCTCCAGACTGGGCTCGGTGTAAGGATTGTAAGCGGGCTTGAAGCGGAGACCATGGATGCCCATCTTCGCAAAAAAGACTTCCATGAACCCAATCAATCCACCTAGGGATAGTCCGAAATCAGCTATAACACCTTCGATCTGGTGAAATTCAGCAAGATGTGTGGCATCGACGGCTTCATTACGGAAAACTCGGTCAATACTGAAGTATCTTGCGGGGCGTGGGTTTTGCGCGAGCTTGTGAAGCATGTACGCGGATACAGCGGTTGTGTGTGTTCGTAGGACGAGACGAAGCGACTCGTCCGCGCTCCAGGGGTATCGATACCCGATGGAACCATATTTTCCTGTTTCATGCACAGCATGGACATCGTTCCAATATTGCTCATAATCTAAGGGCTTCTTTTCGGAACCTTGTTTGGTGTAACTGACTGTGTTTGACGAATGGGATAGATGAGGGTGGTTCTCGGGATCTTCACGAGGTTTATCCGCAACTGCAGGGTCCGAAATATAGAATGTATCTTGCAGGTCGCGAGCAGGATGCTGCTGAGGGACGTACAAAGCGTCGAAGTTCCAGAATCCTGTTTCGACGAATCGATTCGTCGGCATCTCCTCGAATCCCATCTCAAAGAAAATTTGCCTGAATTCGTGGCGGACTTTGTTCAAAGGGTGGAAAGCACCGCTAGGTGTCACCGCACCCTTTGAATTGAAATTGTAAGGCTTTAGCTTCGCAGTCTTCCACGAGCCGTCGGCCAGCATCTCCACCGTCAGATCCGTCTGCTCTTTGACGAACTCCCGGGAGTACTTCGGTCCTTTTGATATTCTATAATTTATAACTTTTTGCATCGTAATAAGCTTTCTTTTCCGCAAATCTGCGAGAACCTTGGCATCGGAGAAGGTCCTCGTCCTTTGGATCTCTAGCAATTGTTCTTTCGCCGTATCTTCAATGGAATCCGTAGCCACTCTCAAGGTATCTTTATCTTTCTTGATCCAGCCCTTCTTGAATGCATTTCCCGCACCCACTTTAGCCGCGTCTTTTCCCACCACGTTTGGAAGCTCACTGATCTTCAGCCCGTCCATCGCTCGTACTGCCTCGTAAACTTTCGCCTCGTGGCTGCCATTGGCAACGATTCCTTCTGCTTCTGGGGATAAAATCGCTTCTTCTCGGTCTATAGTTTCATATTCGACCATCTCTCTGGAACCTAGCCGATCTAGAGAGGATTTCACTGTTGTTGGCGGGGCTGAGGGGAAGGCATCGCTGGCAAGGATTGGCTGTTTCGTTGAGGCAAGAGCCTCTAAAATTTGAGACGTCAAATCGGCAGCCATTTTGGAGCAGGACTAGGCGCAAGGAAGATTCAATGCTTGCGTCCTCGTTGATTCGGGATGTGCGAAGATGCTTCGCTCAGGGCTTGCGACATCTATCAAAGGTTATGACTCTTAAAAATTGTATGGAAGCCGAAAACCACCAAAGACGCAGAACTTAGGACTAGAGTACCACGTGACTAGACTCGCGACGATTGCCCCAGCACCGTCAACATCAACGGCTAATGGTCTTTTGAGTAAGTATGGCTAGAAGAATACTCCATATTTATATTGTATTTAATGAATATAAGCGCCAGTGCAAGCGCAAGATTTCCTATCTAGGCATCTTTTAAAAAAGGATACCAAAATCAACACCCATCTTCTGGATATCAATCCTTCCTCTTAACTATATAGATCCAACAAGATCAGAACAAACTGTGAATCAAGGGTATATAAGAGCTAAGTAAAGTGTAAACAAACACAAGCCTCCCATTTCATTTTCGTCTCACGTCGTCATGAATACATCCAAGATGAAACAGCGTTAACTTTTCCCAAGTGTCTTAAAGCGCCTGCTTTCCTCTTGTCTCGATGGGAAGAAGCAACATGGCAATGAACGCCGCTAAAAAGAGTGCACCACTGGTATACACTGGCGCATCTGGGTTTTTATCGCCAGCATAGATAGCCACAATCGGGGCAAGCAATCCGCAAATCCGGTTCAAGCAACTGGCAATCCCAGTACCTGTGCCTCGGTTCGGGCTCGGGAACACTTCCGGGGTGTAAGCATATAGCACACCATACATGATGTTCTGGAAGAAGGCCGTAAGACTGGAACAGGTGAGCTGAGCACTAGAAGCTTTCGAGATAGTAAAGCAGAAAAGCAAGATGCCTGTGATGCAAGTCGAGATGGCCATGGTGCCTTTGCGACCGATGTATGGAATGTCAACAGTGTAACAAGCAAGAATTGAGCCGGGCACGCCGACGATAGAGGTGATGGCATAGTTTCGGTACACTATCAAGCTGTGTGAGTTTCTGGTACCTTAAATTCAAACTAAATTCAGAAGAAAAGCTTACCGATATTTGTTGGTGTCGCCTCTTGATTGCCTAGGTACTGGGGCAGAAAAGAGTTGAAAAGGGGATAAGCCATTCCAATTGTGGCCCAGCAGAACCACAACAGGCAAGCTAACAGAATAAATTAGTAAAACAAAATTAACTTGTGGTAGAAGACATACTGGTGATTGCTAGACGTTTGGTCGCAAATAATGGAGCGACTCTGCTACCTGAGAATTCCATGAGATGTCTTTTGATGACTGTGAAAGTGCCCAGCTTTTGGGAGGTACCCTGTTCCTCTGGGTGACCACCAATCTCGTTCAAGATATCGACGGTTAACCAAGTCTTTGATTTGTTTCTGTACGCAAGAGCGTGCACGGTTGCAACAGCCTCAGCTTGCCTACCCTGCGAAAGCAGGTATTTTGGCGACTCGTAGAGGTGGAACAGGAAGAAGCGGCATGCAAACATAAGAAAGGTAATCGCGCCGAGGGTGAAAGTCAGATACCGCCAGCCCATGTTATCTTCCTTTCGGCATTGAGGGGCATTCGGTGCGCAAGAATAATTTGGTATAAATCCCCACGCCACAAGACTAAAGACCCATTATTAGATCAAAAGGAAGTCATCACCATTCGAAGCATTGCAGAACTAACCTTCCAACTAGTTGCCCAACGGGCCACCAGACGCTAAGCATGGTCAAAAGGTTACCCGAAGCAAATGGCAAGAATTCGAGGAACAGGGCACCGTCAACTGGCAAATTCCCTCCCACGCCGAGACCTAGGCATGCAATGAGGGAGCAGACACTAGAGCATAACCATTAGGACGTGGATCACACCACATGATAGAAATCTCGACTTACGCAATCCAACTAGAGCCACCACCAGCAGCCAAGCCAAACACGCTACAAAGGAAGAGGGTCATATTGAAAGCGAGGCGTCTGCCAATAATATCTGAAGCGGTACCCCAGAATGCCGCACCGACGCACAGGCCAATGAACAAGGCACATGTGGTGAATCTCACATGGGATTCACTAATCCCAAATTCCGCAGATAGCGGTGGTAGTATAAGCGCAACACCCTATCGGATATCAATACCAGCACAATTTTTTCCAAGATGGTGACATTGCGTACCTGTAGCCAGAGACTGACAAGGATAGAATATTAGAAAAGAAATATATTAGAGCCTAGAGTTCTGAAGTGTAACTCACTTGTCCGCAGTCCAGCCGAACCCACACAGTGCGAATAACTCCCACTGATACTTGCCCATTCCAATATCCTGAATAGCACAGTTAATAACCTTAGATTTTACTATAAGTCACAAATCAGCTTTCTATTTCTCTAACTCAAACTAGACCTTGTGTGACTGAGATTTCTTTTCTCAGGTTGTGTTTAGTCATGGAACAGTATCAAATCCCGTGAGATTCGGGGTGTTTGGAAGATAGGTCAGTTCAAAGCAGTCATTTGAAACGTACTGTCATATTGAGTGTCGTGACCGGAAGAGGCCACACTGCTCTCTACTTCAGCCCTTAGTGACTCAAGAGTTAACGTCCCGTTAGTTTGAATCGATCCTTCCTCTGCCACAGACGGATCATCCTGTTTCTTGTTGTCATCGGGCAAACTCGCGCTGTTCGCGCCAGGCAGAGGCACGAGCACACCGGGGTAATCCGGGGCATCGTGACTTTTGAAAGGATTGACAAAAAATTGCATGGTGACTTATAACTGATGTTTGATCAGGGTGTAGTTGCGTTTGGGTGTGATTTGTTCAATCTCGTCGCATCGGGCACAGTTTCGAATTCGTCAAAGGCTGCACTTGGAGAACGTTTACGAAAAATCTTCGATTGTCGCCTTGGGCGGAAGTGAAGGGAACGGCTAGTTGCTTCGGGGCACCGATCGTATCGTCTATGTTGGAGATGCGATTTCAGATCACTCAATGATGTTCTGCGCAGGCGTGGAAAGGAACGAATAAAGCAATGTCAGATTTCTGCTCCTAGACGGGCGTTTCTAGATACAGTCACGGTATTGCGGTTGGTGTCCGCAAGTTGTTCCGGAGTATATATGAGTCCGAAATTTCGAGTGCTGGCCGAGGATATCCTGTCAGAGGTGAACGGGAAAGCGGTTTGCTCGGAGGTCCGGGGCGATCACTCGTCTTTTATACGAAGGATTTTAACAAGTAGCCACCGCTTACTCCGACAACGAAATTAAAATCCGATCTTTTTGTCCGTGGGATCTGTCGAACCAGAGAGATTCCCTGTGCAAGGGGCCGACGTTCATTGGTAGTACGAGGGATGGATGGCGGGACGGAGTGGAGCTCGACCTGAAGTGTCTTTCGAAAATTCTCCACCGAACCTTTCAGATGGGTTGAGTTTGCGGTTGAGGCACCAGGGCAAGAGTAATTGAGATTATCGGAAAGCCATGAAAAACGGTTTTCTCTTTAGCTGGAGGAGCCTGTAGCCTTATAAGCCCAATATCACGCCTGGGCATGTGAGACTGCAGCGTGACATGGGCGCACAGCAGCTGCGCTACACACGGGTATACGGAAGGGACGACCCAAGATATAATTCCTTCTGCGTAAATAACCGTGGGGCAGTTCGCTTGGTCGAATCCAGCTGAGTGGCGACAGACACTAACAAAAAATCTCAAAATCCAATCTGCCTTCCGTCCTAAAGGATGGCCTGAGGTACTGACATTTCTGTGAGGGATCTTGGAAGAGGGAACATCCGCAACCCCTACAAACTCCGCGTTCCGCCCATGGAATAATGACGAAGGCCAAGAGAAACTCAGCCCTGACTAACAAGGTTCAGAGCCATCTCCATTAGCCAGGCACTGGTTGGCTGAAAATTGAACCAACTCCAAACGCGACCAGAATAAAAGATTATTATTGGCTGACTTCCAAGAGACTTTATGGACTGTTTGCGAATCAAGTTTTCAACTTGCCTGCCATGTGATCCATAATGTGGGGCTCAAACCAATTGAGTTCTTTAGCCGTGGGGAAGATCACGTGGAGGCCAAGACTCGGAGAGCCTCCGATCTTTTGCCAAAAAAGTTTTTCATCCGATTTAATTGATGACTAAGTATACGCTAGACTCAGAAAGGAAAGTGCTCAGCTGGTCTCCCGACCTCGGGAATTGCTGGTGCGTCGAGACTACCAGAAACATTCAATCTGGAGTACACAACGACAAATGAAGCAAAAGAGCGGCATAGCGAAAGAAAAAAGCAAGCATCATACTTGTTTAGCAAAAAACACATCTGATACCCATAAAGAGTGGAAATAGAATAGGCAATTGGGAAATAGACCCCTGAAAGCATGTCGAATGATTGAAGGAGAATAAACTGCAGAAGAATGCGCAAATGATTCTCTGATCTCCAGACATCCTCATTCCGCATTGCTATTGCACCCGGCTTCCTTATGGAGTGTTTCCAGGCATTTCCTCGCACTCCATCGGCGTTTGACGTCAGGCCGCACCATGTTAAGGAGAAGCCGACGAAGGCTTTGGTCTGTGGTGTGCACTTGGAGAAGTAACTCATTGAAATACCCCCTAACGAGGTCGGAGTGTCCCGATTTCGCTACTAATGGAATTGACGAAGGTGGCAGACCAACCGCTACCGCCACAATCACAACTCCTAACGACCAGATGTCAGCGCTTTGACTGCGGATTGGAGATCCATAGAGGAGAGTTTCCGGCGCAAAATAAAGCAGGTCTCCATTCATCACACTATGAGGATCCTCGAGCGCAGTTGATATTGCAGAAAAGGCGACCTGTACCCGCAGAGGTTGCACTGACTGAATAATGATGTTACGCGTGTTGATACGTCCGTGCGCGCCGCCTCGAGCATGCAGATGAACCAACATCTGAAGGCATTGCCGAAGTACTTCTTTCAGGCCCTGGACAGTAAGGGTGACCTCATCGAGACTTAAACAAGGTGGACATCCTGACTCTATAGCTCGCTCATAGATGCGTTCAATGTCATCCACAAGATTGATAATATCCGGCTGGATATTTTGTAAGTTATCTCGTTGGACTCTATGGGGAGAGATGCTCGACTTACATGAAGAGACCTTTTTATGGCCTTTAATTCAGCATGCGGATCCTCGTACGCGGCGCTTGGGGTTCGCCAGTAGCAGGCAGTGAACAGTTGTCCTGTTTTCAAATTTGTATGTCGGCAAACCTCGATATTTCCAAAGGTCGCAAGCTGTTCCTCCTTCCAGTTCATCTCCGGAGTGGTTCGGATGAAATACTGGCCCAAGCGCCTCTCATAGGCTTCCTGGAGCTCTTCGCGTTTTGGGAATATCAATCCAAAACAGGAGTCGTGAATTTGAATCGCATCCCCTTCCACGATTCTTCCGACATCGTTTCTTTTGGTAAGTTGCTGGACTCCGAACCCAATCTCAGCGTCGGAATTATTTTCCAAAAGCAGGTCTCCGGTTGGGTTGAGGACAATCGAAAAGCAAAACTGCTCGGCAGATGGGTCCGATAGTACGACGTCACATTCAAGGCCAGATCCGAAAACATACTTTCCAAAGGTCGTTTTCGGAGGATCGTCTAAACTCAAGCATATGTGCCAGGTCTCTTTCTGACCAATAGTAACAATCTTGTCGCTGTTGGAGGGCAGCTGAAGGCATCGTCTGGCTTCCTCGTTCAGCGGCAGAATCATCACAACCATAGACTCGAGCGACGTTGGCGCCATTGTATAATTGCTCACGGCGGTTATCTCGTCGCGAAACCGACTGGAAGGAGATAGATGTTTCAAGAGGAATGTGAGCAATGATCTCGACAATGAGACGAATAAATTTAAGCCAGGCACGGAACTCAAGGCGAGGTGTGAAAGAATTTATAACTCATCATATACATCTCTAAGCGCCTCGAAAGATGGCGCATCTGTCACAGCTACGTCCAAGCCTCAGCCAATTATTTCCAAATTTTGGGTCGGGGGCCCAAGAACGGCGTAGGCGGTTCCGGCCCATGTGTGTCTCAATATTTTTGCATTTCCAATTGGCCCCCAGAAATTGCTGCCTGGGATCTTCGTGGCACATCAGTTTCACTGGCCAGCAGCCGTTGAATGTTAACGCTCATGATGTAGGATGGGGGCCAGGGACATGCCGTTTCTCCTGGCGCTTATGCAGTACTACATTTTATATTTCCGATCAGGAGGCCCGGGCACATTCCTGTTAACTAATAATTATTAACAGAAAAAGCAAAAAACAAATATTTTAACTAGCGTTTTCTTTCGCGCCCAACCTACCTGTTGGTTCTATGTGAAGGCGCTGATAGGCTAGATTGGTTGACAAATGGTTGGAATAATGTAACAAGTCATGTCGCTCCCCTTGTCGCTCATTTCTCCAATATGGGGTCCGGCTTTGACAGAGCCAGGAGCCGTGGCTGCGCTGAACGTAGCTTCAAAAATTGCTCTTGAATACTCCGTACCTATAAGCTGCCATGCTGTTTGGACGCCGCCATCTCACTTTGATTGTACTGAGTTTGGGTGCGTCCAGCCCCTCTCCAATATCAAAAGCACCAATATTTTGAAAGAATATCTCTCTGCTTCATGAATTCATATGATGGAAATGCACTGATAACTAGATGGTAATCCGCAAACTCGCATCCCAGTAGGCAACTATATCATTCCTCCTTCGGCCGGCCACTTAATACTGTGTTGGTTACCTGCCCACTCCGCTCTATAAACCCCTTATGTTGAGATGCACGTCGCCGGCATTATGGTCGAATCGGCGTTGGGAAATTCCCTTCGGATTCGGGTGTGGTACTTCTCTTTCGGAAGGCTACTCCGTTCTTCCACTAGTCTTTTAACCGTCTGCACTCGAAATAGTAGCTGTTGTTGCTGGCGTGAGATAGGTGCCTAACGGCCTGACCATTCTTATTTGAATTCTCCCTTCCTCGTCCTCCCATATCACTTGCTTTGTCGTCAGCAGCAAATCTGTTCTTTCTGGCACTCAATTAGATATAGTCGGGTCCTCCCAAAATGGCAGAGCGCCACCGAATTCTTAACTCAGCTTATGAAAGTCAATTCGTAGGCGCCGGCACCGGCCTCTTTTCCAAAGTGTTCTTTGTGAAAGATACCGATACTGCTATGAAAATCCCCGACGAAAGCGGAGAAGTTGACGCCATCGAGAAGAGAGTATACATACGAACGATTAAGGGAACAGCCGTATATCCTACTCCAGAGCAGGCAGTTTAGGATGTGTCCTGGCTCTATCAAACTCTGGTTAAGTTGATTCCGCTCACCCATTCAACTTGTGCTTGTCAGCGGTTTAATCAATTTCAGTTCCAGAGGAGTTCGTCGATATGTACTGTACATACAGTACATACTCCGTATGCAGGAGAGACCGCAAAGGGCCGACCTGATTTGACAGGTAAGATGCAAGGCAAGTGGTAGCGATAAGTAAAAACAGCATGGGCGGACAGTCCCGTCTAACGACACGTGTCGAGTTCAAAATCCACCTGGATCATCGATGGCACGCTCGAACCTTGCAGTCCTGGCAAAGGCCGAACCGCGTTCCCCGCATTCTGTGGTTGCAATATAATTCTTCGCCCGGACGGCAGCTCAAGCTTGGGCCCAGTTGGATTAGGAACGACCAACCCAAAGAGGATGGGCAGTCCATACTCCGAGCAAATGATGCTACTAACCATGGATTTAATTGACCGTTTTCCGTAATTCCGGATACAGATGCTGGAGTGGCGTTTGTAAAGGATCCCTAGGCCGATTCCATTGGAGGAGGAAACAGCTAGTAGAGATTGTGTAACGAGGAGGAACTGCATCTGGATATCTAGCGTATATGTCGATCTTTCTTAACTCTTTTGAACTGCCGAGCGATCCATTCGCGTCTTTTAAAGCTTTCGAAGGCTGTAATCTATCTTACCGCAGAATTTTTTAAAAGAGAGTTATTGAACGGCAGGGCGAGAAGCAGAAGGTACTCCGTAAGTGGCTCCAATTCCGATGGAATTCCGAGATTTCTTTTATCTTCCTGTATCACAAGATCGCGGAGGCCCAGGCGTTGTGAAGGCAGCGTAGATTCAGATCCAGTTTGCTTTGTGCATGGGCCCAGACAAGACTCTTATTATCCACGCGAAAACCAGCTCATATCTTGGAAACTTCCACTCCTCGAGCTTTCGTTAGTTATTCGCCAAGGATGAATCCAACATGAAGGCGAGAATCGAGAGTTTCCGATCTTCTTTTAGGACAGGGATTGTTCCTCGGTGAAGTCGGCGACAAGGGATTCGCAGGACGATTGATTGACCACATCTCAGTTCCGTATTCGGAATTGTTGCGGATAACTATTTGTGAATGAGAATGACTTTCGACCGAGATCATCATGAACCCACTTCTTGGGCACTAAAAGCGGCAAGCTAAGTCTGGATCTGGTGAAGAGTTAATCTCGTCACTGATTAAAAATCCATCAATATAAACACATTGTGTGTCCTTCTCACCTTTTCACTATCAATCTTTGCATTCATAAGACTGTTTCATTTGACCATTAATAACCAGATTTCTATATTTCTCGATGTTGCTTTCCTTCCTACAGATTGCTGTCAAGGTCAGTGAGAAGAACGCGTTTAGAAAGTTTCTCACAGCAAAATGACATCCAGTGGCGTCAAGCCAGATCCCACCGCAGCGCAGATACATGGGAGCTCAGAGTCACCAGTCCAAAGCACTCAGAACTCATCACACAAACTGTCATCAGCGTCTTGTTCCTCACTATCCGAAAAACAACCTCAAATAACTGAAGCTCAGTCAACAGAGACTAGGGAGTTTTTGCCAGATACGAATGCCGATGATGAAAAAAAGCATACAGAGCAGGTGAGCTCCTGCCGCTCACCAGGCGAGCATGAGCAACCAAGTAATGCATGTCAACTATCACGCTCACGTTCTGCCAACCCGGAGACCGCTCCGCTACACCCACGAATGTCTATCGATGCTGAAGGAAATATATATCCTGAAGGCGGGATAGAAGCCTACACTGTCGTTCTCGGTTCATTTTTTGCACTTTTTGGCTCCTTGGGTCTCGTCAATTCCGCAGGGTCATTCCAGGCCTGGATATCAGCTCACCAGCTCAAGGATTACAATCAAAGCGCAATCAGCTGGATCTTCGGGCTCTATGCATTTTTGATGTTTTTTGGAAGCCTCCAAGTCGGACCGGTCTTTGACGCAAAAGGTCCAAAGATGCTTGTTCTCGCAGGCACCATCTTGATTGTGCTCAGTATATCTGTTCTCGGTTCATGTGAAGAGTACTGGCACTTCATGGTTGTTTTCGCAGTCATCGGTGGCATCGGAATTTCATTAGTCTTTACCCCTGCGGTCGCTAGCCCTGGACATTTCTTCTATCGTCTGCGTGGACGTGCCACTGGTATTGCAGCCACAGGAGGAAGTGTTGGTGGAGTTGTCTTCCCACTGATGCTGGATGCTTTATACCCGAAGATTGGATTTGCATGGGCGACACGCGCAGTTGCTCTAGTTTGTCTAGTTACAATGGTACTAGGATGCATATTGATGAAGTCACGACTACCAAAGAAGCGCGCAACAAAAGAAAATATCCTTCCTGATTTACGAATTCTCAAACACCCGGTGTTCGGATTAACCACAGTCGCAATATTCCTCATAGAATGGGGTCTGTTCATTCCGATTACCTTTATGACCTCCTACGCGCTTGACCACGGCATGCCACGCGCCTTGTCGTTTCAACTTTTAGCACTACTCAATGCCGGCTCTTTCTTCGGTCGATGGATCCCGGGGTATATCTCGGATTATATCGGGCGTTTCAACACTATGATATTGACTGTTTTACTTTGCCTCGTGTCTAATGCTTGTATATGGCTCCCTGCTGGAAATAGTGCTGCTATGATGATTGCATATGCCGTGATTTTTGGTTTTGCAAGTGGTAGTAATATTAGCATGACTCCTGTCTGCATTGGGCAAACATGCAAGACTGAACACTATGGCCGATATTATGCAACTGCATATACAGTTGTCAGCTTTGGGTATGTCCATATCATCCTAGCATCCCCCCTTTACGTCTTATTGAATTTGCACTAACATCTTGGACCTTAAAGAACCTTGACAGGAACGCCCATTGCTGGCTCAATCTTGACTCGAAACGGCGGCGACTATTGGGGCCTAATCACATTTACCAGCTGCTGCTACTTTGCCGGATTGATATGCTTTATAGCTGCGAAGATTCTCCGGGTTGGATGGAATCCATTGACGATCGATTAACCCAGACCCGCGACCAACAAAATTTTCAGATGCTATTCCAAATTACCATAATGTCAAACAAAAACTGCATATTCCGGAGTACAAGGGTATTAAAAAAGGTGATTTGCTCTTTAGCTTGGTTTTTTGACATAGATACTGCAGATAGCAACTTTGCTTCTTAGGCCATAATGATCAAGGATAATTGGGAAACAGAAAGATGATTTATTGACTTTCAGTTAGTATATTATGGGTCTACATCTCCTTTCAAGATAAGTAACGCATGAAGAGATTACTGATATCATTGGAGACTAGATCTATGAGGGGGTGGCTGGGATATCAAGCTCTAAAACAGAGAGCCTGGCTCAAGCTATTCTTAATCATTTTTTGCGGATATCACTTCTGTACATAAACGCTCCGCTAAGGGGAATATAGGTGAAGCTGAGAATCTATTCCCTGTGGCTGGCTGACTTTGATGGTTTCACGGCTGGCGGAGTAGCACTTGACGTGGTCACGAGAATCATCACCAGCAACGCAACATTAGATGCGGCCTAATATGCAGTAATATTAAAAAGAAAATAACAATATATTCTCACGTATACCTTGGGGTATCTTCAATTGCCTCTAATCGAGTCCGATTAGTTACAAATTCTAAAGTCGCATCAAGTGATCATTCAAGTTTCAGCCGCTATCGCCAAACGAATTGCATTATCGCAGCTTGTTTAAGCCACGGTATGCTGAAAATTCGAATGGGTTACGCAGTAGCCATTCTCCTGTCCTTGATTGGCATCATGCTTAGGGAAATTTCTCGTGAAACTCATACAGTAATGAAACCTAAATTAGTGACGGGAACATCTGGAGTTTAGGATATGAATTCGAGCCTTGAACGGGAAAAGAACGCTATCACTGGGCATAATGATCATCTGGATGAACGATCCGAGACCTTTTCGTCGTGCATGCCGCCAACACGATAAGCGCTATTGGACAAGACAAATAGTTTACCGGTACTCCATTTGCTCTTTGTATGCTGCCGCACTTCTAAAGCTTAAGGGTATTGTCGAGGGAAGTAGCAACCTGGTTGAGCCTGTGCCCACCAAAATTCCAATCGGCCTTACTGAGTCAGAAGTAACTCACGACGTAAGGCATCTTCCCAATAGCCTACGTGTTCGGATATAGAAAGACTGGCGATACGGTGACAGTTTTTATGTCCTTTAGCAGTCCGGAAGAGAGCACATTGAGGTCTCTTGGAAAGCTTTTTGAGATCATGAGAAGTGATGGGAAAATCCAGGAAAACCGGCAAACTTCTGGGGTCAGGTATGATAGCATAGAATAGTCAGGCCGCGAAGGCACGTCGCTCGCAGATGGCGTTTCCATAGGACAAGCAGATCCGAGCGGCAAAGCTATGAGCACAATTACTGCTCAGAGGTGTTTGGTCGTCATCGAGAAGGACAAATTTTCCCAGCGGCGGCCGTGGATACGTTATTACGTCGGCATCATCCAGGATACAGCTATCATCAGCCCTTTCCCAGCGAAATCGGAGAACGTTGCTCATACGCCGTTCGTCAGGCAGCGGATTATGTACTGTACATATTGTACATACATACCTAGGCGTTTCGGGACATCATACCCACGAGATAGTTGGAGATCCTAATCTCAGAGTCGAAAGTCGAGGGGTTTGGAAGCTCTCGGGAACATCTATTGAATGGGTTCCGCTGGGAAATTCCCTAACAATCCTAAGCTCGTCAGCCGGAGCAGACATGTTCCACAGTGCCGATCGAAAGCGCAAAGGATGTGTTTTACCGCGACTTTTATGCCTTGATTGGATACAGAAACACTTTTTGCACAGGCCTATCTTTCAGCGGGATACTGCGCGCACAGGCAAAATGATCCTAGGAGATGAAGTTGTCGCAGAGGAAATGTTGATCAACTTTTAAAAGGCCCCAATAACCGTAGATCGCAATAAGGAAGTATAGAAAGGAAACATTGTGGTTATAATTCCCATATTTGAATATATCAGGCTCTCTGAAATCTGGGAAACCATGGATATCATTGTTTTTGAGGAAAAGAAATGGAGGGTCAAGACTCCGTCGTTGCCAGACAGACACAAAACATGATAAGGTTTTCTTCCCAACAAGGCTCGGAGTTAACCGTGCCTTCTTCCTCCGCCTTATCGTCTAAATGCAAATCGTATGTCTCATTTTTCCTCACAACAATATGAGACAAAGTTCGTAGTATTTCGGTAGCTTACGCCCACGACTCCACGAGAGGAAACCTTTCCCAGCACCGGACTTGATGAAGTAAATTTAGAAGCGGTCAACCACGGTTCGCTTTCGAATCGAAGCCGGCTGTTCCGTTGCAGACTCTCATTGGACAATGGGCATTGATCTCGCCAAGTCGAAAGTAGCTACGGAGTATAGCAAAGGCCTTCCTTACCATTATCCCAGAAGGGTATAATGGGACAATCCAGCTAGAATCGCCACCAACAATTCAAGGTGATCCTTGTATCCTCGATTGTATCCTCGATTGGTCTGACGGCGCCTTCCCCAAGATGGTTTGGATACTGAAATGAGTTTCTCCATAGGCGTTGCAAATTTCGAAGACGTTTGCCTGTCAAAATTTGTGGAAACAATGCCTTGTTGAAGTGAAAGATCGGAGAGAAGTAAATTTCTTTTACCAGCCACAATTGACAAAAAAGGTGGCTCGGGACATCGGCATGACCAACCTGGTGTCTGTCCACCGCTTTGTATCCAGTTTTTACGCTTTGCTGAAGCTGTGATGTTATCTTTGAAATCCGGGCTCCCGAGCAGTGATAATAGCCCGGCATCTCTGTTGTCGGAGTTGCTAAAGAACTTTGTCCGTCGTTTGTTCTGCTTTTTTCTCGGGTTTTCTTCTTGCATTGAACTCTGAGGTCAGGCCTTGAATAAGGTTCACCCACCGGATTGGCTCCTCGAGCCCACCCTGGAGCTATTTTTAGACCCCAAAAACACCCAATACACTCCGATACCGTAACTTTCCACACAGATTCCGGGATTTAGCTGAGTCGTTTCGCTGGCAAAACCGTATTTTACCTGAGACATTGTTTTCCAGCCGCATTAGTCATGCCGCCCAATGCGGTAGCGCTAAACGCCCTCGCCGCCCAGCAACGTCACCCCAGCACCACGTCGCTCTTCAGCCATCAGCAGTGTCTTCCGTTATTATGGAACCGAGATTAATTGTCATCAGCAAATTATAGGCCTTGGGAACAGCCCGCTGCCCGAGCTGCCAACTTACGCGAGCAGATCTCCACTTAGGACATGAAGAATTCTCAACATAGCTAACGCTAACGGGTGCCTTGAGCGGTTTGATCGAGGATTGTTACGCAGGAATGATTGATAGCTAGGCTTACATTCGTTGCTATGGCCAACCACCGCCTGTACGAAGTCACCGTGGCCCACACCTAGCCACTATCGCTGTGTGGTCGCCTCTAACAGGCTTTACGCTCAACGTGCTCGTACGTTGCAGTTACATGTCACCATGGCCGCAGAAGTGTGCTGCCATGTTTTGATACCCTTTCATCATGACCATTTCTGAGTCACCGAAACCTTTTGCTATCTTTTGATGCTCAAAGTGCTGCTGACAAACATTACGTGGAGTCTGTTTCTATTCTTGTACTCCGTACTTTCCTCGGCAGCCTGATGACCGGCTGAACATGACTCTCTGGAGAGCTCCATTTTTTTATCGGCTTTCCACCCAAGGCGTTGGCCGGGAGCCAAATGCTAAGACACTGTTCCACACTTGACTGGGTCCCAGCCACCAGTGATGACAGTATCTCGCCCAAGTCGCCGGAATACGAGTTCATGGTTTCCGATGGCGTCCATAGCAGCCAAAGCACATATCTACTCTTTGTGATGTGTATATATATCCCTTCTCTGGTCCCCCGTTCTAACCAATATTCAGTCCATATCTCATTATCCAGTTTTAATACTGTCGTTTACCTGAGCAACGCACCACTAGGTTGCAGCCATTCGCTTGATTACATCTAAGCACAGTCCATATCATATCTATATAAACCTCAAAATACTTGACATCTTACTCTCGGGATTCTTGGTTGAAATTCAGAACAATGCGTCCCTTCCAGTCAGCTCTGCTGGCTACTCTCGCGGGTGTGGCCATTGCCATGCCCAACCCTCCATTCCCAACTGGTGGTAAACCTCAACCTCCTCTCCCAACCGGAACCGGTGGCGGCCCTAAGCCCACCGACAACAATCCCACCACTACGAGCATAGTCACCGTTCCCACCACTATCACGAGTACCATCACTAAGACAACGTTTGTGCCATGCTCAACTCCCGTGGCCACGGATAGAGGCACCACTTTCTACAGCACATGGCTTACTATGTCCACCTACACAACGACAACCTGCTATACCCTTACTCCATCCAACCCGACTCACTTACCACCACCTCCACCACCTGGCAAGCCAGAAAATCCTCCCGGTCAGCCAGGAACTCCTCCCTCCTCTCCCGGCAAGCCTGGAAACCCTGGAAACCCTGGAAACCCTGGCAATCCTCCTAGCCAGCCAGGCAACCCTGCACAACCTCCACCTCAGTGCCCGGCTCCAGCTACCGTTACTGTCACTGTCACTAAATTCGACTGTGGACCATCATGCCCTCTTCCGACTCCTCCTCCAGTACTTCCACCACCTGGAAACCCGGGAAAGCCTCCACCCGTCTGTGTTCATTGCCAGACCGTTACTGTCACTGATGTCAGCGGCGGCACCAAGACTGTTGTGATCCCACCAGTTACTCCTGCTCCAGGCCAGCCAGGAAAGCCACATCACTGCACTGTATGCGAGACAGTCACTGTCACTGATATCCAAGGCGGTACGAAGACCATCGTCATTCCACCAGTCACTCCTGCCCCAGGCCAGCCAGGAAAACCACCACACCACTGCCCTGTGTGCTCAACCATCACGATCATCGATTCTCACGGCACTACCAAGACTATCGTGATCCCTCCTCCAACCACCACTCCTCCTCCCGGCACTGGAGTTCCTCCACCTCCAAGCACCACCAAGGAGATCCCACCAAGCAACACCAGCAACAGGCCACCAACCACGGGTACCAATCTCCCTCATAAGAGATATGCCCCTTTCCCCGCCTACATCTAATTGGTGACCTGACAAATCTCCGCAAATCTGGTGATCTAAATGGGTGGGATAAATGAAAATTCCATTGACCATTTTTTGCATTGGAAGCGAGTTGGATTTCTATTATCATATTGGCTTTTTCATGTTTTTCCCCGTTTTCCCCTTTTTTTCGGCCCTCATAAAGAGGATTATAATGCCGAATACCTCCTAACCTTCACTCCCTAATGATTAAGTACTTGCGCAGTACGATTTTGACGATTCCCGATCATACTGTCCTTCATGAAAATTTTTATTAGATACCCTCCGGGAAGTCGCTTACACTCCCTAATGATTTACACACGAAAATATTGGGCTAGGAATGGATACATACTAGATACGCTAATTGGAACATATTAATTTCAAAAATTATCTTTTTGATTCGAGAAATTCACTCCAGATTATCCACAAATATAGAATACTATGTAAACGCCACTGATTCATAATCCGAATTTTCCTCCTCCATTCACAGAGCGCATGAAATATCACGTCACAAAATGGAAAAGGCTGGAATGATTTCTAATAATGCATCGGTTTTTTTACTTTGAATTTTGTGTTGTTTTTCTCCGTAGTGGTGCCGCGGAAACTCCGAGAGTAGCGAAGGGTGCACGGTTGACGGAAGCGTTAAAAGTGAGACATCGCTAAGATAGCGCGCGTTCTAGTCTCCATGCTGGCAAATGCACGTTCGGCTTTGGGTGGCCAATGATAACACCACAACGATAGTGGGAAGAAGTTGATCATATCGCAGCCTCCATGCGAATTTTCATTAGTTCCCTGACAATAAAGGTGGTCTATTATTTTTTCCTTCTGTCTCCATATTTTTCCGTGGTTTGTTTTTCGGATGTTGTGACAGGATCC
Source organism: Nannizziopsis barbatae (assembly GCA_014964245.1). Classification (NCBI taxonomy): domain Eukaryota; kingdom Fungi; phylum Ascomycota; class Eurotiomycetes; order Onygenales; family Nannizziopsiaceae; genus Nannizziopsis; species Nannizziopsis barbatae. The sequence continues at coordinate 224,852 of JACVYH010000008.1, forward strand.
ATGTTGTATCCGTTTTTATGCCCAAGGAATGCTCGATCTATTGGTCGTAGGTTGAACAACGCATCTAGCCCTATCCATGTGGTTTGCGAAAAGTTCCGTATGAGCGAAGGGCAACAACCTCTAAGAGCACTCTTGATGTTAAGCATTCGATGCACTGCATAGTTTGCGGTACATGATTCGTACTCTGTAGAAGCATCTCGGAATATATAGGTAGTCTAATGGTGTGCTCCATACCTCATAAACCACGCACTCGTACCGGATTTATCCGTCTAAAAATTTCAAATAGGCTAAACGATTAACGAGGCGAGTGGAGCACAACACAGTGACAGTGGCAGAATAGAGCTTTTTTGAGAGGAGGCAAAATACGATTGGCATCTCACAGTCTGGAATAGCTAGTGTCAATTTCGGGTTAAAGGAAGTTGGAACGGGAGAGAAAAATAGTAAAGAGACCCGCGGTAGTCCTAATCCTTCCAGAGAACAATAGCCCAAAGAAGTTGAGAGAAGAAAAGTCCCGACAAGCTGCCTCAGAAACATCCAAACGTTAAAAGGAAGAAGAGGAGAGAATCTGGCAGTCAGACATGGAGGGAGGGGTGACTAGATCTCTCGAATTTTGTCGTATTTGTAGTGAGACATGCCTGACAAGCGAGAGGGTATTTAACCACAGTCCGATGTTGGTAGTCAAAAGAAGTACACTCCATCTCACAAAAGCCTTCATCCCAGAAAAGAGAAAGAGAAAAAAGCCTTCGTATTCTATACCGAAAGAAAGATGGAAAGACAACGAGGGATATCAGGGAAGGGGGGTATGCAAACCAAGTAAGTACAAACACGGCATTCCATTGCCCGTGCCAAACGCCAGCCAACGAAATCCAGAAGACACAAGATGGAAAAAAACACGGGGAGTGTTTATCAATGAAACGAATTTTTTTGGTTTCGTTGCATGAGTAGAGAAGGAGTATCCGACTAAAGCCGCCGGAAATTTAAAAAAACAATGATAATGATACGTAAAAAAGGGCCACACACATGAAAGGCTATTCTGCATCAGGCATCATAGAATTAAAAACACAATTCACATAAGATATATCAGGTATCCCAAGGTGCTTTCCACCAGAGCATAACAAGAATAGGAAAAAAAAGGAAAAAGTTGGTTTATGGCGAAAGAAAAAGTAGTAATATGAAAAAAAAATGTTTGAATAGCGACAAGAGTGTGTGGGTCTAGCTGCTGTTTGACCGATGGAATTGCTATTGCCGAAAAAACATAAAGAAATTAACACTCCGGACTCATAGACAATAGCTGTAGCGACTACTCACAGGCTCTCCGTTTGTCGGCTTAGCAGTCGAGGTCTGTGCCCGGTTTTCGAGGACTGGGCGGGATATTTTTTCAGGTGTTCGAGTGCTTGAAGCGGTTGTTGCGCCTGCGGTTTTGCCAGTGTGAGTTGCGATTCTTCCGTCCTTGCCTTTGTCAAACAGTGGACTACCCAGAGTCACACATTTCAGAATAGTCTGCACCATTTGACTCTGTTTGAGTGGTTTGGACAGATATTCGTCCATTTGAGCCTGGAGACATTTCTCCCGGTCGCCTAACATAGCGTGCGCGGTCAATGCAATGATAGGAGTTCGTTGTAAGCCGGCTTGTTTCTCATATTCACGAATCTTGCCTGTTGATTCGAAGCCTCCCATGATTGGCATCTGGACATCCATTAGGATGACATCATATCGATGGGCTTTGACGGCTTCGACAGCAGCAAGACCGTTGCTGACAACAGTCACATTGTGTTTGTATTTCTCGAGTATCTTAACAGCCACTTTCTGGTTGACATCATTGTCTTCAGCCAGTAGGATGTCAAATGACCGAGTGCTGTCTGTAGTGAGAGGAGCAGAACGGCCTTCGAGCGCTGGAAGCATGCCATTGCCTAGATCAATAGGTCGGCATGGGGTAGTCATGTACGAGGTGATACCCAAATCCAATGCGGATTTCAAGCTGACCGATACGACGGGGCATAGTAGGACAACCGGAATATATTTAAACTCATTGAACGTCCGGAGTGTTCGTGCAGTCTCGACATTATCGAGAATAATAACGTCGTACGCATTGCCAGTCTTCTTCCCTGAATTATCGTGAATTTCGGGCGGAGGAACATTGGTTTCATTGTTGACCACACACGGTTCTAGCCCGAGCTGTCGCAACATGCTGATAATAACGAAAGCATAATCACCGGTCACACCCTTATCAATAAAGAGCACGCGGTGGTTCTGATAAGGCGAGAGCTGTGGCATGATGACCTCGAGACTCTGGTCTGCCAGGCTCACCTTGCAGGTAAAGTGGAATGTGCTGCCATGTCCAAATTCCGATGTAACCCAGACATCTCCGCCCATCAAATTCACCAACCGTTTTGAGATAGACAATCCGAGTCCGGTGCCACCAAACTTTCTAGTTGTAGAACCATCCGCTTGTTGGAAAGTATCGAAAATCATGTCTAGTTTATCTTCTTCGATACCAATTCCGGTATCTGAAACTGAGAACTCAAACGCATACTCTTCGTCTTCGCAAATCTCTCTAACGGATTTGTTAATAGTGAGTTTGACTTCTCCATGCTCGGTGAATTTTATAGCGTTTCCAACCAAGTTCAGGATGATCTGGCGTAGACGGAATGGATCTCCAATTACATAATCAGGAACAGAACTATCCACTTGGTAGGTGAGATTGAGGAACTTTTCATTCGCCTTGACGGCGAGGGTTTTCAACGCATTGAAAACAGTGCCTCGAACGGTGAACGGAATGCTCTCGATATCCATCCGATTAGCCTCGATCTTTGAGATGTCGAGAATATCATCAATAATCGTCAATAAACTGTTGGCAAGACTATGCACAACATTAAGCATCTCGCGAGGATATGGTGTTAGGTCTTCAGTATCAAGCGTCAACTGAGTCATGCCAATAATGCCGTTCATGGGAGTTCGAATTTCGTGACTCATATTAGCAAGGAATTCTGACTTAGTACGATTAGCCAATTCAGCCGCCTCTCTTGCTTGCGTGTTTCTTTGGATACTATCTCGCAGATTCGATATCATGCGATTGATCTTGCGCTTCAATTCGTCCATTTCACCCGAAGCATTGACGGTGATGAGCTTAGTGAAATCTCCATCTGTTGCGGCATCGGTAATTTCTCCGAATGCTCTGACCTGCGCTGTAAGGTTGTCGGCCATTGTATTGACGTCTTCTGTAATTTCTTTCCATCTGCCAGAAATGCCCTCAACATTGGCTTGACCACCCATCTTACCATCGACACCGACATCGCGTGCCACACGTTTCAATTCGTGAGCGAAGTTGGCAAGACGGTCAACCATGTTATTGATAGTGTCCTTCAGTGTCAAGAATTCTCCTTGTGTCTGCACACTAATCTTCCTGCTCAAGTCTCCCTTTGCGATAGCTTGGGTGACGTCTGAGATAGCACGGACCTGAATGGTCAAGTTCTGCGCCATAGTGTTGACATTGTCGGTTAGGTCTTTCCATTTGCCTTCGACGTTGTGCACCTTGGCCTGGCCACCAAGAGTTCCATCAGTGCCCACCTCACGCGCTACCTTACTGACCTCAAAAGCAAAGGTATTCAATCGGTCTACCATGCTATTGATAGTATTCTTCAAATCTAACATCTCTCCCTTGAGATCTGAAGTGACCTTCTTGGTCAAGTCTCCTCTGGCGACAGCAGTTGTAACATCGGCGATTTCACGCACTTGAGTCGTCAAATTCATGGCCATTCCGTTCACATTTTCGGTGAGGTCTTTCCAAGTGCCTTCGACATCATGCACGGTGGCTTGACCTCCAAGTACACCATCCGTTCCGACCTCCTTCGCGATCTTAGTGACTTCCTGGGCGAACTGCTTGAGCTGGTCCACCATGGAATTGATTATCGTTTTCATGGCCAAAATTTCTCCCTTGCAATTGGCTTGCACCTTCTGAGTAAGATCACCTTTTGCCACAGCCGCAGTCACAGTTGCGATATCCCGTACTTGTGTACTGAGATTTTCAGCCATAGCGTTCACATTGACAGTAAGCTCATTCCACATCCCTTGCACGCCGGCAATTTTCGCTTGACCTCCAAGTACACCTTCCGTACCGACATCACGGGCGACACGGGTGACTTCCGTGGCGAATGTTCGCAGTTGATCCACCATGGTGTTGATCGTCTGTTGTAGTTCTAGTATTTCACCTTGACCCCAACTCTTAATCTTTTGGCTAAGGTCTCCGTGGGCTACAGCAGTAGTGACAGTTGCAATTTCTCTAACTTGGTTGGTAAGATTGGAGGCCATGAAATTGACGTTCTCAGTCAACTCCTTCCAGATACCGTGAACGCCAGTGATTTGGACCTGACCGCCAAGAATACCTTCGGTACCGACCTCTCTAGCGACCCTCGACACTTCACTACCGAAAATCTGTAGTTGGTCCATCATCGTGTTGATGGTGTGTTTGAAAGATGTGATTTCAGGGTCCATCTCTCTGGGATGGATTTGAACTTTTGTCGACAGGTCACCATTGGCAACCGAAGTAATGATGCCACCAATTTCCCTTAAGGCCTTTTGGAAAGCCTCATTTGCTTTCTGATGCTTGTGCAATTCTCGTTCAAGAATGCGAACATCTTCATGCTCAACCTTCGAGAACGCCTGCTGTGCTTCCTCTGCTTGTCTCGTTAATTCGTCGCGTACAGTCGATATGACTCCCTTTTGAAGCTGGATCTCCTCCGCTTGAAGTTGGACGCGATTGCGCAAATAACTGATCTCCTCTTCATAGTGGGCGTCGCTGTCGCTATCCACTTCATTGACTTCACTACTCTCAGTTGAAGGGCCATTGCTGTGTCCATTATTAAGGCTACGCGCACTCATAAGACTTGAGGTGCGTCCGGATCGACGGGAAGGGGGCTAAGGACGGTACGGTCAGCGACAACTGGAATAACAAGTATACTATCACCGACTCACAACAAAGCTTTGCATAGTATTGATCCGGTGAACCAATGCCGAGAGCTCCTTCTCAAGGGCAGCCTTGCCCTCTGACTCCTGACCAGGCAGGGTTACTTTGGCATGGTCAACGCCATTTGTAGTTGCATTCGGTTTGCGGGCATGGAACGGCAGGTCAGGAATATCCGTGGCCAGGTCCCGTATGAGGAGGGCCGCAGCCGCGAGGGCATCCTCGGATGGGGCCATGATCGCCCTCCTTCAAAGGCTTTAAGGATGCTGTCTTTGTCTGTTGTCTCTATTTGTAATAAATCTCGAAAAAGCTCAGCTCAATGAGTACGAAATGAAGATCAAAGGGATGGAATAAAATGAATGTCTGTGTCAAACGCCAGATTGCGCTAATCGAGCAGCATAGGCATGGATGTCAGGATAGAAAAAGGTGAGGCAATGATGGGTTCGAACTCCGAGACGATTAGGGGCCCCGAGAAAGGCACCTCAGGTTGGGTGGCTGATGAGGGCGAAAATCAAAGCTGATGGTAGATATTTAATAGTAGAGATGATGTTGAAATGCGGAATAAAGCGGTTGATGGTGGATTTAACGACAGAGAGCTGGAGAGCACTCGGTTTAGTTGTCGTTCAGGGCCTTTGGAGGAGAGGACTGAGGTGCAATGAAGGTTGAAGGTGGGTGGATGTAATAAATTATTCGGCGGTGGTAAGATTCCCGTATCGAGTTCCAGAGAAGGTTGTAATTTAGTGAGGCACGCTAACCACAATGGGACTAGTATGGAAGGCGCTGCGAGTCGGGAGGACCTTTTATTGTGGCCCAGCTGATCTGGCGAATGCTGATTGTTGAAAGACACTGTGACGAAACAGGAGAAAGTGAGGACCGTTGGGCCTTTTTCCAGGGCAGATTTGGTAGAAGTAAAATAATAGTAATAGAGCCCAATCTACGGAGTATATTCTTCTGTCTCTCTTCCCCGCAATACTCTAATCTGCTGCCACCGCTGCTTACAGACCTGAAACGCTTTCTCTTTCCCTGACACTGATAAAAGGTACCTTTCGGGCTCTCAGCTCAGGAAAAGGGAATAGTGCAGAGAATGTGATCTCACATGCACTACACCAAAGTATCGGATCCGCTGTTTTAGGTTAGGTCACCTGTTTGTTTCGGACACCAAATAAATACCCAATACGGCCTTGATACAGAGTGTTGTGCATGGAGTTTATATGGAGAAATTCACTCCGCAACTCCATTTTGCCGCATAATCCACTTTTTCAGTTTGCCGTCAATACACTAAATACGCCCAATAATACGGCCCCGAAACACACCGTATCTATGACTAATATGCTTTCGTCCTTTCTTTTTTCGCGCTGACTCAGCCGCACCCCCACCTAAACCGTTCTCGGATGGTTAAGTGGCGCTGCCCCGCACGGACCAGTTCCTGAATTTCTTCCATATCAGATGGCGATCCGTTCCTGTCTCCTGTTTAGTACGGAGTACTCCGTAGTGCCGAAGAAAACAGCGTTCTTTGAAACCTCCTGAATAGGTAACTTAATAGTTTGTCAATAGCTGCAAATAACCATCTCTTGGTTATTGAGTGATATTCACCACCAGAGTGTTCCTGTATGTTGGGATTCGACGCCTGATGTCTTTTTTCTGGTCTTGTGGCTCCTCAAGTACCAGGATCTAACGACTCCCTAACTAGCCAATTTTTGTTTTCTCTTTGTTGTTGCACCACCAATGCGAGAGGGTCCCGGGTGAGATCCGCATGTTGGAAACCAACTACTCCGTAGGTAGTATTGCTCCCGGTACTCCGTTTGTATGTGATGCTGGCCTCTTATTAGCATTAACGCCTTGTGGATAGCATGGAGAAGAGAAGAAAACTTTTTTTTTATTTTTTTTTTTCGCTCACCTTCATGTTTCTCAACGGGCCACAATAATCATCATCGCCCTTTTTCTTCCTATTCGCCTCGTACTTCGTTCGCTCTAACCGAGGTACTTCAAACGCGTCGAAGTTTTGCGCAATCTTTTTCTTTGGAAGGGCCTCCTCGGATGTGCTCTCATACATAACTAGCGGTTATCAAAGATCCCTTGTTAGAGATCATTATGCATGAAAACGCATTCAACTCGTCATAAGCCCACTCGATACATCCATACATACACACTTTTTCGGTTTCACGCATTGATAACCCTTGGAAAAAGGTGCAGGTGGGCGTCGGGCGGCAGCGGCGCATGACATCGGTGCAACCCGAAATTTTGTTTCTACCCAAGCCTGAACCATGCTTACTGCTTGCTGGCGGGCCGCGTATTTATCTGATGGGCTTGTTGCACTCTCTTTTTTTTTCCATCAGAGTCCTTTTTGTTGCCTGAACATGTTTGGTTTGCTTCTTGCTCTAGTGATTTCTCTCAGGCATCTCGTCGCCTAGCTCTGGTAGCTACTTAGAAAGCTTCTCTCCTAACTTGGCGACACGCCCTGTTTAGGTGTATGTCAGCCGTGGTTGGGAGAAGAACACACATATCCATCAATTCCGGACTCTTTGGAAAGAAAGTAAAGAAAATATACCATTTCAACTGTCGATCATGAGATACTCGTGCCCAGTTCCACGGGAGCGGACGAAGAGAGCCACCGACGGGGATAATCAGCACTTTCAGCAAGGCCGTACCACAAGCTGTTGGCCTTAAATTCACGTTTGATGACACGAGACCACTCTACAAAGAGCCTCCTGCAGCTCTCGGGGAAAATAGTTATATCTTTGCGAAGGCCGCGGAAATGTGGAAAAGTGCGGAAGTAGGAAAACCAAGTCCATACTAGTATTTATATATCCACTCCCTCATACAGCCGAGTCCACATAGTTCAGTAGAGAATGAATACGGCAGGCAACAAGCAGAAAAGGTTAATGGGCGTCTTCGAACTCTTTCATGACCTCCGGAGAAGGAAAAAGGGTGGAAAACCTTAATCAAAGGTATAGTTATCAGAAGGGGCTGTTTCTTTCATCCCATCCATTTACATTGCCAGCTCAAGGAAGTCTGGAGCCATCTAAATTCTGATCAAGACTAACTGAACAAGATTTAATGGGACCCGGAGAGGAAAAATCAAAAAAATTTGTCCCTGTTATTGTCAAACCTCCAGTCCGATTCAAAAATATCTGAGTCATGCCTCCCTCCAATGGACTCATGGGATAAGGGTTAGTTGAGTAGATAGAATTATCCCAAGGGACACAGCCCCGGAACCTGATCTATCTGCAGAAGTTTATCATTGGCGGTATAGATAGGGGAAAAGAAGGAAGAAGCAAAATAGATCAAGATAGCATTTAGGTACCTGGGTATCTACAAACCCAATTGGAAAAAATACAATCGAGGGATGCGAGAGAACCATGGGACATTTACATGAACTCCGGGCGACGAGGGGAAAAAAAAGGAAAAAGAAGAACCAATTTCAAACGAGATTACCATATTCCATAATCATGAGCCATGAGTAACAAAAAAACACATTTGTAGCTTAAGAACCGCCCCAGAAAATCAAAGAAATAATGGAAAATGGAAAAAAGAGAAGAAGAAGAAGAAGAAAAGAGAAAGAGACAAAAAAGCAATCAAACTTCGGGTAATAAACCGCGCGTTCCTTCTTTTTGGTATATGAATCTCTAAGAAGCAGCTTGACCTTCCAATCGCCGTCCCCTTCTCTCTAGCAATGTAGCATTATCTAAACTCAACTCGAATGGCTGATTCGCAGCCCTCGCCGCATTTTCCCGTGCCGCTGCAGCCACCGCTGCACTGTGTTGCCCATACCCGCCTTGCTGCTGATACATCTGACGTCCACGCTGTTGCTGCTGGTGGCCTGCCCCGGAAGCTTCTCGGCGTGCATGAGCGGCAGCACTCTGATGAGATGCTCCCAAGTTCGTTGCACGCAATTTCGACTCCATGCCTGCGATATCCGAGGCGTCCATGCGGCGACTGTGGGGTTGATAGGCGTGGTTGTAGTTATCGTTGTCGTAGTAGATTAGTTCACGATCTTCGTCGTCGTGGTTATCATAGTCCTCCATGACCGGGTTGAGATCGCCTCTGTATTGGCCAGCGGTGTTACCACCGCGGAATCCGTGTTTGTAGTTCTTCCGCATTTTGTTTTCTTCTTCTTGTCTGTGAACGGCGTATCCTACGTCGAATACTTCGCGTAGATTGACGGCGCCGGGAGAGCGGAAATCATTTCGTCTCTCGTATGAAATTGGTGGCTCCATCATGTTATGGTGGCCGCCATGAACAGTAAGAGGAGTTGCTAGTGGAGGAGCATCATCGGCAGCATGAGTTTCCTCATCCGTTTCCCGAATCCACGGATGGTTCAGGAACTCTTTAATTGTGTACCGTTTATCCGGGTCCACAGTAAGTAAGTGCGATACTAGATCTTGGGCGGATTTGGAGATATCATCCCACCATGGAGATAAGAAGGTGTACTGCCCTCGCGCAACCTTCTCGGTCAGGACTTGTATGCTCTCGTCATAGAATGGAGGAAAGCCGCAGAGAAGAGTATACAACACGCAGCCTAACGCCCACATATCCACGCTCTTCGAGTACTTTTCGTCCTTGACGATTTCAGGGGCTGTGTAACCGACCGTGCCACAAGGCGTCATCGTTTCACTGTCCCAGATAACCTTGGACAAACCAAAGTCTGCGACCTTGATTATGCCAATGCCACCGGCACCCACTCCCGGTATAAATTCCCCTTCATCCACTTTGTCTTCCTCGCCAGGTGCAGGTGGCTTGGGATGCTTGGTCGGGATAAAGGGCGCGGGGTAAAATAACAGGTTTTCGGGTTTAATATCACTGGGAATAATTAGCCATTTTGATCAGACGGAGTCCTTTTTTAGACAAAAGCATACCGATGCACAACTCCTGATGTTTCATGTAAATATTCTATCGCTTTTGCTACCTGAGTGATAACATGACGGCTTAGACTTTCACTGAAGTATGTCAAGCGGACAATCTGGTGGAAGAGCTCGCCGCCAGGGCATAGTTCGAGGACGATATAGTAAAATTGCTTGCACTCGGAGAAATCGATCAACTTGACGACATTAGGGTGGTCGAGCTGGCGCATAATCTGAACTTCTTTGAGAATGTTGGCTCTCTACAGTAGACGAGAAAACCGTCAGTTAGGGAACAAGCGACCAGGAGAACTAAACTGATTGGCATCGAAAGAAGAAGGCGGCGGCATAAGAGAGACGCTTTCAAGAGCCAGCTTCATGGGTAAGATCGGGCTCACCTCTGCGCCTCGGGGTTTCTTTTTCTTGAATTCTGGGTGAAGGTGAGATTCGCCCTAAAATGCGACCCGCCAGGGTATGTTGGCGCATGTTGAATGAAGCAGAGCAACCGTGAAGATACCAAGAAAATATAGGCAGAACAGTATCTGTAGACGAGAGGATGTAGAGAAATATGTTATCGTACCTGTTTAGCGCTCATTTCGAATTTTCGAACGACCTTGATCGCAACGTCACCGTATTTTCCTTGTGTGTCGCGCGCACGGTAAACATTGCTGAAGGCACCGTCGCCCATCTTCTCCGTCAAGATCCATCGCTCCAGGCCTGGGTAGGAAGGCATTGTACTGCTGGTCAACTTTTCCTCGGCGACAATCTGGTGGATTTCTTGTTCATGGCGAGCGGTTTTTGTGGAGGGGGCGGAGCTGGCATGGTGTTTCTGAGCGGGTGCCTTGTGATCATGACTGTCAAATCCCGCAGGCTGCTGATGATGATGCTGCTGTTGCTGTTGTTGTTGCTGTTGAGGCTGGGGTTGTCTCTCACGCTCCACGTGAACGGTGGTGACATTTGTGGTCGGTTCGCCGTGTCCGTGAGGGGTACTGGACCGGGCCTGTTTGCCGTGGCGGATGAAATTTTTAAGACTTTGAATTGTACTCATGACGGCCGGGAGTGCGTGATTTGCATGTAGTATGGGAAGAAGCAGCAAATCAAGCGGGTCTCCGGAGCAGGCGGAGGGAGGGAAATTGAAATTTCTCAGGAGCGCAACAGAGCAGGTAGTGAGTGCGTGGTCGGCGTCAGAGTTTTGGGGGGTCGAAAAGTGGTGGGAGTTGGAAATGTGACCAAACGGGTGATGACGACACACGATGCTCCGTACTTGAGTTGATGGCGGACGGAAAAAGCGAAAGAAGGGCACCAGTGGATCGGGGCCAACTAAAAGCTGTTGACTATTTCTCTCTCTCTTTCTCAGTATCTTCCGTCATTCTCCTAGGCTGGAATAATAAAATGGGGCTTGCGCCAGAAGGATGGAGAATACGAACCAGGCCTGTGTTGAGCGGAAGTAGCAGGTTACCAACTACGGCACCCGATGTCAATAAATAAATGTCGCGGAACCAGTGGGTTCGAAATCGTCAGACTATGTAGTATGTATGTACCTGCGGGAAACAAAGGAGGATGGAAAACGGGGCGGGCAGGGCTTGGGCTTTAAAGCAATCTGGAGTCTTATCTCCTCATACCAGCAATCAAGGAAATTTGTAGGATCTTGCTGGATAACCGAGTGAAGGTGCATATTTCAGGCTTAAGTGAGAGAGAGATACATGATGATGATGCCTTGTTTTTTGGCAGGGATGATGAGCTGCATCGGCGCAAGCCCGGCTGTCCTACTACTTACATAGTTGACTACATATTGGAGATCACAGAATGCCCTGGAAAGACAACCATCTGATTCAATACACTTACTGGAGAACAGCTAAAGAACGGATACATGAAGTTACAAGAGTCATTTTCGTCTATACTTAAGACTAACGGTGTGTTCTATTGTTCTATGTGTTGCTTGCCGGAGGTCATTATGCCAGAGGCTTGGGGATGACGTTGTTCAGATCTGATTATTAACATCAGACGAAATAACCCTGGAAGAGCAAAATCCAAGACATTCCACACATAAAACACAGGCCACCAGCTTGATAGTTAATCAAGGATGAGCAAATCTAAGCTTGGCTTTCGGTTATTCCCTTCCCTTTGGTTTGTCTAGACCTTGGAGTCATAGCAAGGAGGGGCGATCTGTGGCTATCAGATGATGAAATGCCTCCCAGACACCTCACTCTGTATAACTACTCCGTATACCGTAGATAAATCACTCTGTCCTCTGAACACTTGCACATTCTTCAAGTTTCAAGCATGCATCTCTCCATATAACTAATACTGAGAATATGATCATCTGTTGCAGCTAGCCAAAATAACGCCAAGCAAGCCCGCCGCCACAGCCTCGAACGATTCGATCGGAGGACTGGACGGGTTGACAAATCTGCGAAGCTGGCGTCGCGCTAACTCTTCACTTCATGAAGGAGAGCTCTCCCTCTTCCCTCCCAGCCAGTTAAACTGCTTGCTGCACATGAAGATCCCAGGCAACATCTGCGCTGAGGACGTCATTGGATCGGGAATCGGGGGATCGGGCAAGGGAAAATTCCGCAACTCCACTTGATTAGTTAACTAAATCATGGAGCAAACATTTGAAAATCGCTGGTTAACCGGGCCCGCGCCCATAAATGGTAGATTCCAGGCCTTCAAGCAATCGTTCAGCATGCAAACCTTGCCCTTGCATAGCTTTTGTATATCGTCTGGTAAAAGGACAAAGTCAGTACTCCGTCCTCCGTAGTTAGTATGGAGGGTGCTACCACTCTTCAAGCTTGACGTGTTGACATCAAATGATGAGCCTGAAACACCCCAAACGATTTTCTCGCTGTGTTTCAAAGATGCAGGCTTTCCTCCCGTAAATTCATCACAAGGAATCATTCGAAGATTCCGGGTTTCAGCACGCTATTCAAGCGGGCAAAAGGACTGGAGGAACATCCATGACACAGCACACTTCGCCGTCTTACCCTTATATGAGGTTTGCGACGAGGGACCTCATTAGGGACAAAAGGGGGGGAGGCAACTGAGAAAACATTAGCGTAGACCCGCGTGGCTGGGTGCTTAAACTCATGTTTCCTAAGTGGCCAACCTTGTCCCCTGGCACCAGGTACCCGTACGGAGTACACATCCAGTCATCTCTCAACCGTGAACCGTCCAGTGTTCTCGCTTCTGATCAACGACCATCGTACAGACTGAGGACAGATGTAGAAAGCCGTACTGCCATTTGCTGTAAAGCAAAAGACATTCACACCTCCTTTTTATAGATAGTGAATTTCCATGCAGTGATTTGCTGGGCGGTGTTTTCACCTCTCTTGATCATTTGCTCCAGTCACCGTCTCACAGTAAATGATTCATGAGCCTAATCTCCACTGATAATTACGTCTTGCATTGTGCAGGGGACAAGAAATCCCACACACTGTCAATTTGTCCTGTACATACTTCATATAGCCCCTTCATGAGCGCTGCTGCATATCTATCAGTTGTTCCTCTTCTAAGTATCTTTTTTTGTCCTAGAAAAACTCAGGGCTTGTTTTCACTTTGACCTCACTTCTAATCACTCTGTTCTGTGTTTATAGTTACCAACTCCTCACTTTCGTCGCATATTTGTCCTCACATTTTCTCCCACCCTCAGCGGGAACAACCTTCTTTTTTTCTGCAATTGGTGTCTTTTTCGTCGCATGTTGTCACTCCATACTTTGATATCATTGATGCTCCTCTGAACATCCACCTCTGGCTCTAAAATCTACACTGATTCCTTTACAGTCTTTGGTCCATGACGTGACACAATTTTGCCCGTTGGCAGCCATCTCACTTCCGTTCTTACGAGCCGCGATCCTCTTCTCGGTATCGACTCGCTTCTTTGCGCGTTTTCCGCCTCGAATTCCTCATCCTTGTCCCTTCGCGGGGCCTACTTTGGCGGGAATCATCCACCGGAGAACAACATTGAAGTCGCCGTTAACGTACGAATCGGTCGACCTACAAGAAAGTGGAGGCACTATAAATTCCTTCCCGGAGGATGGCTTGCTAGTTGAGAGAACTGGAAACATTTCCGGACGGATGCTATGTGAAAATCTTTCATGAAAGTCTTCAAGCTCTCTGGAACCAAATATCTTTGAAGTCATCTTTCAAAGCGGCGCGCCGAAAGGGCGGCGGTGGACATGTGCTTATAACAAATGGATTCGGCTGAAACAAAAGCTCCTGCTAAATCCTTTGTTGAATCGCATTTGAAAGCTCACAAAGAACTGCCGAAGAAGAGTGTTTCTGGCCAGTATGTCGACCCCGCGATACCAAGCCATGGTCTGGCTTTCCAGGCCGACAGTTCTTCTCCAAATGGACTGTCTTTCCCCAATACAGCTCCGAGCCTGCCTTTAACTCCTCCCACGGTACCTCCCGAACCAAACAAACAGTCTTCAGCAAGTTTGGTCGTTGAAACTCCGCAGCTCAAGAGCTCCGATGCTACCCCTAAAGCTACTCCGTCACGGCAGGCAGATTTACTTACTCCGGATATTACACCTCCGCGCCGCGGAAACCGCAAGCGGCCAGCGCCCTACCGGGACTTCCCGTCTGCCTCCTCGAGAGCTGATTCGTTCAAAACTGCGCCTGAAGCATTTGCTTCTGATGACGATGCCGAAACCGTACGCGGCACGGAACCTGTTACCTCGCCAATTTCCGGTGTTGAAAATGTTGAAAATTTTTCTTCCCCGCCAGCTGATACCAGGCATACTCGCTCCACTCAAATTGATAGGCCCAACTCTCAAGGGAAAACACATCTGACTTCGCGAGTTAATAATTCCACGAGTCCCAACGTCCCTACATCACCGAATACATTGAGAAAGGAGCGTCTAGAAGAGCCAATCAAGCTGCCGAAAGTGAGAAAGAAGCAGAAAGCGAACGATAAGGAAGCATCTATCGAGATGAATGAGGTTTCTCCACGTGTTCAGCCCGAGGAAACGCAACGACGAAGGCTAAGCTCTCTTCCAAACTTTGAGAAGTCACTTCGTGAGCGAATGAAGGAGATGAAAGCGTCTAATACTCCCACTCTTGAGGAATTCGGAAGAGAGATAGGATGGTTCCCAGCGGACAACCAAAAAAGGAATTCTCAGCTCTCTGCGGTGTCAACAACGTCAACAGTCGAAGCTATCATCATTGATTCTCCACCTAAGAAGAGGCAAACCCTACGCCATACTGGTAAAGGTGGATCATTGCGTTCTACGAACTCGCCAGTTGCGGAACTGCCAGGCGATATCCCAGTGACTCCAAAAGCGTTGGAACAAGAACACCGTTTAGTTCGGAAACCTGCCCGAATAACCGACCAGGACCGTCGGAGTATAGCTTCAGACAACTTATCTTTCACTATGGCCCAGCTCCCTCCAAAACCGAAACAGCCGGAGATCATTCGCGTCGTCGTTATTCCGCAGAGGCGGTCCTCGTTGAGTACATCTATAAACGACTCCGGAGATCACTCTCGAAATCGTTTTTCTGGAGAAAATCGTCGGCCAAACACTGCTCCTGACAGTCGAGCTCGGTCCCGGTTCAATTCCGGCCTTCCTAAACGTCGACGAACTGTGTCCGAGTCCGCATCTCAATCTCAGAAATCTAAAACGACGACCCGACAGGCGCTTAATGGCAGACCAAAAATTCCTTCCAGGCGGTCATCTTTGTCAGCACCCACTAGCGCAAATCCATCTCGGACGGCCTCTCTCACATCGGACAATTTACAACGTTATCAACTTGCACAAGAAAAAGAGAAAGAGATTGGAGATCCGAAGTCGGAGGAAACAAGAGATCTTAAAAATGCGCAAATTCTTGTTCCGGCTACTGTACAGGTTCAGCAACCAGTCGTTCAAGCTCCGACGCCTTCAAATGATACCCCGGATTCCCTGGCTGTTGAAATACATCCAAACAACCTCCTTTTGCAGACTCCTCCTTTGCCAAAAACCCCATTCCAGACGTCAATTCACTCTCTGTCACCGGGACCAATAGAGATATCTGAGGCCCGTGCTGTACCATTCTTTTCCCACAACAATAGATCGTTAGTGGTTATCGAACAGCTCTCCCAGGGTGAATCTCGAGCTGTACAGAGATTGCGTACCTCGCCTACTGATCTGGGTGTGGTTGTGGCCGAACCTCAGACGCCTACAATGGATGATCGCGACGAGAAGAGTAACATCGACTCGCCGCTTCGTAACCCTAGACCACCACCTAAACCTCCCGCTTTCAAGGTCACTCCAGCAACTCCGTTACGATCAGCAAATGTTCGCCCGCCCTACCATCTTTCATCCAGTAGTACGGAGAGCGGCAATGGCCTCACAAAGCGCTGGGACTCGCTTCGCCGTAGTCTAAGCACAAAACGCTACTCCGACCCACGGACAACAAGCGAACAGATTCAAGTTCAAAACCGCAAAGCTGGGAAAGAAATTGACAGCAAACTCCATCCGTTTTGGCGGCCGCGTGGATTCTGGGAAGATTTCAAGGATTCAGATGTCGACGGCGAACTAATTCGTCGAAAACCCGTACCACAGAGTACTGCTGGAACCGGAGACGTATATATAGGGAACTCACTCGGCATTCCGCAAAAACGAACCCTTCAGGGACCACTTTCTCTCATCAGACGAGTTTCAAGTCGAAGACGAGCGAAAGCCAAAAATACTAGCCACACAAGCATCATCAGCACCACCGTTTCCCTCTCAAGCCGACGTGGTCGTAATCGCACCCTTTTCCAACTCTTTTCGATTCGTGAGTTGCAGGCGTGGTTAGCGCGATCCAGAAGTCGCAGAGAACGTGAGAATCTCGAAGCGAGGAGGAATAAGCTGCGCCATATGATCGGCCCGAGAGTGACCGTGGATCCAAATTCGGTGGTAGCGAGATACAGTCCACAGCCGATGAGATCTGCATTCGATAGTTGAAACAGGCAAACAAGCTCTTCTTTATCCGCCGGCACGTCCGGTGATTTGTGACACTATGCACGAAGTTACGACGATTTATGAGATATGTTATTGCATTTTGCTGCATTTTTTGCTCATTTTCTTTTTGCTTTACTGACTTCCAAGTATTTTGTTTATTGATTTTCCAATTCATGGCTTTTCGAAGTTTGGCTTTGTTACCATACCCCTCGAAAGCGATCTCAATAGGATTGAGTTTTATGGAGCAATGCTTCTGAATGCATATTTGATGGTTAATGCGCGATGTTTTATGGATGCTTTTATGAGGTGGCTTTCTTATTTGCGCCTTTGGCAAGTTTGATTTGCTTCTGATTTGCTTTTGCTTTCGCTTTTGCCTGTGAGTTTTGATTTTTCAAATGATTTTTACGTGCCATTTGACTGTATGAGTGCCATGAGCTTCTAATAATTAAGCCTCTGGTTTAGATATCAGCTCTTCAATATTACGGGTGATCTTCAATGGTCGGTTCTTATGAATTGCAGGTGGATTTGCATCGTAACCCAGGCGCTATAGTATCTCAGCCACTTTTCTTTCCATGCTCGATCTTCGTGGCAGCGTAGCCGTTTCATGGTTTGCAATGATATTTTAATGTCTATACTCTACGCTTGCCGCGACCTTCAGCATCTGAGTATATGGCACCAAGTACCTTATAATCCTTTGGGATGCGAATAAATTCATATTGGTATATATTTGTCCACTCTCTGGAGTTTAAGTATGTACAAAGAAGATTAATATTGGTAGAGTGCCTTTTCAGAGATTGGCATTCGCAAGCTCAAAGACCCATCCGACGATGACCTTAGCATGGTTTACCATATGATTGATGTCAACGAGATTCATGGAATCTTGTGGAGTGTGAATGGAAAGGTGGTAGTGCTTCTCGTCGGCCTCAAAAACATAGGCAGATGGGAAACCGTTTCTAGTGGCCGAGGAGTGATCAGAGCATGCATAGCCGCATGGATCTTCAGTGATAAGAACATTGGTATACTACACGACATCGCGTCAGTGGTGTCTCCAGGCAGTTCAGAAATGTCCAACTTACTCCCTTAATAACTAGTTTTGTGAACGCAGTCAAAGAAGCATCGACATTGTCGGTGACGACTCCGAAAGCTTCTGGCAGGCCAGCATCTTTTCGGCCCTTGGTGTATCCGGTCATATCCTGGTTAAGCATGGCCTTGACTGGTTTGCCGCCAGCTTTGTATGATCTGAAGATATCTTGTGAGCCAAGTAATCCCACTTCCTCGGCAGCATACCAGTGAAACTCAATTGTATTCGTGGCCTCACCCCGAGCGATTTTGGGTGAGGACAAAAGCACACGAAGAGAATCGAGAATAGTCACCGTTCCACTCCCGTTATCATCAGCTCCAGGGGCTATTCCGGTGCTGGGTTGTTTCTGGTTGATGCTGTCGAAATGAGCACCGACTACAACTGTGTCTTTCTTTTTTCCGGGTATAGTCACGATGATGCTTTGCTGCTCGAACTGCTGGTGCTTGAACTTCTTAACTGAAACATTCGTTGCACCTGAGCTCCTGACAACCTCACTAATGCGTTCAAAAAGCCAATTGCCCGCCTGCAGGCCCGTTTCCGATTTATAGTACCGAGTGTGGTATGAAGAGAGTTTCACAAGGTTGGCACGCATGTTGCTCGACGAGAGCTGGCCAGTCAGGGGCTTGGCTTCTGAAACAAATGACAGTTGGGACGGGAACCTTGCGCGGGATGTTGAGGAGGATATAGATGACATTCTCTGATCGGGTTCATTCGTGAGATCGAAGAAATCGGCTTGTTCCTTGAAACCACAAGGCGTTGTAAGTTATTCATATCCATATTTCTAGATAACAGGTTTACCAACCGCGATCATTCTCATCTTTTCAGCTTCGCTGACCCAGTGCGCGTTTCCAGGGGCAGTTTCAATCAAGAACTCCCCGGCATGTCCCGCTGGTCTTGCCCAAGCGGATGGACAAACCATGGCGCCGAGCGCCAGAGCAGCTATAGCTTTCATGGCTTAAAAGAGAAAATAAATAAGATGGATATAGGTGCTAGGATGTGAAAGGGCCAGCAGTCGTTGGGTCGGAGATGCAAGTATTTTCAAGGATCTGGGAGCAGAATTCAAGAACCTGGCAGAGCTTTATATCCTGCAGCCGTCCCGGGTGACTCGACGAACATGTTTGTATGCCGGTCATATCGATTGTCCATTGAACGTCAACAGGGACTTTCCTTGGAGAGTAGTAGCCATGAGCGAATCCATAAAAGCTTGGCAAAAGGTATCAACTGACGATCACAGCGTCGTATGGCCATCAAGATCAAGCCTCAGGCCAAGCCACCGAACGCGACAACCACGAGTACGTACGGGCGGAGTATACCATAGCACAATGTCGATACTCGGCCCAAGGCATTCACATACATCTTTTATAGATCGCCCGAGTGGCTCCAAACAGTACTCTTCGAAAGCAGAGATCCAGGGTAAAGGAATGGGGAGTCGGCATATATCAGCCTAAGACACGCAAAACGACCTGCCAGACTATGTGAAACAGCCACATGTAGGGAGGTTTTCTCGAAGGTTGAAACAACCTACCGCGCATTATTGGTTGCGTCATATCTCCACCAAAGGCAGGAGAGATTGCATGACCCGATCATTGTAAGAGGATTCCCCAAGTTCGCAAGCCGAGAATTTCGTTGTTCCGTCCGGAAGGGGATCCCTCACGCTTCAAAAATTCGTTCCCTGCGAGATTGGTTCTTGGCAACAATATCCGCGCGTCGATCAATACTACGCCATGATATAGTCAAACGTGAAGCTTCCGAGAGAGACAATTTTTATAGCAGATAATATCTTCTAGGTCAGTTTTCGGCTCTTCAAAGCGTTGTACCCGTGTTTCCTGCCTTCCGCTTCCCCGCGTTTTGTCCAGTACTAAAGTGGAGCTTAAATTGGCCATATGGTTACATCCGAGAAGAATATTATTAACCTTTTTTTGGTGTTTATATTGGAGCGATCACTCAGGCACTCTTTCCATTCGGTATCATGTGGTTTTTGATGTTGCATAGAACTATCCTGTCCCCTCATTTGCTGATGGCAACCAAGCCTTGGAGAAGACGATCACTCGAAGAAATTAACCAAAAAATATATTTCGAGGAGTGTTTCAACCTACTCTGATGAGAGTCAGGTATCATTCTCCAAGAGATTGGCAGAGACGGCAGCGTCCATAAAATAGTTCCAGTGTTTGGTAGCGCAATGCCTCGGAAATAACACACCCCTTATCTGGCACGACGAACAGGCTGCACTACGGTTTGTCCTCGAAGGAGATATTTCTCCATATAAAAACCCTAAAATGGGATCGCTGTCAAAATTGTAAAAAAGACCGCCTGGTTTTAAAGCATTTGACGAATGGCAAGAGAAAGATTTTTCTATTTCAGTTCGATATCAGGGGTATCTTTGGTTTTCGAGTTGCTAAAATTGCCTAACTGGTGCCTGCTCGCGCGATTTATCAGATAGGAGGCCTTGGAATTTGAGATTCTATTATTCGCACAATATTCCGCGTGAGACGTGCCAGAACCGACTTCAAATGGTAAATACCTGATCATCCACTATGGTCTTGTCCCCGGCTGGATTTGATGACGGAAAAAAAAGATGGATCAAGTGCCCAACCATATTAACTTAGTCCTGTCGCCTATTTCTCATTGCTTCAAGAACCATTTCTCCATCGAGAAAAGGCTGAGGCGTTCGAGAAGAGTTGAATTCGATTACGTGTAGCTCGTGGCCTTGGCGGGATTGTGTTTGATTCATAGTGTCTCCAGAAGTCTGCAGATGGCTCGGTAGTTGAAACTGGATCTCAGCTGGTCGGGCGCTAGGATTAAGAAAGCGACATATCGGTTTCTTTAGCGGCTGTTTTGGTAGGAGTGGATGTTTAGGCTTTTCGATAGAGTTCGATGACATGATAGGATGATGGGAAATTTCCGATAAGCTAGAACTTGGTACCTGACTACCCTTCAGATCAACGATCATAGCAAGGGCGGAGACAAAGGTGTTGATCCGAAAGATGTTGGGATGGGTGTTGGTGGAGAACCCGGGAAATCAAGCAGGGGCGGAGGGTGCTCTTGGCGCGCAAATCCACGTGCTAGTCGGGTGCTGACATAAGTACATCAGCTGAGTCACGTGATAAGCTAGCCCCAACCTTGGCCACAAGGCGGGCGATCGTCAAACTGGCGCGCAGCCTGAGGAGGTGGATCGAGCGACCGACATCGGCATGACTCACAGCCATACACCGTTGTCAAACTGCGGGCGTCTCGGCAAGAAGACACTTTCTAGATAGAAGACTTTTTGTTACGCAACAATCGGGGACAATTTGCCGAGCTGGTGGCCGAGCAATTCGGGCGGCTTCTGGTTGAGGGCTGGTTGTGGGAAACATTAACACAAAGCCCTAACCGAGCCAGGTACAGGCTTTACCTGGGACTCCAGGCACCAGGTTCCGAGACAGAAACCTTGCCTGCATTGGCTAATACTTGAACTTCCCAGTCACCTTGATAACGACCAGTGTGGCGGCTGTGACAAACAACGACGGCCACAAAGTGAGTGGCCTAGGCGCCGGCGTCCGCGATGGCAGCGGTGTCGGAGGCGCTGCAGGGGAGGACAACCGAGACTCTTTGAGGATAACGTCGGGCGATATGCGACCCACCACGTGTGATCTTGATAATAAATACGCTTCTGGTCTGTTAGGAGGCTCCGCTCATATTACAGGGACAACTGGCGGGAATTCGAGGAAACGGCACAATGTTTCGGCTGATGGATCGCCTACTGCCGAGGAAGCGGACACACCAGATGAAAAGAAGAAGCCTCCAGTCAAGCGAGCTTGCAATGAATGCCGTCAACAGAAGGTAGGCTCGCCTGTTTGCTCGTCCCTCTTTATCTCCAACCTCTAGACCTCTTCTAACCATGACCTTGCGCTTAGTTACGTTGCGATGTCGTCCAGGAACCGTTCACGACGTGCACTAGATGTCGGCGCTTGAGGTTGGATTGCAAAATCGAAACCAATTTCAAGCGCGTGGGAAAACGGAGCAGAAATGCCGAGATGGAAAGAGAGCTTATAGAGCTGCGAAAACAGATTGCCAATGCCGGCGCAACAGCGAATGCGCAATATGTATCCCAGCAGCACTCCCCGTCAAGCCACGGGTCGCCGCCTATGCCAATAAGCTATACTGCAACGCCACGTATCGTACAACAGGCCCTGTCCGTAGCCCCTGCAGACGATTACATGAGGCCACATGAAGCGGTTGCCTCACTCCTTGATCTTAGATCTGGGGTGGACTCCAGTCTTTTGCGCAGTCCAAGTAGGCAGAGCGCTGTGTACAAGAGAATCGAGGATGTGTCTATTCCTCCCGAAAAGGTCCCTGAATTGTTCAGTTGGTCTGTTGATATCTGCACTACATTGTTAGGAATTGTTTTATCTAACTCAATCTTAGCTTTTTCAACTTTTATCATCCGTTCCTTCCGTTTCTCGATCGGGATAAATCCCCTGAAGACTATTACTGCACATCTCCATTGCTCTTCTGGACCATAATAAGTGTTGGCGCCCGTCGATATCAGAGCGAAGCCATTCTACTCAACTCCCTTTCCGGTCCGGTAACGCGATTAGTGTGGAGTACGCTTGCAGATGTCCCACAGAGTTATCATATCGTTAAAGCTTTGGCATTGCTTTGTACATGGCCTTTCCCAACGAGCAGTACCTCTACAGATCCTACCTTCATGTTATGCGGGATGATGATGCAGATTGCGATACAGATTGGATTGCACCGCCCATCACATGCGCAGGATTTCACGAAATTTCGAGTGGAACTTAGAGAAGGGGAACTTAAAGATAGAGTTAGGACGTGGGCAATTTGCAATATCGTCGCGCAAAGGTATGTCTCCTATGTATGTCCCTAAATCAGAGATTTATGACTTACTTTTTAGGGTTGCAACTGGCTACGGTCAGCCGCCGTCCACGATCTTTGATTGGACATTATCTTTCGGAGAAGCTACAGATCCTACCTTCAGGCTTCCCGCAGATATAAAATCAAGGCTCGATATAGAAAAGTTTACCGATAAGGTGACGAAAGCTTTATACAGTAGTCGCTCTGATCCTGTTGGATTGGTCAATGACGAAGCCAGGACCGTCATGACATCAGTACTCTCCAAAGACTTCGAGGACCTCCAAAGTCGGATCCTATCCGAGCCAGATCGTGCGTACTAATATCATGCATTTTCTACTCCTGCTAACAGATGTCATGTAGCAATCACAAACTTGTTTCTTCGGGCGGCCGGTCTCCATTTGCATCTATCGACCTTTTTTGACGATCCGGCAACGAAGAATTATCATCAAGGGATATCTTCGCTTTACGTTGCGACCACTACTTTTCTTGAAGCCGCTCTGGGTATGCAATCCGTTTTAGGACAAGGCTTTAGCTACAGTCCGAATTATATATATCAAATGACTCTTGCGGCCGGCTTCACACTCCTAAAATTGTGCAAAAGTTTCTTTGCAGCTCATATCGACATGGACTATACCAAGTCACTATTCAATCAGACAATCCGGGCTCTGCGTAGTATGTCTGTATCAAGTAACGATTTACCCGAGCGCTTAGCCGAAGTACTCGCTCAGCTCTGGAAAATGGGCAGCCTACCACCACCTCAGCCTGGCGGGAACAACGAAGCGGATGACACACTGCGGCTGAAAGTACGCTGTCGAATGAGCATGTCCCTTGTTTTTGATTCTGTTTGGCGCTGGAGAGAGGATTTCCAGGCGCGAG
Source organism: Nannizziopsis barbatae (assembly GCA_014964245.1). Lineage (NCBI taxonomy): Eukaryota > Fungi > Ascomycota > Eurotiomycetes > Onygenales > Nannizziopsiaceae > Nannizziopsis > Nannizziopsis barbatae. The sequence continues at coordinate 248,381 of JACVYH010000008.1, forward strand.
GGAAAAATTTAGAAAGTAAGTCTCGCCCTCCAAAAAAGCGTTGGCGCGCATCTAACTTTTTCAGCTTTTTTGAAAAACCCGACAAATCCAGAATCGGGTCCGGACTCCTCATCATCTTCTGTATCTCACTTGGGAACGTCGACTCCTGGCGTCATTGGCCATTCCGATCCCAGCCTTGCCCCGGCTCCTTTACCTCCCCCAAGCGGAATTGGAAACCCGTCCTCAACTAGTTCGGGTTTGGGAGCTTTGGGAGGCTTACCTAGCGGGTATTTGGAACCAACATATGAAGTGTTCGATCCTCTTAACTGGATCTTGGATGGATTGGTTGATTTTCCCTACTCGTATAGCCCTGTTCCAGGGATGGATGCTCAGGGGGTCGCATAAGACACAGCAGCTCTTTTTAAGAAATTCTTTCTTGGGGTCGAAAGCTGACGTTTTCCTTGTCTATTTATTCAAATTTTATGTACGATATATAGCTGGTCCTCTCGGCTGCTTTCTAAACATGCTTAATGCCTATTATGATTTAACGAGTTCCGTTACTGAGCTACATTTGATTCTTTTCACCGCATGTTCAAAAGTTTCATTAGGTAGGGACTCTTTGAGCTCTATAATGGCTACGACTCAAATCACCTACTTGGTGAATACCGGTCCTCTGCCTAACCTTGAAAGCGGTACCTGCTACATTCTAACCACTACTGCCTCCGCCTCCACCGCATCCTCCACCACCTCCTCCCCCTCCGCAACCTCCGCCTCCCCCGCCTCCCGAACTACAACCGCCTCCGCTACATGCCGAGGCGCAAGCGGTCCCACCAATACCGGAAGAAAATCCACCAGGCCCGTTCGCGCAGTTACCCACTGATCCCCCGCCTCCTACCATGCACGCTGGGTTGCAAGGATAGACGTCGCCGTCGACACACGGATCTAACGTATATGGAAGACAAAGTGGCATCGTTACCGGAACTCCCCATATCATTGCTGTGCTCTTATAAGGGTCAATGTTTGAGCGATAAGCCTCATCATTTCTCCTCTGTTTCTTGTTTCGCTTCTCGACACGCTTTTTAGCCCGTTCATATTGAACCCGAAGCCTATCGAATACAAAAGATTGAACCCCGCGGTTCCATCTGGTAGTCTTGAGGCCGGCAGGCAAAGCGGGGCGGATCGAATTGTGGGCAGAGATATGTACACCTTTAGTCGGATCTGCGGTAACATCTGGCCGGCTGTGGAGGGCAATTGCCTCCTTGCGGCCGGAAGAAAAAAAACCATTGGTACCGTTCGATTCTCGAATTGCTTCACAGTACCAGCAGACACATTCAGTGTAGACCTTTCCCTTGGTGTAGGACTCATAAGCCTTTGCCGTGGCCCGAAACCCATCTGACAGTTTATTGTCTTCGATTTTATCATCATGGTTGATAAGCCGGCCTCCAGTAGTTTTGACGGAATACCTAAAATAACATTGGGGGGAGAGCTGATGCGTATGCCACGCCAAATCGACGTCAAGGGTTGGAACGGCGACCAGCTTCGGGTCTCGGGCGATTAATTGAAAGAAGGTTCTATATTTTTCGATGAGACGCGCCATTGTAAAGTTGAGAGAGGGTGAATGAATCCAGTCGATCGTGTCCATCTTTTGTATAAAGACTCCTTGGCGGACGACGGCCCCAACAAGGTCAAGAGCAAACGGTGAAGAGTTGTCCCAGTACCGGTACATCATCCTACGAATAGCAATTGTCTCATCTTTTGTTAATCTTCCCGTTAGCGACCCGTTCGCCCTCGATACTCCGGTTGACGACGACATCGCCTTCCGTATCATTTGACGAACTTCTGACATCGTGACTGGAGTAGGGGCGTTATTGAAACATAAGGTTCTCTTCAATGTGTTTTTCATATTCAGAATCAACTTGTTTGGGAACAAAACGGAATGCTTCTTATTAAGAGGAGTCTCAGGTTTGCCATTGAGCGAGAGAATAGTTCCCGGCATTGGAATGTCGGATGTGCTGAGCTTTTCTAAGTCTCCTAAGAATTTGAATACCCGTAATTGTTGGTGATCGAGTAGGAAGGAGCAGCTTGGGCATCCGTATCTGAATTCGTTTTCTGCGTAACCAGTCCACTTTTCGAATGACCCAAGCATCCGGCCATCCGGGGGTAGGTTTCCTATCCAGGGCACTTGCAATCGATTTCGACAACTAGGACAGCTGAGTGACTTATAGGCGGCGCCTTGAAGATTATCCCACGTTGAAGATGTCCTTTCTTCGAAATGAGCCACCGCTTGGGGACCTGGATTGTATTCAAAAGTGCTATCATCGATGGCAGCATTAACAGCCTCCCATGGCATGCCAGTTTTCCAAAGACTCATCTTCGCAAGCCTAAGGCAATCTTCTAAGTAGTCGATTGGATTCAGCATATACGAATGCCAAACCATCAGTATGTCTTCAAACTTCTAGTTAGCGTTCAATGATTCGCGGTGTCAAAGAAAAACTCTCAAAAAGCTTACCTAAAGGTGGCAGGTCTTCCTTTGACCAACTAATCATCCCAGTCCACTCCGTGGATATATTGTAGTTGATATTGTTCTCGACGTCGTGTGTGGTCGTGACCCCATTAAGCGAGCCCGGGCCGTCCGAATGCAAGGTAAAGAACCATGATTCAAATCGGCTGACTGCCCGAGCGATGTAAACAGCCCATCTTTTTTCTCGCACAAACACCAGGGCTTCCTTCTTCTCCTCTTCGGGCAGGTTCGTGGGATCGATGAGCCCAAAAAGCCCATCCGACTGAGATATGAAATCACGGAGATCTGCGAGGGCGGCTAGAAGTTTTAAATGCGCAATACATTCATCCACGGTGATTAATTTGGGATCCATTTCATAACCGTCTCCAGATAGAGCGCTTTGAATACGGCGTGGAAAAAGAGGCTTTGTTGAGTTATTCAAGTGACTTGAGGAGGAAAGAGGTTTTTAAAAATTCCGATAGCGTCTTTCAGTCCCTAATTATTAACCTGTGGCCCAGATATAGAAGAGCATTGCCACAGAGGCCGTGACATGGGTATCTATCGCTTTCCAAGGTTGGATACCGACCATACCCATACTTTGCAATGAGATTGCCGTTCTAGGCCGTGGACCCCACCCGGTTCGAACAGACCCGACCGGGCTTAGCCGCATAGCCGCAAATGCTTGGCGTGCTAACAATTTAGCGTGAGGCTCAAAACAAGCATAAATTTTTGTTTTTCTTGGTTTTTTAAGGTCTCGAGGAGTGAAGCAGCCAGTAACAGGAGGGATTTGGAGGTTGGTCTGACAAGGTGTTTTTCTGACGTTGAGTCTATTTAGTTCTTCCAGTCGTAAGAAATGATATCATATTCTATATATATGTCAATATTTCAGCTCCAACTGCGAACAAGTTTTCATTGCTCACTTGTTCCCTCCCACCAAGCTATTGGACCCTGGTGTCTGCGAAAAGGCCACAGATAAAACTAAACACACCGAGAGAGAAAAACTTGCCTAGTTAGACTCCATTTTCATCACAAAAGACAATGCAAGAGGATAAGCGAACTGCACACATGGCCCGAGTAGAGTAGTTAGAGTGTATATTCGGAGTCGGATTCTAAAAGATAAGAAAATGATCGCCAAAATCATCACATCACCACACATCTGCTGTCCTTCTTTTGACTACTCCTCTGAGTCAGCCAATTATCCGACTGGGATCGTCGACCACCCTCGACACCTGGCTGAGTAGCCAGCCGACCCCTTCCAGTACGCCACCCCGACGTACTCAAGAGCCTGGGTGCATCTTGCGAGCGAGAACGAGACCGATCGCAGTTATGATTGCTTGGGCTTAGTGGATGATTCTGGCTCACGGTAGAAGTATGTTCATGGCCTGCTAGGCTGGAGGCTACGGGATTTCCATGGGACACTGGCCTGTGGAAACGTTCAATATCATACCCACTTGGTCGGATGCCGCTTTCAGCGGCAGTGGCGCGGAACGGCAGTATATTTGCTGAGCTTCCTACAGTCGAGGCGGTCCGAGGAGAGTTGGAGGTCGGAATATTTGTATCTAGGTGTTGAATTGTGGGCAGCACGGATCGTTGATTATCAACAACTGATGAGATCGATCGATTAAATGCAGCCGTGCGCTCTTGATACTCTCGTGGACCGCCCACTAGACTCGATATCTGTACTTCAACGTGACCAGTCTGAACAGGTGTAGAGGCTGCAACTGGATGTTGTCGTGAAGGCGGTGCCGTGGATGGGGTGAGTACGGAATTAATAGAAGCAAGGTCATTCGTGTACGGCCTAGCACTTTGAAAGACCTCTGGGTAGGGATTTGGAGGTGGGCTTTGGGGAGCTGTGGTTGGTAAAACTAGTCCTCGATTCTCCGATCCACGGTATGCTCTTGTTGAGGAACGTTGAACCACCTCTTGTACTACAGCTTCTAATCGAGATGCCACAGAGCGCTGGGGCTGAGCACCGTTTGCGTTGATATTGTTATCTGCTGCCACTTGCTGGGCATGGCTACTGGGTAAAAGGGATCTTTGTAGGTCTTCTGGAAGAGGAGCATCGGGTTTCGGGGTATATGGAGGAGGTGGGGGTACCCAGTTGTCAGCATCGCTCTCGTGCGGCACGTTAAATCTTGGTCTGCCAATTCCGGATTGAATCTGTCGAGCATTATGATATCGAGGGTCAAGGCGATTTGATGCTGCTGTTGCGGCTCTGTTGAGAGTATCACGCGATCGTGGGGCTGAATTATTGTAAGGATTTTCGATTAACGCGAGGTGTTCCATGCTTCTATCGGCAGCGGACTCGGGCTGCAAGTTCTGAGTGCGCCATACTCCACGAGGAGGTTGAGAAGAGCTCGGGCTCTGGCCTTCACCAAGTCTCCGATGACGGTTCATTGTAGTTCTTCTTCTTTCTAGCTCAACTTCCTGGTCCAAATCTGATCCAGGTTCGGGTAATTTAATAGGCTCTAAGTCTCCTAACTCGATCGTCATCTCTGTTTGTTCACCATTAGATGCAGAGTACTCAAAATCGAATATCATAATTCTTCCACCATCGATGGGCAGCATGTCCCCAGTGGAAGCACCGAGCCATGAACTGACACCCCCTGGAGCCACAGCTACCAATCGGCACAGTGCATGTGAGTATGTACCCTCCACGTTTGAATTGTGGACCCAATTAATGGCACAGACGCCATCGGGGAGACGAACGGGAGTGCCGTGGACAAACTTTTTAGGGCCATCAATGGTCTTTTTGAGGCGGCTGAAATTGGTAGTCGTTGAATTTGACCTCCACACCGGCTCTTTTTCTTGTAAGTTGGAGTTATTTTCTAGTGATGTATCATTCGAACTTTGTTCCGCTAAGTGTGGAATCCCATACAACCAAAGCTGAGATTCATGAAATCCAACAGCTAAAAGCTCCGCATTTCTACTAGCGGCAGGCAAAATGTGTGGTTTCGGCTCGTCCCCCTCGATATCAGCTCCAGGGCCCACCAGAAAGATTGCGTTCGAATTTGGATCGTTTACTGGAGCTAAGCGAAAAGCATTTGTCGACAGATTATACCCGGAAAACCACGGAGACCCATCGCCTCCCTTGGGAGATGGGATTAAAGCTGCATGACTATAGCCGTTCTGTATCTGGGGAAATAGCATCTGGGTCGTCCACATGCGACTTTCGGTCTCTGGTGACGTGAGTTCGGCGTTATAGTCCGGAAACAGAGGGGGCGAGATGGTGACAATATCAGAGTTTCGTGGATTGTTCGACGTTCCAAGTAGCATGGAACCCTGGCAGCAAAACGTAAGAAAGTCTACACCGGAGCATCTGACAGCCCTTCGGGCAGTGCATAGCACGTTCTCTCCGATTGCATATACTTCAATGCCCCCGCTGTAGGCCACGGCGAGGACGGCCGCATCCGGAGAAAACGCGAGAGTCCTGGGGACTTCGCTCAACACTATGCTCTGAATCAATTCAGCATGAGTGTCTGTGAGTGTATATATGTGGGCTTGGTGTTCTGAAGACACCATGGCCAGAATATTTCCCTCATCCCCTATGACGGCGGTTAAAGGACGTCGCGAGGTTTTCAAATCATGACGTATTGAGATTGGATCCGTAGTCAGGTCAAGAACAAACATCCTGGAGGAGCTCAATGCAAGAAGTCGCCGGCCATTTGCAGAAAATTCAAACCGGAATGCCTCCCCCTGCGGAAAGGCGGAAGATGAGCTTGCAGATGCGGAGATTAGATTGACAAGCGTCCGTTTCGGCCTTAGAAATACGTCGAATGCATTTCTTCTCGCTTCACGGGCGAATCTACTCCTCAAAATTTCGAGATGGTCTGATGGTGACAGCCTTGATGCTGGGTCTAGAGTAGCAGAGCCAGGGACCCGGCAACCTAAAAGGTGATGATAATAAAGTTCAGAGCAAGACGCAATGCTCCGCCATTTCTTATTGAGTAACACAAGAGATGCGAATACATTCGCATCTACCGCGTATAGAATCCTGATTCAACCAGTCAGCAAAAGTCGATAGCAGATGTCGAAGCAATTGGGGAATTCATGTTACAGACCGTTCAATAACCTCATCCGGAAGTCGACTAAACGCACTGAGGCACAGATCAGCATTCAGTCCGCCGGAATGCTCTTGATCAGCATTTCCTTTGGCGGCCTCCTGTAGATGGATAGAGGCACGTCCTCGCTTAGGCGTTCTGTCGTTGCCTTGACATGCTGATGATTCAAGGCTCGAATTGCAAAAGGTTGGCTGGCTATTACCATTTTCCAGTGACGCGGTCAGATTGGGGTCCATTGCTTCTGTGGTCAACAGCCATTCGAAGAATACATGGTTCAAACCACGCTCGCTCTGCACTTAGATTGTCAACCCTATTTCTCCACCTAAGCTTGCGTGGCAGGATCGAATTTCTTCCCGCCTCTCACCCTAGCCGATCAATAATTGAAAGAGCGGTCAGCAATACAGTACTTCAGTATTCAGATGTCGAGAATCATCGCCAAAGGAAAGGGTCGTTTGATACAAAGTAACAACGGCGTTTCATTCGTTTCATCGCTATCATCGCATCAAAAGTTCAGGAACGTTGACAGCGGGAAGAGCCCTAAGGGGATTAGTGCTGCTGACTCAGCGTCAGCCTGTATATCACGTGAGATATGGGAACCTGCTTACACGTGATCGATTAAACCTTCCTAAACAGGCCAATCGGAAAGCGAGCGGGGTCATGTTACGTAACTTACCCTCCCACTGGGTTTTCCGTCGTAACTCCGCGCCAAATCGAGAGGATATCAAAAAACTGGCCTTTTGCGATGCGCCGGCGCAAGTTCAAAGGCATCAAGACTGCCATGACGAAGTGCCCGGCTTTATCATGATGGGTGCATGGACTATCTTCTATCACGGCTATTCACAATTTCACTTTATCCCGTCTCTATCTGTCCTTTTAGCCCTTTTCCGCTTGACTCATGCTTCTCCGCGCCGAGGTCACTCCATCCGTCAATTTCCCGCAACTTAGGCTGCCTGAAGTCCTCGAGCCTTCGCAGCCTTGTATATTATGTCATCTGCTCCTGCATTAAACACTGCGGCAGCCCCGAAAGGCGGACCGCCTTATTCAATCAGTACTGGTTCCCGTCCCTACCGATCCCATAAGGTGAGGGCTTGCGACTTATGTCGGAAACGGAAATCTCGCTGTACCGTGGATTTGCCCGGCCAGTCATGCCTCTTGTGCCGGATCCAAGGCGCCGACTGTCACTACAAGGAAGACCCGGCTTCATCAGGATCGTCAGCGCATGGTGGCAGTGCTCCTGACACGAAACAATGGTCTCCGGCTCCGACTAGCAAGCGGGCGCTGAAGCGGAAACTCGATGAACCGCCTTTGGAACCACCACCTCCTGACCAGACCATCGTAAACATTCCAGTGACGGCAAGTATGTCCGCGGTACCTCCGGTTCCCGTTTTTCGGGAGGAGCCGACCCCTAGCCGCAAGCATAATGGCCTCGGAGGTTCGATGAATGAATCCGTGCACATTATTGGCCCGGTTGCCGCTGAGGATGCCCAGGTCATTGAGCGATTTATGCCTTCGGAAAAGTCGAAGAAAAGCTCAAATGGCAATACACCGTACAATGTCTACTCAAATGACCCCCGGAAACCAATTCTCTATACAACAGTCCTACGGCAAAGGCAAGGAGTGCGATCTTCCGGCATTCCCGGAGAAAACCAAAAGGATATCATCGAGCAAATACTCGGCCCCTTCAAACATGATCTTGTTAGCATGTATAGACCCCTCTCCATCTCTATCCACACTATCTTCGTAACGTCTAATAACCCTAATCAGATTTCTGGAGAAGATCAATACTCCATTTCCGCTCTTCGATGAGCATTCTTTTCTGGAATCATACAGGGCCGGTGATGGAAATCTGTCTCCGCCCCTCCTATGCCAAGTATATGCCATGTCTCTCATCTATTGGAACCAGTCGCCCGTTTTATCACCACATCCAAAACCCGATATTCGGTATGCAGTGAACCTGGCGGTTGCTGCGCTCCATGAGGAGTTTTCAGCTCCCGGACTGTCAACATTAGGTGCAGCTCTAATAGACCTGACCGGTCGACCAATTTTCTCGATGACGGGGAATGCGATAAATACGGGTCGTACTGTGGCTTTAGCACACTGTCTCGGTTTAAATCGTGATCCTAGTAGCTGGAAGCTTTCCCCTGCAGAAAAAAACAATCGCATCCGACTGTGGTGGGCCGTTGTCATACATGACCGGTGGTAAGTGGATTGAGCTATTTCTCCTCCAATCAGCATTCCTAATTCTAGTGGCATAGGGCGAGCTATGGACACGGCGTCCCACCACAGATTTCACGCAACCACTATGATGTCCCACTCCCCGTAATTGATATGCTTGTATCACAAGCCGGTGCCACAGAACAGAGATATAGAGCGGCACACGGCTATATATTTTTGTGTCGCCTCACTGAAATATTGGGTGATCTGCTTCCGTTAGTATACGGACTTCAACCGAAGAACCCGAAAGAAACGTCGAAAATCGTAAGACGAATGCGAACAGAGTTGGACAGATGGGAAGACACGCTCCCTGACTGGCTGAAACCCCATCAAACCGACAATAACCAGGCCACATCGGGTTCAAGTAGCTTGCACCTAGCCTTTCTAGCTGTTAAAATGCTAGTTTGTCGGATAGAACTCCAGGTAGGGCATATTTCCGGAAAATTTCGGCGAAATTCGCTAATCGCTCTATTCTTCTTGGCTGTAGGAAATTAACCACTCGGAGAGCTCTAACCCGGAAGGCCGCCGTTATTTTCAAACGGAGTGCAGGAAGGCCGCCGAAGATATCGTCCAATTTCTGCTTTCCCTTAAGAAACCAAATTTTCAAGAGTTCTGGATGTCCTGTATGTCTAGACCTTTCCATTCGGATCCTCCAATAAACTCACACTTTGGATAGATAGCGCATATCACCTGACCTCCACCGCCACGTTCCTGTTCCGCTCCGCCCTTGAAACCGCCGATAATGAAATTGCGCAATCATGCCTAGCAAATGTTGACACTTTCCTAGGAGTCCTCCGGCGTGCTCGCGCCGAACATGAGTGGGATGTTGCGGACATGTGTCTCGATCATTGTGAGAGAATTCTGAGCAAGCATCCCGGCATCAATTCCGAAGAACCACATTTCAATGTCGGCCCTCCTTGTGATATTGGCGGTACTCCGGTTTCGATGACGATGCCCATTTCAGAAACTCCGTGTCATAACGATATTGTTGGGGATATGATGTCGATATCTGGGACCTTCGGCACGATGGATGGGTTTCCATTTGATATGACCGGTATATGGGATGTTCCTGGGCTGCAGGATCAGGAGAGCCACTTCATGAATATTCCATCCTCGATTTGACGCCTAGCGTTGGGGCGATGCACATACACTTAATATATGTATTTACTTTTATTCACTTGCGTCTCTTTCCCGTGTACATATATACAGATTTGGTATCAATATGCGAATTTATGCGGCAAAAAAGTTTTCCGCACTCACAAGAATCTAAAAAACGAAGGTTTCCCACCGGTCCCGCAGGATCAGCAGGGGCTCCGGCCAATAAACTAACTAACTACGGCCAAGGGGAGAGCTGGGTTACGTACTCTGCACTCCGTACCCGTAAATTTTCTCGTTTCTGATCAGCTAATTCGCTAACTGTTGGTTGTATGTACAAATATCCAACCCAAGGAGCGTCTGCTGGGTAAGTGAGCATTCGTCAAACCCCCAAAGAGGTAGAAAATCAGAAGACCTTTTCCGAAGAAACTCGAGTTTTCCATACTGTTCGTTTTCCGGTTTACTTCAGAATTGAGGAGAACTCTTTGGCACATGCCAATCCGGCAGTGTGCGGCACTACCTGGCCATCCTTGTCTTTCCCAAACCGCCTTCGTCTTTTCATGCAATTGGCACCAGGGATAACGGCGTTCACAGAAGCACAAACCGTAGCGGACTTGAAAACCGTGTCAACACGCTTGATAGCTACTTGGGTACCGTGCTTTCGAGGCACTCTGACGAGTGATATAAATAGGATGACCCAAGGTAAAAGCATGCCCATTTTCCCTAAGGTTCATTTGCAGGGCATAGGGCACTCGCATCCTTGCGGCATTTCGCTTCCGGCTCGGAAGTGGGAGATGATCCATGCAATCTCCATAGTTATACGAAGAGCGACGTTTTCCACCTGACAGATATCCACTACTATGCGATCAAGCTTCATAGTTTTTCCGCGGGAACTCACAAAACATGGAATGGTACGCCGTAGCAAAGGTGCTTCGCTCTAAGAAATCGAAGAAGGCCCGTCCCAAACTTGAATGTCATCTAGGGCCGTCGGATGGACGGAGTCGGTTCGCATAAATAGCCACCAACGCTCTCAAAGTGGATGTTCCCTGAAGGGCAATCACAGGTTTTTGAAATGAGATAAGGCTAACTAATGAAATAGAATAGCACCTGCAGTGCTCTGGTCAATAATCACGTATTCCGGCGCATCAGTCCAGGGTTGTTCATGATATGGATGTGGATAACTTCCATATCCGGTCTAGCGCGGCGTGCCGGAAAGTGACTGCCCACCTGCAGTCGGTGTCATATAAAAAAGATCCCGACATTCTCCCGACTTCCCGCTTCGATGCCATTTGGCATTCTGCGTACTTCCGTAACCTTATTACTCCTTTCATTGTTTGATAATTTCCTTCATCTTTTAGTCTTTTTCAGGTTTTGCTTGTGAGCCAAAAGAGAACGTCATTTCTCTATGAGGCAATCAACCGTGGCTCGATAACTCATTCTTCTGGCTTTTGCGACTTGGAACTGTCCAGGTCCACCCTAGATGTTACATTCTCAGCTGGCTGGAAGTCAATTTTCTTGCAAGAACCTGCTGAAGTACGGAGTACATGAGATGGAACCTGCATCCCTCTCCAGTTGAAGCCGGAAACCGGGCGCGAGTTATGGTTGATGTCGATAGCAACCGCACTAGTTTCAGAATCTCCTCATCAAGTCAATCTGTCAGAAATCAACTTTTTCTTTGACAGTTCCACACCGTCTCTTTTTATTATTGAAATCCTCCGGAAGGCTTTTTACTGATCGAACTATGGTCACAGACCTTTATAGTACCTAGCTAACAGAAACACCGCCTTCATATCCGAATCCGAATACGCTTCCGACCCGCGACCTAGCTGTTTACCCCAGACACTGTCCCTCCTCCCAAGTAAACTTGTTTCAATCAGGCAACATCAACTTATAATCAGTGAAACAGTCATCATGGTCAGTATGCATTTTCTCCGTGCTCCGTATGCTCCGGAGTACCTACTCCGCACGCCTCTACCGCTCTTAGCCGGGCTGGGTCTCTTGCTCAGTTCTGCATGTTGTTCGATGATCGTCACAAGGGTCTAGTAATTAGATATCGAGTTTAGTTACGCGTCAAGTGCCTCGGTAGCGTGGATCCAGGGAATGAACAGCACTATGCACCAGCTCGTCCGTGACAAATCCAGAGCTCTCGATTGGCCCCGTCTGTGCATCAATTTAGTCGCAGAGATCATGTGTCTAAATGATTGGTTTGTCAGGGATTAGCGCGTCTCTGCCTTGATACCATTTAACTAGGATACCACAAAATGCTTCTTTGGTTTAAGGCGTACTCGATTGAACAGCTCCCTTTTCACCTTGCGGGGTTAGAAATGGTATGTATATAAATATACATACATATTGCTGATGGCCGGCTCTTTTTTCTTCTTTGATATGGCAGCCCCATATCTGTTTCGCTAAGACCTTCTCTGCCTATTGCTGTTGCAAAACTGTATACATACACTGTTTTGCAAACCATGCTGTCGTTGTGGAACTTTGCCCTCTTGGCCACGGGGGCCATGGCTGGGGCTAGCTTCCCCCCAAAGCCGAAAGACTTGACTACTCCCGTCCAGCAACGTCTTGCTATTATGGGACCCAACAGTGCGTTGTGATATTACCCGTTTCTTTCTTATACGAACTGACATTGTACACTAGGCGTTTCCGTTGGCTGGAACACTTATGAGAAGCTACCCAAGGCCTGCGTACAGTATGGCTTGTCGGCTTCTGCTCTCACCCAGCAAGCCTGTTCATCCAGCTCTACTACATACCCAACATCTCGCACTTGGGCCCATGCTGTGACTCTCACTAGTTTGAGACCTGGAACCACCTATTACTATAAGATCGTCTCCACGAACTCTGAGGTTGAGCACTTCCTGAGTCCAAGATTGCCCGGTGACGAGACGCCTTTCTCCATGAACGCCGTCATCGATCTTGGTGTTTACGGTGAAGATGGTTACACTATCAAGATGGACATGAGCAAGCGTGATACCATTCCTCACATCGACCCTTCTCTAAACCACACCACCATCGGCCGCTTGGCACAGACGGTTGATGACTACGAGTTCATCATTCATCCCGGTGATATTGCCTACGCCGATGACTGGATCCTCAAGCCCAAAAATCTCTTTGATGGCAAGGAGGCCTTCGAGGCTATCCTAGAAACCTTTTTCAACCAGCTTGCACCAATTGCCGGCCGCAAACACTATATGGTCAGCCCTGGAAACCACGAAGCCGATTGCTCTGAAGTTCCTCACTTGACTGGCCTTTGCCCAGACGGCCAGAAGAACTTTACCGATTTCATGCTGCGATTCGGAAATGTTATGCCAAAAGCATTCGAATCTACCTCTACAAACAACACTGCTAGGATACTAGCGAACAAGGCTAAGAAACTGGCGTTGCCTCCTTTTTGGTTCTCATTTGAATACGGAATGGCACATGTCATCATGATGGACACCGAAACTGATTTCAAAGACGCTCCTGATGGCCCCGGGGGCTCTGCTGGATTGAACGGCGGACCCTTTGGAGCACCAAACCAGCAACTCGATTTTCTGGAGGCTGATCTTGCCTCTGTCGACCGCACCGTCACGCCCTGGGTGATCATGGCTGGTCATCGCCCATGGTATACCACCGGAGGCGAGAGCTGCAAGCCTTGCAAGGCGGCCTTCGAGGATATCATGTACAAATACGGCGTTGATCTAGCTGTCTTTGGCCACATTCACAACTCTCAGCGTTTTAAGCCCATCTACAAGGACAAGGTTGACCCCGCTGGCTTGAACAACCCAAAAGCACCCTTGTACATTGTTGCCGGTGGTGCAGGCAATATCGAGGGCCTTAGTAAAATAGGCTCCAAGCCGGCGTACACTGAGTTTGCTTACGATCAGGACTTCAGCTATGCTACAATCACTCTCCAGAACCCCAATGAACTTAGCGTTAAGTTCATTCGCTCTACCACCGGCGATGTGTTGGATGAATCTACGTTGTACAAGGCTCACAAGGAACGCTTCGTTGTCCAATGATGATCCGAGCGAAAGGAAAGCGTAGGGGGAAAAGTTGAAATAGGGAAAGAGAAATAATGAAATAATGAGACAAAATAGGTTGACTTTTATATTTTTTTTGAAATCGTTTCCAATTACCCATTTACATAGTTAAGGGTTTCCATCTTGCCTGTCATGGCAAATAATTGAAAAGTACTAGGCATTGAATGTCACCTGGGTTTATTACAACTACAATCAAGTTGCTAATGAGCTATTATGCAAAGCTTGATTACTCTATTCGGTTGTCCAAGACCTCTTATCAGGTCTACACTATTTAGATAACTCATACCCTTCAGGCTCGGTCATTCTTCTAAAAAGTAACGCCCTGGCTATATGTCATAACCTATTTATGTTATCTTTTAATATGATACAAAGAATACTTGAATGTGTGCGTCAATTTCTGGGAAACAGTTACTCAGAAGCAAGGAAAGCAAGTGAAAAGAGAATTCTATGCTAACGAGATTACTGATGGGAATTGGCAATCTGGTTCCGCACGCCGGAGATTTTGATACGAGGAGATCTGTTGATTAATGCAGAGAAAGATATTGAATATTGACCCGCCGGCATGCATAAACCCATCACAAAGGACCAAAATTGATAAAACCGTCTTTTATACAAGTGATTCTCGCGAATGCCAAATATTTTCAACTATTTGCTCTCGCGGTTGTCGTGGAAAGTTCGCTGAAACCGTGGCTCACATTTTATTTCTGCTGTGGTCCACCAAAAAAGCTTGTGAAGCTATTCTTCATACCCTTCATCTGCTCATCTCTTGCCTTTTCCTCTTCGGCAGCCATCTCTGCAAGCCATTTTTCACCATTTTCCTGGATTTCTTTTTCGATGAACTGGTATTGTTTTTGGCCACGTTCACGAATCTGATCCCACAGCATCTTACCCTGCTCCAGGCCTTCACTTGTGCTTTGGTCTAGACCGTCGATCGATGTTCCCATAGGTTTGATACCAAACAGTGAGCCAATGCTGCCTATACTATGCTTCGGTCTCTTGGCGCGCTCCTCTTCTAATTGTTGCTCAAATTTCTCTCGCATTATTTTCTCCCTTCGGGCGAACTCTGCGGGGATGTAGGTGCCTTCAAATGATTTTAGAACAGTACGAACATCATCCATGCCCATTCCAGCAACGTATTCAAGGAAAGGAATCAGAGAGACCAGGGATGTATCTTTCGCATCACCTTGCCATTTAGGAAGTATAATTGCGTTTTCTGGTTGCCTTTTCGCATGAGGTTCATGAGTGTCGATAAGGATGACCTTAGAAAGGTCACGGTTAAGGTATGAGAGATCCTATTTGGAGTCAGATATCAATGAGGCAGTAGCTTTCAAAGAATAGGTAAAACGTACCTTGACATATTCGCCATCCTCGTATTTCGTAGCTTCTCTAAATAATGGCCACCGAATAATTCTGTAAGGGTCCAACTTACGAAGAACTTGGTCGGCCATCATGCTAGGAACGCTGGTGAAAAGGACGAGTTCATAGTACTGGTTAAGATACCGGAGAAAGTAATCAACGCCTGGGCGTTTAGCAACTCTCCATCCATGCTCTCGGGTCCATTCACTGTGAACAAGCAGATCCTCCAGACTTAAAACAAGAGTATATGGCTGTCTCAATGCGGGATCCTCCTCTGGTAGAAGCTTCTCGAATGCTGGATCTTTGTAGTAACTGGTCAAGTCATCGAAGCGAGCTTTAATGCGGTTAAAAAAGAGCCCAAATCCCCACCCTGAAGGGGCATCCGGGTGTGCTTTTTCTTCCTCGTCGGTAGCCCAATCACGACCCAGATACATTGTACCAGCAACGCCTAAGACGAGCAGCATCGCATATGAAAGATTTGCAAGTCGGTTTCGGCGACGATCGAGGGACGAAACATAGGCATTCTTGGGCATATCACCCCCACCTCCACCGCTTTCGTCTCCGGCGGTCTCCTTCTCGGGGTCTTCGGTGAGGTTCAGACCAGTTGGCCCACGGCGTTTTGACTTAGCAGCCAATTCGGCAGCTATTGTGGAAGGAATTCCCTTTGTAAGATCGGGTAGAGGTTGTTGCGGCTTTATGGGTTCCGTTTCAGCAGCTCCTTTAGAGCTATGACTTTCGGTTTCGAATTCAGTCTGGGCCTCTGTGTATCCCGCCTGTTGTTCACCAGATGGTACCTTTTGCGCTTGGCTTACACCAGCGCCAGCACCGGTCGACTGTGGGGGCTCATTCTGCCTTGACTGAGGATTTGTTTCGAATTCTGTCTGTTCTTCGGAAAACTCTTTAGGCGTTGGAGGGTTTCGAGAAACAACTCGAGGTTTCTGTGTGGAGTCGAATTGTGAGGTAGACGGTGCGGAAGGAGGTATTTCGTAGCCACGGGGCTTATTGTCTTTAGCATAATATCGGGCTTGCAGCGTTGGGTAGGATATCCTAAGAGCAGAAGCGGGAAGAGCTCCGCGCCTCAAGAAAGGGAGTGCAGCGCGGCTCAGCATTTCGGTTCGTAGGTTATTCACATCAATTAGTATAAGGAATGATAATCGATTATCATGTTTCAAAACCACAGCATATCAGGTCAATGCACCTTGGGTGAGGAGTAAATTATCCTATCTGCATGTTTCTCTATTAGATTCGAAAGCTTTGAACTCAATAGTTACGGCAGCCCCTATGTGCCTAAACCGCAGTCCCGTGATGAGCCTCTCTTAGCCAGCCTATAAAAGCGTCAAAATCTTTTTCGTCCCATTTTGCTTTTCTCTTTTCTTCTTCACAAATATGAAAGTTGAAACCCATAGTTAAATTTGACGCTTTGCATGAGCTATGCTCTCTTAATATGCACTGTGTTGTATTAGCTGGGGAGACTAAAGCTCCGACCTCCCAAGAACGACTGCGAGAACTTCAATGAACGTGTCGTCCCGTGGTTCCGATATATCACCGCTTTTCTACTCCCAATTTTTAGGTCATTGAAGGAAGAGTTTCCTCTTTTCACGCTTATTTCCATAATAGCTACTATGAAGGACCTTCCTATGCCTCTCTTTACTCTCTGTCAAGTCGTGGCAGAGCAATTTATTACAAGCTTATAAATCTGTTCCCTTTTGCCCTAAGCAATTGTAACGAGCTGTAGGGGCTGTACTCCGTAGTCATATCCGGGATTTCTTTATGTCATTAGACGAGGAATAAACTAGATTGCCAGCCTACTACTCTATAGGTACAAAAAGGCTCGTAGACGTTCCGTCGCCCAAAATCCCTACTGCCGTGAGGTTCAGCGATCATAGTTCCTCGTCCGTCTCCATCTTATCTACTTGTTCTTGAAGTTTGCTTGCCTCACGTGCCAGCGAGGCTTCTTTGTCAATCATCTGTCGAGAAATTGCCACGATATTGTCTTCAATCAGCTGCTGGCCAACGTCTTGGATATCTGCGGAAACTGGTGAGAAAGAGTAGATCGTTTACGGCAGTGAACAAGAGACTTACGTTTCTTTGGATCAACCTTTCCGACATAGCGGGTTTTGAGTTGGTCTTTCGTCAGTTCTGTCTCCTCTTTGACTCGTTTCTCATAGCCTTCGGCAAGGCCGACGAGCTTTTGTAACCTCTCGACGTTCTGTTCTCTATCCTCACGGAAATTCTTCATATGCAGAGCGTCCGTCCAAACATGTTTATGTAAATTCATTAACATGTTCTCTTCCAAGCCGGTCTTTCGGTAATTAATGGCGATGCTGTAATAATGTCGATTTAAACCGTGAATAAGTGCCTGTATAGATGGCTTATTGAGATGACCTAGATTGGACGTCGTTTGACGGGGCTCTTGTCCCATTACAAGAGTTTGAGGGGCAATCAATCGGAATGCGTCGATGACGACCTTTCCCTTCACTGATTGAATTGGATCGATAACGACGGCAACAGCTCGTGGAGTCAGTTGTTCGAAGGATTGTTGAGTGTTGATATCGACGGAGGAAAGCCAGCATCCGAAGCCAGGATGTGAGTGATACCATCCGACGACAGTCTCGGGCCTAAAAAAAGAGTTAAAAGAAACCTAGGCGCTAAGCATTACCCTACTGACCTTCCTGTCTGTCGAAGCATGTCCATCATATTCGTCTGAAAAACAGGGTCGACAGCTTCAACACTGACACCCGTACCACTTTGTGGCATGGCAAATACATCAACCACTCTAACTGTGTATTCATCCACGAAATCGCCCAGCATCAGCCCCATGACTTCCATCGGTACTCCAGCGCGCCCATGCCTCAGCATTTTGAGAAGAGCAAGCGAGGAAATGTGAACAGTTTCCGAGTTATCGATAAGGTTGGGCGTATCCTATGGGAAATTTGTTGTTAGATGTAAAGCTGATAAAGATATTGCATGGTAGTCAGCCCCGTCAGGGTTGAACCAGCGTACTGCCGTATGGCTTATAACTCACCCCGCTGGGGGAGGCATTATTGAGGCCCATGCCCTGGGCAGCTTGGAGCATTCTTCCGAGGCGATCCATACTGAGAATACGCCCAATCTATTCCGAGAGTGATTAAGAAGTGAAATGAGGTTGGATGCGTGATCCAAAGCCCAGAGGCGGGCAAACTGCTGTGCCTGGAACTCACGTAGAAGTGAGGAACGAAGCGAATCGACAGGTAGGCGACTTGATAAAGCAAAATGAATGACAGTTTCAATTGTTCTGATAGTTGAGAGCTGGTAGTCACGACAAGGAACCTTAAAGAGGTGAAGCATTCAGCAGATCAACCTCTCGGTTGAATTGCTACCTAGCAAAAGGCGAGATTGAGCTTCCCAGTGGACCAATCAGCGAAGGTTTTGTGATATTAGTCAGCTTAGTCACTCGGTCTATCGTTAATCCGAGGCTCTGTCTGTCGGCCAATGTCCAGCCAATCAACAGCCAGAACCCTATCCTTTTGCGCCGGAACTCTCCCAAATTCGTTTCCCCATGAAATCATCTTTGAAGCTGCGGTCGCCTTTCTCTCCGGTTCCTCCCATCCCCTCCTGTTAATATAATTTCTCCCAGCCCCCTGCGCAAATCTCTTACAATACAATGAGCATCGATTTTATACCATACTGAATTTCGCGATCTTCATCTCAGTTCCAGCTGCATTCTTAATCCCGCTGCTCTTACTTTCTTTCTTCCTTTTCACTCAACTCTTGTCTACTCATAAAGCTTTGGCAGATAGCTTGACAGATCCACAGCCATGGCTGGCCTTGGTCCCATTGATCTGTCCATGACAAATGGCGCTGCTGAAAAGAAACGAGTAGCATATTTTTACGACTCCGATGTAGGCAATTATGCCTACGTTGCTGGGCATCCCATGAAACCGCACAGGATTCGGATGACACACAGCTTGGTGATGAATTATGGCTTGTACAAGAAGATGGAAATATATGTAAGTGCTCTCATGAGTATGGGCCTATACTGCCGGCTCCACTATTGTGTTTGAAGGATTTTACTGTAGTAAGGTCTTTTGCTAACATAACGTCTTTAGCGAGCAAAACCAGCCACCAAGCTTGAGATGACACAATTTCACACCGACGAATATATCGATTTCTTATCTAAAGTGACTCCCGATAACATGGAATCCTTCCAAAAGGAGCAGCAGAGATATAACGTCGGCGACGACTGCCCCGTTTTTGATGGACTCTTTGAATTCTGTGGGATCAGTGCTGGTGGTTCCATGGAGGGCGCTGCTCGTCTCAATCGAGGCAAATGCGACATCGCTGTGAACTGGGCTGGTGGTTTGCATCACGCTAAGAAAAGTGAAGCTAGTGGCTTTTGCTATGTTAACGGTATTTATACCCCTGCTTCCCGGTTTTGAGCCTGTCACTGACCTGGTCGTAGATATCGTCCTTGGTATACTCGAGCTCCTCCGTTTTAAACAACGTGTTCTCTACATCGACATTGATGTCCACCATGGAGATGGCGTTGAAGAAGCTTTTTATACCACGGACCGGGTCATGACCGTTTCGTTCCATAAGTATGGCGAGTATTTCCCTGGTACCGGAGAACTTCGAGATATCGGAGTTGGTGCCGGAAGGTATTATGCAGTGAACGTCCCCCTTCGGGATGGCATTGATGATATCTCGTATAAAGGAATCTTTGAGCCCGTCATTAAAAACGTTATGGAGTGGTACCGACCCGAAGCTGTCGTGCTCCAGTGCGGCGGTGACAGTTTATCCGGCGACCGTCTCGGTTGCTTCAACTTGAGCATGAGGGGCCATGCGAATTGTGTGAAATATGTCAAGGGCTTCGGCCTTCCAACAATGATCCTAGGTGGTGGCGGCTATACAATGAGGAACGTTGCCCGCACATGGTCGTTCGAGACCGGGTTATTGGTAGGAGATCAATTGCCAGCGGAATTACCCTACAATGATTACTATGAAGTAGGAGCCCTTCGTCGATGACTATTACTATCTACCGTTACTAATGTTTGTCCTAGTACTTTTCGCCTGACTATGAGCTTGACGTCCGGCCGTCCAATATGGATAACAATAACTCAAAAGAATATGTTGACAGAATACGCACTCAAGTCATTGAGAATCTGAAACGTTCAGCACACGCACCCTCCGTTCAGATGACCGATGTTCCTCGAGACGCCCTAGTGGATGGCATGGATGACGAAGCTGATGCTATCCTTGACGACTTGGACGAAGACGAAAATAAAGACAAAAGGTTCACGAAACGGCGCTTTGATCAGTACATCGAAAAGGAAGGCGAACTGAGCGACAGTGAAGACGAGGAACTGGCCGAGGAAATTGGTGTCCGTCGCCAACCAAATGGGACCAAAAAACGGAACCACGTCGACTACAGAGACCTGGAGCCGGAGTCTGGAATCAATAGTGGCGTTGTTACACCTCGAGAAGCCTCCTCTGTCGCAGATGATGAGGAGATGGCGGATGAGAAAATGGATGATGCCGTTGAGAGCGATAGTCAGAGTAAACATTCACCAACACCGACTGTTGAACCTTCAACTCAGCCGGAATCCAGATTGGAGACGGAGGAGCCCGCTATGTCAGAACCTGCTGGCTTGCCCGCCACTGAGAACGAGGAAGAGAAACCATCCGTCGACTCTCCGCCTCCAGCTTCTCCACAGGAGTCGGCCCAGCCAAATGGCGACGAGGATGCTACAATGGAGGATGCACCTCCAGAGGCCGCGCCAGAGGTACCGGAACCACCAATCGCTATTGGTGAGACTCAAATCACTACCCCACCGAGATCTCCCGTCCCTAAAGCCTCCGATTCAACCCCTTCTACCCCCCAACCAACTGTTGAAGACGCCCCAGCGAATGAGGAATGATAGCCTCTGCATCGTCAATGATCCTTCAATGATCATTCGTAATCTGCTAACAATTGTGCTCATTGAAATCTACAAGGATATGGCGCTCTGGGGTTTTTTATAGTTTTTCAAAGAATACAATGGTAGGTCTGGTAGGTCTAGCAAGGCGTGAAAATCGGGTTGGAGCGGCGAGCAAACTATTCTTAGCAAGGGCTTTTTCTCATTTATTCTTAGTGTATCATCCTACATCTATATGTACCATCTTAGCCTCTTCGCTAGACCATCATTTTAGTCAATGCGACAATCACAGAGGATCATTTTCGTTCCCAGTAGCGTAGATTTCTCCATATGGCCATGCTATTGAACCACGGATCTGGTTGAAGGTTTGCCCCTTTCGAGGAACAGCCGCTTAGGGCTTAGGGCTAGTCACGTGGATCAGAGGGTAGCACGTGACCAGACCGGAGAGCGCCAAGATTTGAAACCCACACTAAACGAGAAAGTAGCACCGACGACGAGATTGAAAAAGGTTGGATACTGACACTCACGACGACAGACGCCCGTCCACGATAACCGCCGCGTCCTTTTGATACCTCCGGGACGGTTCACTTCCTTGTTTCTTGTCGCCTTACCAATAATTTGCCAATATGTCGAAAAGAGGGTGAGAATAAACCATTCCCGACTTGATTCCTTGCGCTGGAGAACTGGGGAAAGAGGAGGCCGCATCAATTGCTTCAGGGAAAATGAATTTCGATGGAAATGGATATAGCGCGGAACTGCAAACCGGGAATTGTTTCAAGAGGAGAATTAATGGCTAATTTTTCTGGTTTTTAGTCGTGGCGGTGCCGCCGGCAACAAGCTCAAGATGACTCTCGGTCTGCCAGTGTACGTTTCTCCCGATCCCTGTTTGGCGAATATTTCGAGGTGCATGGGTAAAAATAAAAAAGAATGAGGATTTTATTGCGCATTTATGGATTCCGGACCTCGATGTGAAATCGACAAAAGCTAATTCTTGCGAATAGTGGCGCCGTGATGAATTGCTGCGATAACTCCGGTGCCCGAAATCTTTACATCATCTCCGTCAAGGCCTGGGGTGCCCGTCTCAATCGTCTTCCAGCTGCTGGTGTTGGCGACATGGTCATGGCCACCGTCAAGAAGGGAAAGCCTGAGCTGAGGAAAAAGGTCATGCCCGCAGTTGTTGTCCGACAGAGCAAGCCCTGGAGACGCCCCGACGGTATCTACCTTTACTTCGAGGATAACGCAGGTGTTGTGAGTACACCATCGACCGCTAGAGGTCTAATAGGCTCAATTGGTTCGACCGGATGCTAATATAATGTTTCTTCAGATTGTCAATGCCAAGGGAGAGATGAAGGGTTCCGCCATCACTGGTCCAGTCGGAAAGGAAGCTGCAGAACTATGGCCTGTAAGCTTAGCCCCGCTTGAAACTGAAGGAGATTGCAAGTTAACTAACTACCTCTCTTCAATAGCGTATCGCCAGTAACTCGGGTGTTGTGATGTAAATTGGGATTTGTCGAAACAAAAACTATGAATGCGAATTCCAGGCGTTTATTTAATGTGACACGCAAATTCAAATGTTCCATATTTCCTGTTCATCCAACCTCTTCCTACGGCATTCTACCACTGGGACCACCCAGTGTTGCGGTATCATCGTATTGCTCATGCTTCTGGACAGTCTCGTACATGAGAAAGGGAGAGGATGTGAAATTCTGTCGCCCGGATCCAGTATGGCCTGACAGTTCATCTACTGTGACGCTAGCAGAACTATGCCTCAAAACACAGCCCATGGCGGCGTTCTCAGATATAAAATATATCACCGTTGCTTGATATTTGGAGCAGCTCGAAGCCTTTTGATTTTCATAATTCGTAGAGCTTGAAAAGAAGCTTGGTCGAATTGCTCGACATGAACCAAGGTTTTATATATTATATTCAGTACTCCGCATATATTACAAAATTATGTGGCCAGTATATCATCCTCCACCTTTATATCACCTGATTTCTGCACCCTAACTTGAGCTAAAGTCTTCTTTAATTCGGGTGCGACTTTTGCTGCCGGCTCAATACTTTCACCGGGCTCTCCCAAATGCTCCGGTTCGAGATCTGCTCCATCAAATAGATACAAAACCAGCCACACTATGAGCATGCATACAACAATTAGGTTGGCGACATGAACTGCCCACCAAACATGCTGGACGCCTAATCCACAAGTGACAATTTCATATTTCCATTCCATTACGGATGGATCAGAGTCGAACCAAAGTGAGAGTAGGCCGGCGTAGCCACCGAATTCGCCCATCATGGAGCGGAGAGTGACCTCTCTGACTGAAGGAGTTGACGACAATTGTTTGGTATCGGAATTGTTCTGCCCATATCGTTGCGCGTCCCACGACCAGCTGGAAGGAGTTTCACCATCCGAGCTCGGTGATAAAGTACGATTGATGTAATGTACTGTATCACACCCAGTATGATCGTGGCCAGTTAAGATCAACCCTGCCCGACCATTGCCTCCCAAAGGAGCGTTAGAGTCCCCACTCATCCCAAAGATACCTTGCAGGATGCCAACATGGCTCAAGTAATCACTTATATGATTTTGCTCGCGCAGCCCTCCCTCCTTGAATCTAGGTTCGCCATCAAGGGGTTGATCGTCATCCTTCGAAAAGAAGTCAAAATTGGGGGCATCAGTGCACACTCCTGCCTTTTTATGGAGAGGTAGATGTGTGAGAAGAAGTGTGAAGGTGCGTTTGTCCTCAACTCGGCGAGAGCGATGGGCAATTAGACCATTCAAAAACTCGAAAGTCTTCTGTTGTAGGGCCGGGTTGAGAGCCGGGGTATCGAGAAGAAGACTATCGAGCACGACCAGATGCACGGACGGCGCAGACTGTGCGCCATCAAGGTCATCAATCCTCAGCAGGCCCGGGTATTCAAAATTTGTATCCCAATTATGCCTTCCAAAGGCTTTCTCGAAGCGCTCAATTCGTTTCTCCGTAATATCTCCGGCGTACCCAATATCATGATTGCCTGCAATGTTGATAATGCGATTGGACCATATTTCTGGCTCGCTGGACATAGGAACATCGAGTTCTTCTACACTCTCTAGTCCAGAGCCATATCCATCACCGCCCGTGAATGTAATATTGTCGCCTACCCGGGCGCCCCCTTTAAACACACGGTTCCAAAATCTGTCCGACCGCGTATCAAACTCTTCATCCGACACCCATTGACTTCCGATCAAATCTCCGAGAACAGTGACATGACTCGGTTTTGCCCACCATTTCAGTGTGCGATATATATGCGCAAGGTAGAAATCGTTCCCAAACAGATCCAACCGTTTTCGCTGCGCTCTCAAACTTCGGGGGGCATCGACTTGAAAAATCTGTCGCAAGGCCTCCGCAGATGCTAGCAGGCCATCGATCCACGTAACCGAGAAAGCCACATTGTTCCAATGTCTCCCTAAACGATCAATGAATCCATCACCCAGTTCCGGAAGCGAGCTATCGCCTTCGATTTGCGGGTCGGCGAGTACGAGGAGTCGAAACGGCGCTGGCGGCAGGATCGGTCTCGAATTGCCGCTGGATGTGGTATTATTATGATTATTACCGATCGTCTCGTCATTATTGATTCTATATCCAAAATGCTCCTTAACGATATTCACGAACGCTTGCGAGGGAGGGATCGCGTTGGCGAGGTGGTCGCTAGGAACGGGAAACGCGCAGCCATGGAAAACGGGATACAAGTACAAGTAAACAAGCGACGATAACGATAACGGGAGCAAGACGGAGAGAATCCGCTGCAGTACATGGCGGAGAACCATAGAGATTGGAAATGCATGGACACCGCTTCCAGCGGTCCGCCGTGCGTCGTTTGGTGAATTGGGAACATGAATCACAAGCTCAGGGGCTTTTTTGCTGCTGGCGATTTTTTTGGGGTGGAGCCAAAAGTCAAAAGGAAAGAACAACAACCACCTACACAGTCCTCCAGAGGTACCTACAGACTACATACACAGAGCTTCGAAAATTTCGAGATGATTTACGACGACTGTACGCTTTTTTTTTGAGATTGCAAAGCCATTACTAGTCGAGGAAATTTCTCAGACGCAGCAAAGGCCCCCCACATCCCATTTCAAAACCTCAACTGTAGTGCTTCCGGACGATATGTTTAAGAATGTTCTAGAGCGGATAATCGTGGATAGGTAAGAAGTTCTTACTGATCAGTGATAGCCCTAGCGGCTAGCTGATTAGCTCCCGAGCGGCTTACAAGAGGGACCTTGAGGATTGATCCTTCTGAAAGCAGGGAATTTCGGGTTGCCCAGCCATAGTGTCCTCCAATGGCTCGTTTCAATTTCCGTATCCTGGCCCAGGAAAAGCCAAATGGTCTTTGAAGAACCAACGTATTAGAAGAAGAAGAAGTTTACAAGTTCAACCTTCGAGTTACTCCTTAGGGAGCTGAGGTGGTTTCGGCGCCAATCCTTTCATTCAGTTCTAAGCTTACGGAGTTTCCGCTCAGGATCAAACTTCCAGAAACTAAGATATTTCGCAGGAAGACAGGACTTGATGGCGCAATGTAGACGTCACTATCTAGCATTTTCGAAACGAACTGTTGGAAGCGAAAAATATCTTGGGCGTTGATTACGGATGTCACTTTCCATAGACCGCAAAGCTGTTTCACTATTATTAGGTACTCCATACCCCGTTTGAATGGCGCAGCCGCCTCGAACCCAATATGATCGGAATTATACTCTATTAATAACACCGTCAATCGAAAAGGTTACTTGCCGAGCCGCATTTTGTTCTTGTGAACCATCATTCTATTGGTCTGTTCACAATGACTCAGCATATAAAGTTTATGGGAAGCATTGGCGTGAGATAGTCTTGGCATCAAAACGTGGGGGTTGAGTTTTCTCTCAACGTCTAACGGTCGAAATAGGCAAGTGGCTACCCGGTTTCCGCGTTCAACCTGTCAGGATAGCTCCTCCTATCATTATGGATTCGATCTTCGAGCCACAACTGCCCATTCAGCTGGCCTCTAGAAGGTGAAGGCTCTCTTCTAGCTGACCTTGGCTATTCGAAATGCCTGGATGAAATCTTGGGCTGATAAATCAGATGTTCCGGAACCAAATCGGTGGGAATGATGAGACAACAGACAAGAGCTCTCAAAACGCTCTCAAGGAGCCAAGAAGGCTATGCCATGCTCTTGATCAATTTTGGCTCCACAGAGCACTTTCGTGAGGATTCTTACAAACGCTCTGCCACATCAACAAATATATATAAGTTCAGTGTCTCGCATATCCTTGTTAAACAGATCAAAAAGCACAGTTCTCTAGCTGAATCTTCTTGATCCTATTCTTTCTAACTTACAAGTTACAACATCTTCAATATGCAATTCAAATTCATACTTCTTGGTCTTTTCGCCATCTCCGGCGCTTCTGCTTCTCCGATACTGGATCAGATAGAGGAAATCCAGAAAGAAATCAAGTTATGGGGAAACTCAATTCCCAAGTCCCCAGAGTCAGCTGATTTGGAGGTAGGTAATCAGTGGACATCGAATTCATAATTCATAAGGATGTCAATAAGACACTAGTCCTTGACTAAACACATTAGTCTTACGGAGCAACATCAAGATACCCTGACTGAAACGCTTAATCAGTCGCCCAAACCAACAAAATCTGAACAGGAGGAAGCCTGTGATGGTGCCCGAACGGTATGTTCACCTCAATTCCCGCCATGGAAAGATTTCTAACACATTTATCTCTGCATTAAAAAAAGGTGTTCAATGAACTTCTTTATACTCTTCTTGACACAGCTACTGCCGGTGCACAATTTAAAGATCTTCCAGGCGGATCGAATGTATGGAATGCGTTGTTAGCTGGGAAAAAGCCCTCGCAGGTAAGTCTTGACCTATAACTGGTTTCCCTGGCTTATAGGTATTGGGGACTAAGATACTATGATGATATAATAGCAATTAATTACTGCCCTCAAAAAGTACGGAGAAGACAGCTGTCGCGAGTTCCAGCCTGGGGCAATGGATAAATATTGGCAGAAGGCCTCGGATGCTTGGTCTCCTCAGTCTTCTTAACCATGAGTAGAGCGGGTTTAGCCAGTGACAATGTGTCTAATATCTTGACTATGAGCTGTCGTGGAGTAGGACACAAGTGAGCCCAGCCAGTAGATTCATAGCCCGTCTTTTCACAGACGAGTTTTTCCTACTTTTCTCGTTTGTTGTTGAAATGTCCAGATTAGGATACATATTTGTTACAGGCCAATAGAATCCATTGAATTGAAGCTTCATTCAGATCTGATCCACATAATGATATATCACACTATTCTTGTTCTTTCATGGTCTTGACGGTTAGAGCATTTTCTTTTCAGGTGATACATGGTGTGCGATACCAATTGCCGTCATTGCAAGGCGAATGCTTGACTGGGTTCTCAATTTATCATCTTTGACATGAGCCTCATCTAGTTCCCACAAGGGCAAAAATTTTTGCGTTAATCTTATTTGAATTAAGGTCATTAATTAATCATACAATTCCTCCAATACTTCAACCACACATGAAAAGAAATCCGGAACACTAATGTAGAATAATGTGTCACAAGAAGATGTATACACTAAGAGAAGTTAAATTCGCCAGTGATATGCGAGCGAACCATTACTTGCCGAAAGGAGATGTTTCAAATTGGACGAGAAATCCATAGCCAGATGTAATTTTGAATAGAATCAAGAAAGACTTGCAAGAAAATAGGGTATATCTCAAACCTTACTCGGAGACAAAAGAAAAAAAAATTCAAAGAATAGATTGGAAAGAAAATGTGTGTGAAATCCACGTTCCAACGTGGAGGTTGAATAGTTGAAAGGAGAAGCGCGTGAGTCTGAAGTTAATCAATCAAAAAGAAAGACGAGACGCTGCCTCACGAGCTTGAGTAAGATCGGGATGGAGGGGCGTCCGGGTATAAAGATGAGCTTGTAGTATTGACGGGCTCCAAGGGATCAGGAGATTCGGGGTTTTCGGGTTTTTCAGGGTCTTCAGGAAGTTTTGCGTCATTGTGTGAATCATCCTGTAAAGTTTCCTTTAACCCATCTCTACTCTTCCTGTTCATCAGGGCCGGCGGACGCTGATTCATTTGACGAGCCTGCTTAAGACTAATGGTCTTTTGCTTATTTGTGGTCTTGATTGGTAAGTTGATGTCGCGCTCGATGGTTGCTTTCATCAACGCTGCCATCCAAGCACGCCCGAGTTGAATATTGTCAACTTGAAAATAATGTACAGCCGGTTTAGTGAATTGGACAGCACGGGACAGCCCGGCTTTAGGCGGAACAAGTTTGAATATAAAAGGTTGATCAATATTATTTTTCTTTGGTTCAGGCGCCCGGTCAGAGTCGGGAGTTTTGGGCTGCGAACCACTGGCGTTCGTGGGTGATGAAGGCAACGCCTTAGCCCCGGTGATCGTTGCGTGAAGAGAGGTTATCGTGTCGTTGTCAGCCCGGAAAACGCGGTGTGATGAGATATCGATGAGGCCTCTCTCTTCAGTGTCATCCTCAGAGTAATAATAGGATAGTCGCCGTCCGCGAAGAATGAATAATCGCGGTTTCCAAGTTGTCATCAAATTTGAAGATTTCTTTTTCATCCATCCATAGTAATCACAGCCTATTTTCTGCTCTTGCGGAGATTTCTTCTCCAATCCACGAATGTAAGCACTCGTGTCTCGTTTCGACTTCGTCCGCTGAGAAGGAGTTTTAGATGCAGGAGTCGAGACCCCTAAATCGGATAGCTTAGACGTGTCAGTCCCGTCTCCTCCTTCTAACTCGAAACTTTTGGAGGTCCCTGAAGGCGTTGTGGAATCGGTCCGAGTAGGTGAAGTTGGGTGGTCTTTGATTGGAGAAGATGCTGTAGAGATGAACTGAAGCTTTTCGGTTCCTGTGACTGCATCTGAAATGGCGCGTAAGCCAGCGGCACGTCGAAATTTCGGTGCCATTCCCTTGGCTTGAGAAGGTGAGTCCTCGCGAGATTTTGAGTTGAAAGACGATATTGAAGAAAAGAATCCACTCCCTGAGTTGGCTTCTTCCAGGTTAGTTATAGGAGGAGAGTGTGATTCATCTTCAAGAAGCTCGCGACGATTACTCATCTCCTGTGAGGTACTGCTCGGGTGATTAGACTTTCCAAATGATGAAAAGTATGGTGCAAAATCCTTGAAAGAGTCGACGCTGCTGAACCTTGAGTGAGTTCTGTTATGCCGCTTCTTTTCCGCTCCACCAGATTGCCTTGATTGACTCATACTTCGTCCACCTGATTCTCGCTTCCGCAAAAATCTTCGACTCTTCCTAGTCTCGACATCACCTCCAGAGAAGTACCCTCTATCCAAATCGGGAGACTCATCCGTCGTTGTAGTTTGAGTTCCTGAAACGCGGTTTACATGATCCTGGCCCTGACTAGGGGCGAGTCCCTTCGCTGTGGCTGGCCGCAATTCAGGCACCGCTCTTATAGACCAACTTCTATCCATCAAGGTTGTTTGCGACTGAGGAGGAGCGGACAACTGGGATGACATAGCAGGTATATTCGAGACGGGTTTCATGGAGCTGGTAGCTGATTTGGATGCTTCATCAATAGAGGAGTTTCTACGGTGGTAGTTGCTCTGCCTGATGAGGTCAGCTGACGGTCTAGAAACGCTATCACGAGTCTTCGGCCGGTTGAAGCTGGTCACTGGCACAGGAGAGGGACCGGTCCTCGATTGGTAGCTCGAGAAGGTGGCACCGCGAGATTGTCGGTTTAAGGGCCGTGGGGACTCACTAACGCTAGGTATTCGCGGAAGGAATGGCGTGGCGGTCCCGGAACGGCTTTGAGAACGATCAAGCTCCGCTGGAGAGGATCCGCGCCCAGAGTAGCTTGACATCGATCTGGGCTGAGGTGTGCCTCTAATTTCCTCCTGGAAGGCTTTGATAATATGCCAAGTTTTGAGTCGTCGGCCCATGACACCAAAATCAAAATCTTTCATATAGATAAATTCCTGATCCATCTCGAGGAGAACGTCTCCGCTTATCTCCTGTTCCCTGAAAATTTGGCAGTGTTTGGCATCCACACCTAGAGAGTGGAGGCGCTCAGCTACCTCGTCATGATTCCAGCGTCTAACATCCGCTTCTGAGTACCTTCGCTCCTCCTCTTCGTCTGTTTCGGTACCGCGAATGTAGGATAGGCGATTGCCTGCATGGCTGCTATACTCGCTGCTGGAATCGTTGACTCGGTGAGAGTCTTGAACCACAACACTTTGGCGTGGCGTACTGAAGTTCGTAATATGCTCATCAATGACACTTAACGTCTCGTTGATTCCGGGGCTTTCCTCGCCATTCAGGTGGGTAACAATCGTCTCGCTAATGGTTCTTTGGATTTCCGGAGTTCTAGAATGGCTGGTATCGGACGAGCTTCTTGAATGGCCATGGGAATCGAGTTCGAGAAGATCGACATCACCAGAATTAGAATTGACATGCGATGAGAGCTGAGGAGTTGAGACTTTAGTCAAGCCGAGAGTCGCAGCGTCATTCTTGTCTGAAACGTGTTCCGAGTTCTTAAATGTATCCGCAGAAGGATTTGACGATCCCTTAATGCCTGCGTCCTTGAAACTAATCTTTGGCGTGGAGGTGGTATATACTGAAAGTCAAATATGTTAGAAAATATGCACCCGTACTGTTGAAAATAGAACTGACGTACCACCAGGGAAAAGACCTGTCTCATGCCCAGTCAAATGCCGACCAAGATACCAGCCATCCTCAAACCCTTCGTCCAATTCGAGTAACTCTACTTTGTCGCCGCGTTTTAAGTTCAATTCATCTTCCGTTCGGGCGGCAAAATCATCTAAGCACCAGACTTCATCAGAACAAAACCCGGTATAACAAAGTCGGGATTTCACAAGAGTTACTCACGAACAACAAGTACAATATCGCCAGGTCGAGCTGCGCGTGGCGGGTCCGGGATGTGAGACATGGTACAGAGAAGGGTGGAAGAAAGATATCAAGCGGTAGGCCTTTGGAAATGTTCGATTCGGCGGACCGTTACCTCCAAAACAGCATTGCGAAAACCTCAAAGTATCGATCGAAAGGACATAGACTCTATGAAAGATTCGATTGTCGACTGGCGATGGTAATTGTCTCGCCGTTGGTAGTCACCTGAGCCACCAGGATTCTTAAGTCGCCGGAACTGCAGGTTGCAACGACCGAGAACCAGGTTCCTTGATGGAAAAAGGGCACAGCTTGGGAGGCCAGTATTAGAACAAGCTGCGCTATGGCAAAAAATCGAGCGGCCGGGTTTCAATGCGGCGTGTTTCAAGCAGCTGTTTGCACGGAGTTTGCGGAGGACGGAAATAAATGGGGAAAACGCCCAAGCTCCTCCTTCAGAGTCAACTTGACGCGAGTATCACCGCTAAGGAGACTAGACAAGAGGGTGCAATTGAAGAACGCATCGAAGACCGAAGGGAGAACAGAGATTTGTAGGATAATGAAATGTTCCCAAAAAAAATAATTGAGATTAATCGATGGAGACGAGCGACGTGGGACGAGTACAGCGAGTAAATGGGCGAAGCAGCCACTTGCCTGTCCGCGTCAGCTTATGTAAGAAGCCCACACCGTTGAAACTGGGTGTTGCGTGTGGGACCTCGCTAAACCGTGCTGTCATGTGGGTCTGGTGAGTCAGCTAGGGCTTAGCTTGACGCTGATTAGCGAGGATTGACTCTCAAAACGCGGGAAACGCTCGAGAATCGATCATCAAAGGATCCGGGCTATCTCCAATATGCTCCAGTTCTTTTATCACTAGCCTATGACCGGTGGCCCAGTGGGCTGCCGATGGGGCGGAGGCAAGGATTGTGGGAACTGCCGGGATTCTAGATTGAAAAAATCTTTGCAGGATTGAGGCTAGTATTTTGTAATGGAATCATAGTCGCAACACCGTGCCCTATATTTGAAGATGCCATTCATCGACGAGTTTTCGGCAGAGTGTTGCGCTTTTTATGCGATAGAAATCGAACAGGTAAATATCTACTAAATGGGAAATGCGCTAACAATGTTTTGCCAGGATTATCATTCGGGATCGCTCTAAAAGGATCTACGCATTGTTCCGAGCTTGAAGTGCTGTCTGAAACATTCTCCAGTCTGATTCACTACCAACTTTCAAGCCTTACCTATGTCATCAAAGGATTTGCTCGGCGGTAAAACTGCCTTGTTGACTTGTCCATACTCTGTGAAGGACTCACAAAGCAGAAACTAGTTACGGAATATTTCCCTTTGTTGTTTGTCCAGCGCCGGTCCCGACCACGGTCCTGGAAACTCCTGATGAAATACTCCGTAGAGCTAACGGAGTATTCCGAAATGTCGTGCTTAAAGAGTATGAATGCCAAATGAACACATTCCTCAGGCCCTACACTGCTCCGGATATGATAGGGCTGTCATATCCGTATGCCCGAATCGCCGCGCCATTTTTCCGGTCTCATAGTAGTACAGAGTACAACTTTGGTTCTGCTACTCCCCCTGACGGAATGACACTCGCAACTTGTTACCATGGCTCTGCCAATCACGCGCAAACATAAACAGAGCTTGGTTAGCGGGAGGCATTGTCATGTAATGACATTGTCTATAGTTCATCAATCCTGATGCCATGTTGCAGGCCAATATGATGATGTTGACGATGTCTCGCCCAAAATATTCGCAGCCTCTTCGCTATTCTCACCGCCCACTCCTGAGCTTAGTAATGTCAACCGAGTCCTCATGCCGTTTTCAATAGACCTTTGACATGTTAAGCGTGGTGAAGGGACCTGCTGCGGGATATAAAGATTATGCGCAGATCAAGTATAATGGCAGCAGGGACAGTCAGGGCCGCAAGTACCAAAACGGACTCAGTCATGACCAGATCCGCAGCTGTGCCAACATTATCCAAGGACCTGACACCACGAATCTGTACCTTGAAGAGTCGCAAATTCTCAACAAAATGATCGGGAGTGGAATACTAATCCACTTTCCAAGGGATCAAAAGCATTTTATCAATATCGGCTAGGTCTAAATGCTCGGGAATCCGTATAAAGCAAGCTTGCATGCAAACCCACCAGTAACCCTCAAACTAACCGCCAGATGAGAATATTATACCACCGAAAAATGATACCTTGTGCTTTGCATAAGGGTAGCCAGTGACCTTTCTGGCTATATTGCCTTGAAGTCGTCGCCTTGGTCATGCCTCTCCTACCATGCAGTTCTATGAAAGCGCTCTAAAACCCACTTTAGTCGTCCCGTACGGAGGGAAAGCTTTGGTCTTGATATACCCTCTTAGTCGAATGACATACCAACGAAGTCCCAGTAAAAGTGTCACGATCTCATATGCTGATAAAACTTTTCACTGCTGCACCCAAAAGAATCAGACTTTGACATTTCAACAAAAAGCAAATTATTTTTTTGTGCCATGGTTGTACTTAAAAGGAGATTGTAAGTGACAAGAAGCTCTCAACTCACTCTGTATATGGGAGAGCAGATCTACTACAATACAAGTTTGCTCCCTTTTATATACAGAGGGAACTGAGAGCTCCTTGTTACTTGCAATCTCCTAAGTACATACAGTACAACCACGGCACAAAAAAATTATTTGCTTTTTGTTGAAATGTAAGAGTAGATCAAAAAGCACAAGTGTGAGTTGTGAGTCAGGCGAGTAACATTTTGTCAGCTATCAATATAAGTACCTTCAACAGACTTCCAGCATGGCTACAAGACTAGCACTTTTATGTTAGCAGGCCATTCGAGGTTGAAGGTCAAGATGTTTGCGGGAAGTGGCTTTCAACCTATTACCATTCTGGAAATCAAGCATGTACATGTGAGCGAGCCGGTATTCAGCTGAGTGAGGCCATCAGCTCTTGTTTGGGGACTCCCACCATCCCAACTTTCAAAAGCAAGAGCAATAGCTTGGTATTCTCAGAACATTCAATCAGGGAGATGTGCTTCTGAAACCTTTATGATCTGGGAGTCCAAGAACGCAAGCAGGAGCCTTGGATGGCCGGGGTAATGTGCTGTAAAGGTTTGGAGACCTGAATACGGGCGAACTTAAGGCTAGGATCATGTCAAACATATTGAAGCAACCTAGAGAAAAGAACCATGCATGCTGATGAAATGCATGGTGAGCGGATATTGATCTTGAGCTTTCAAATTGCAAGGCAGGGAATATCTTGTGCAGGGATTCTCATTTCAAAATGGTACTCCTCCCAGGCAGGCCAAGAGTCTTTGCTCTGGGCATACAGTACTTCTGGTACTCAATTCAGATAACAAGTACCTCTGCAAGGCATTTATTGTCTGTTAGTAACTCTGTTATTTAATGATTAGCGCAGTTAGTAATTTACAGCTCATGTAGGTGAGCTGACAGGAGATTTCAGCATCTCACTATCTTTTCATAATTTGGATCTTCTAGCCTTGAGAGTAGATTTCATGTTTTCCTTCTTTCCCTACCAGAGGAATCTGGAATTTATCAATTGACGCTGTCTGCTTCTAATGAGATTTCTTTGTATGTTGACAGAATGAGAATGCGATTGGATTTGCAAGATTATAGAATGAGTTGGGAAGTCTTAAACAAGAAAAATTAGCAAAGAAAAACATATGAATGAAGTGAGATGAGCAGATATAGTAGAGAGATTTGAAGAGTGAGAGGAAGAAAATAAAAAATACTTGATATTGCTTCAATCGAGAGAAGTAGAGGGGTGAGACAGAAGATCTAATAAATGCAGGAAAAGATCGATTTGGGAAATGAATTTGATAAATATAATATTCAGAAATGAATTAGTAAAATTATCTTTAAACTTTAGCAGGCTTATATTGCATCCTCTCCTGTAATTGATTTGATGTTGATCATTGATCTGATGAAGTGACATAGTGTTCGGAGTATTTACCCTACTTTCCAGTCAGTATATGACTCTTTCTCTGGGCTCATGTCCTTCTCTATCAGGCGGAGTCAAGAGAGAAAAGGCAAGTATAAGGACGGAAGACAGTGGTTTTGAAGTCTGGCCTCGCAGAGCTTTGATTTGATAATGGCGGTGATGAAGAGATGAGCGTATTTATCCTCCGCTCACACGGTCATGAAATCACAAGAGGAACCTTCGAGGTGGTATATAATTGAAAACGGCGTACCCGCATTGGTAATTGAGTTTTATACACTTCACTTTGCCATTCTATTGTCGGTGCTCCAAGACGAGCACTTAGCTCAGAGAAGCTCAGCCGACGTAGGGACTGAGCTGTTCCGCATGCCTGGACGTTCAATAGACGGAGATCAAGGTGAGGATAGATCCGGTTCGCTGGTATATGCAAAAAGAGCCCGATGAGTATCAAGATTCCGACCTGTCTTCTTTGTTGGAGTCTAGGATATGTCATAATATCTCTGAGGATGTCGTTAGAACCCATTGTAGCGAGAAGTTACGAAAGATTCTGTCAACAGTAGGACCGCTGTCCGATATGGGAGAAGCAATTGCACAAGATCAACAACTGCATGAATAGAACGGATCCAGAGACTAAATATTGCCACAGGGTATCCGCCTAAATTGTAGAGTGCTAAGGCAGCAGACGCGTATAGATCAAGACTATATCAAGTGAAAATGGTCGGCGGTTCCTTTATGGAGGGCATCAATGACATTGTGTTTCAAGGCAGCCGGGACGTTTTGCCCTCTTTGCATCCTACTGTTCTGAGTTCTCCATGTGGAACGATATCCTAGAATGGGTAGATGCTGATTTGTTTCTTGCGGTAGGAGAGTGTGGTGTTGTTGCTGTCTATTCCACAACCGCCATCCATTATCATTTCCAATCCAGTTGCGGCATATACCATCCTTTGATCGCCCTCCAGCGAAGATCCTCAAAAGATAACAAGGCCGACAGTTTGATAATAGCGACTACTATAACCATCAAGCCTTTGAGATCCTTCTTTCGAAACAGATCAATTGAGCCAGGGATGAAATCTTAGTAAGATTATGAAGCAATGCATCATCAAAGACATTGTGCCGTGTGCACAGGCCAACGGGGGAGTTCGGGTACCAGTCATCTCCGCGGACACGAGAAAGTGGTATAAATGATGTAATATCAGGCAAGAGGCAGGACAAATAATCTCCAGTCCGAATGGAATGACCACGCATAATAATAAGAGACAAGAAAATCTTCCTCCCTGGCGGAACTTTAGGGATATCAATAATCAAAAAAACAATAATATTCCCACCAGTGACCACGAAGATTAATCCGAAACCAATCCCTTTTGACCCGCTGGTGTTAACGGGGAGTTGGAAAAATGCGGAGGCTTGGCTGCCTTAAAGACTGGAGACAAACAGCTTCAAAAATATGGAGAAAATCCTGAGCACTTGGAATCATCATCATGGTATCAACAGATCGGCGGTTGGTGACATAAAACGATCGATCGGCTCCCATGAGCCGGCTCATTTCATTCGCTGCTTGTCACTTGTCACTGGTCAGAGGGTCGGGTTTTTTTCTCTTCCACCCGCATGTGAATCCAGAAATACGGGAGCCTCATGGGTTTCGAAGCCGAATAGAATCTTGGAAGCTGGTCCGACTCTAAAAAAGCTCGCGAGTCTCAAAAAGGCGCGCCGATCTTTTGAGGCTGTTTGCGGTTCGCTCTGTGAGTCTGCCTGTAACAAAATGCTCTGATCTTGCGGCGGTCAATTGGATCCGGGAGACTGAGACTAGGTAGGACCGTAGGAACTTGCAATGGGGCGCGGATGTCGAACGGAGAGCCAAGATCCTGTTCCGCTCTCTCACTCTCTTTCCTTTTAATTGCTTGGTAGACGTCACACGAGCGGCAAGAAGCAGTGGTGTTTTTTTTCTTGACAGAAAGAGTCATACAGGTAACAGCCTGTGTCTCTCCGGAACAGCTTGTCCGCGGGAGCGTTCCGAAATCAATCATCCAAAGGAAGTCGATGAAAAGCAGGAAAAGTGGGAATAATAACAAAAATTTTAGGGAAGAAAAGAGTACATAGTAGTGGCAGATAGTGGGAGAGTACGAGAGCAAGAGGGATTTCTTGTCCTCCTTCCTGCTCCAATGCTCATCATACAATTGTGGACCGCAGATCAGCTCGTTCAATATAACAAGATGATCTCATCTTGATGTCAGATTCAGGGATAAACTGAAACGAACTCCGCCAGAATGAAATAATCTCACAGCAATATCTCATCATGAATGGAGGAAGATCAAAGTCTGAGCAACATCGATGGGCCAGCAAGTTGGTCACATCAAGTTTCGAAATTTTTATGTTTTTTTTCACGATGGTGCAATTCATCGGTCTCCATCTCATCTGGTGGTCGCACACTTTTTTGGCTCTGTTCCCAACTGGCATCCACCAGAAAGGAAAACAGGAGGGAGGACCCGCAAATTCCGCTTTTGCTCCACCGATTCGGACATATCCACAGTGGTGTCTCCAGTTCGCATTCCACAAGTTTTGCCAGTTTATTGCCAAAACCCGATCGACGATTATGCTGCTGGTCCTTCTCACTCCCGAATTCCGAATGAACGGGTCTTGCAAAATTCGGGATTATTATTATTTGCAACAACCAACCGGCATCAACAAACCAACAAGTTGCACGGGACGGGAACCGTATGTTACCTGCTCCGCCTTGATCTCCAGCAGTGCCGCCTGCCGGGTATACCTACCGACAAAAGCCAAGAAGGGGTTCACAGCTTGTTTGTCCTGGCAGGCTGGCAGTGATGACAGGAGTCAGGGCCTGATTGAATTTGGGTTGGCGCCTTTTGCTGAACAGTGAAAGGGATTTCGGAGCGGGTTTCTGTGGAGATACACACCCAGAATGATTCCATCACGAGAAATTGGTTGCTGGGAAGATCTGTTTGTTTTGACCTGCTGCTAGTCATGTCATAGCGGTGATATGAGCATTATTGAAGAGGGGAGGACTCGGAGTATCCGAAAAGGAAAGCTCCACTGCCCTTTTTTTCATGTCATTTATCATATCCGATTCCGAGGTCCATTGACACCAATACCATGTATGAAAACGGCGAGAGATTGTCAGATGGTGTCAAGAGCAAACGGAACCAGAGAAATCGATGTACTCCCTGAGCCGGAGCCTTTTTTTTTCTGGTTTCTGGAAACTTTCCTCCCTAAAGTAACCATGAGCCTCGCAGTTTCTTAAGCGAATCGGGACCAGGATATCCTGTCCTTCCATTTTCCTTTGCGGGCAGCAGACGGGAAACAAAGAAGAAACAAATCCGGGGGAAAAAAAAAAGGCACACGACGAATAAATTTTCGTGGTTGAGGACGATCCCTGTCGGATGAGATCTGAGAGTGTTGCTTTGTGCAAGCAATTTCTGATCTTCTCTTCTCCTCATAACTAGGAGTCATATACCAGGCGGTTACTCACGCGGGCTTTTGAGGTTGTATCAGATAAAGGCGGTTCTTAGCATCGAAGTTCCCCGCAAATCGATAATAAGATCGTTACATGAGCCATATATGTGATAACATAAGAGATATTATTTTCTCTCGCTATCTGCAAGGGCTTAGGAACCCCTCGGAACGCTGGCGACTATTATTATTAGCTCTTTCTCTTGATGATCGTCCCGACCTGGGGTAACTACCGAGTCAGACAAGGTTACAATTTCACAATCAGAAGCTACTAATTAAGCACAAGCTTCTTAATTTCCACAATATTACAATATTGTTACGGTCCCTTTTGGCGAGAGAGAAATAATAAATGAACACTCTGTAGGCCATGCCGGTATGTATTAAATGTGGTGGGAGGGGTCGGAATTCTCGTCTGATATTGGAGGGCAACCTTTCTCTTACCTACCTAATCCGGAACTGCATGATGGACCTCCAGCTGTCTGCACTACTGCAATGTACTGTGCATACATACAGCACATATGTGAAATAAGCGGTCTCTCCGCAGAGCTTCATGGTCATGTTATCTGGGCAAGGCTTTCCACCCGAGGGTAGGTATCAACTGCTTGAACGATGGAGAATCACTATTCTACTTTCGGATATTCGACGGGAAATTTTCGCTAGCCTGTCTGCCACCTGTTCATTCTGCATCCATGGACCAGAAGAGTAGTAGTGCACACCATCTCTCTCTCTAGTATATACTCCGTATGTACGTGCTAATGCCAGACCCGCCTTTTAGGCAAAATCCCAATTTCACACCCTCGGTCCTCGAGGAGAGCTAGGTACGAAGTACCTTCTAAAGAACTACTAGCGATGGCGAGTTGATATGCATTTTAGGCTGCTTAGAGTGGGGTGATCAGTTGCTCGAGATGCCCGATTGTAGTCTGTAGAAGTGTAACTCGAGAGGAGTATAGTGAGAGGCAAAAAAAAAATCGAGCAGACCCATAACTATGCCATCGTACTCCGTATAGCCGCCGCCCAAGAGGGCAACACGGACTTCAAATGGCGGACCCGAGGTCCTGGTGAATCGGCGACCACCAACGGAGTAGGCGACACTAACAGCGAACTAACTCACTCGAGTCATATCCATGCTGGTCCGCTAAAACTCTTCGTTCCATCGTCTGCAAATCTTTTTTTTTTCTGGAAGCGAGTCATTGGACCTCCTCCCAACCTCCACATTAGTACTCATATTCGGTGATTATCACACCCGTTATGGAAAAAAGTGAAGCATTCTAGGGATGGGCGGTTGATATAATCCAAAGAATCCCCAAGCAAAACCACATGGATTAAAACATGATTATTTGAAAAGCGACTGACCTCGTGGTCAAATAATTTAGAAGTGCTGGGGTGGTTCAAAGAAGAGACCTTGATCAGAGTGTTCTCATCCCTGGGATACTTTGAATCGCGAATGAGATGTCCAATGAGAACCCCTGATATCAAAGTTCGCAACCATGCAAGCCCATGGTCTTGTCTGTCGGCCTTTACGGAGTACTTTTTTTATTTTAACTCCTCCTCCAGCCATCAGGGGTTTTCCTCTTGCTCCACTCCCTCTTCACAAAGCAAATGCCGTCCCATGTCAGGAAATAATACGGTGGTGGGAAAGAAGGGAAACAGATGGGAGGGATAACCGACAAACAAAGGGAGCGAAAAAAAAGTCAAATCTCGAATGAGGCGCTTGCTATTTGTCTTTTTGAGCCAGCGGTTCTACCCGATTCCACGCGAAGAGTGAGAAGATTAGCATTTGGCTACTTGTTAGGTTGGGACTAAAGAATGGATGAGAGCATTGAATGGAGAACGCTCGTTGGCTCTGGCAAGGGGGAGGCGATACAAGAAACGTTTGTTGGGAAGGGAAGACTTGCAACGGAGTAACCTGTGACCAGGTCACTTTCTCCCTATTTTTTTTACAGTTTCAGTCTTGACAAGTCGGTCTTCCTTGCTCGCGACACATTGGCGGGAGCCCGAGTGAGTGAGTGAGGATGATTGACCCTGCCGGCTGGCGCTGCGGTGCGTTGCTGCCACCGCAGCAGCAGCAGCTGCGACACCACACCACTGCACACCAACCTAATAACTAACTCACAGCACAGACAAACCGTTGTAAAGTCGTGCAGCATACAAGAAGTACTCCGTACGGACAACAAGGTGGGTGCAGGTGGGCTTCCCAACCCTGCAACCCATCGACAAAGCCAGCGGCATTGACGCTTTAGTATGAATATTCATTTTTCCGGCTGCTTGATCCGGGGAAGTCAAAGCCGCCACAAAAACCCAGCAAAAAAAAGAAAAGAAAAGGAAAAAAAACATTAAAAAAGGCCACCCGCTTTGGTGATGGTCCGAAACAAGAAAAATCTCAACGGCCGGCCATGTGGTTCCGGGCAATAATAGTCGATACTCTGTAGACTACGGAGTACTCCGTACCGCGGGAGAAGACTTCCTTTGGTGGCTATCTTGCACTTCAGAAGCGAGGTGGCTATCTACGTACTACCGTTGAGAATCTCACGGACACCACCGCCAACGGGTTTCTCAATGCTCGGTAGCTTTTCACCAGTTGACGGGAGGTGACGGGTTGGTTGTGGTTACATACATACATATTGACCGGGGAAGCGCTCGCTGCGCTGCACTCTTCCGACTGCAATCTGCAGATGCGCGCACATGCATGGCGGGTTCAAGCTTTTACAGTCAGTACTGTACACCGATATATGGAGTAGAGTTTTGGTAATTATATGTCTTTCCCTTGTCCGCTGCACGATACGAATCAGAGATCAGCCTCGTAAGCCAAAAAAAGGGAGACATGATGAATTTTGATTCGATGGATTGGTTTAAACTAGTCGGGCGGCGGTGAAGGGAATGGGACCACTAGGCAGGGGGTGTGCAGGATGGATACATACATATGCGGATGTTTAAGTTGCATCACACAGAGGGGGACAGAGAGAGAGTTCTTGGGATCTCTTGGGACAGCTAAATGGGATTGGAATCAGAAAAAAAAGAAACCAATAAGAAACAAGGAAGCGACAGAGGCCGCAGCTGGAGAGGTTTGGGATTCCAACGCAGTTTCACGCTCTGACTTCCCCCGATAAATACCAAGCTTGCATGGAGTCCGTTTTTGGCCACAGAGGGTTATTATTGGCAGCATGATTGGGTTTATCGCCATCATGGCCATCATAATCATCATCATCATGTCATCATGATCATCGGGCGATAAAGAAATCAGAAAAATATCCTGACTCACGAATAATGTATGTACGGAGTGTGAGGTTCATATGATAGACAGAGAATTAATTACCAGCATTCAAAGAGAAGAATAATTATTCATTTTTATTACTAGCGACTTTATTTTGTGTTTTGTCTTCCCGACTGGCTCCAGGGACTCGGGATTTGAAAACCAGCGAATGATTTTAGCGCCAAAATGAGGTTTTTTCTTTGATTCTTTATGGCTTCTTCCAAGGACCAAGGGTGATGGTAATAATGATGATCAAGAGTCACTCTTGGAACTTCCACGCACTGGTGAATGAGAGACCTCCAGCTGTCTCCGTCCAATCCACTGCTAATCCGTCAACTTCCCAATCATCAATCAAGATACTCGTACAGGTCTTTGTGTTCCCTCACTCTGTCTCTGTCTGTTTCCTGGAGGTCTCTACTCTCTCTCTTATACTCCTCTTTTCTACCTTTCCTCCTCCCATTCTACATATAA
Organism: Nannizziopsis barbatae; assembly: GCA_014964245.1. NCBI lineage: Eukaryota > Fungi > Ascomycota > Eurotiomycetes > Onygenales > Nannizziopsiaceae > Nannizziopsis > Nannizziopsis barbatae. Next base: position 290,574 of record JACVYH010000008.1, read on the forward strand.
TAATCCCAGCAATATATTAATTATTTGCCTTCCATGATGCTGATGATCCTCCTCCTTCTCCTCTCTCGCTGACCCATAAAACTGCCTTCTGCCTTTTCAATCCTTCAACCGGATCGACCCTCTCAGAAACTCCGGTCCTGCTGCCAAAACGTCACCTCCACCACCACCGCCGCCGCCGCCGCCCTCCTCCTTTGAGTTCTTCTTCACCTGCTTTCTTTCTCTTCTTACTTATTAATAACCTGCCGCTTATTATTATTATTATTTCCCAAACCTCCCTCCTTCTCCTCCCTCAACTCAATTTATTTACTCCATTCCACACTCTTATTATCTGTGTGCTTCATACTCCTTCTTAACCTCCGAATCATCAGAGGTGTCGAACATATACCCGTTCTATTCACCTCAAATCTTCCGTGCCGCGAACACACTCCTGCACTCCTAGATCTACTCGACACAACCCAGCCTTATTACCAACACCAAACAAGCAAAAAAACAGTCACATCTCTCGCCAGGCATGGCAGACGGTCAAGAAGACAGACTTCCCTCTTCATATCCTCCTCCCACAATTCCCTCACAAAACAATCCCGCCGACTCGTTACCGACACCTTCACCGGACTCTTCAGACGCCGAAACAGACAGAATGACCAGAGCAGACCGCCCACGCTTCGCGCGAAGTAGTAGCGATTCGAGAAATGCAAACGGCATGTTTTCGCCAGAGGATGCTAGGGCTATGAGTCCGCGTCGGAATTCGGAAGATGTAGAACGATTAGGAAGCCAGGCGCGGGATTCGATACAACGGTATGTCTTCACCATCTTCCTTTCACTCCTAGCAATTTCGACGCTCTTAAAAGAACCTCCGAGCTAATTCAATTCCCTCTCTGTCTACAGGCATGCCAGGAGTTTACAAGCCTCATTACAAGAACTCGCTGATCGCATCGACGAAGTCCGATCCGATCATGACAAACTCGAAGCTGAAAACAGGTTTCTCCAGGACTACATTGGAGGACTGACACGCACCATGTCTTGCAAAACCGATTTAACCTCTTCATCCGGTCAATCCAGAGGAAGGAGACATCATAAGTAATAATATACCATCTATCTATCCACTCTTCCTTCATCCTGCCAGCGGACGACCCGCCTGATTGGTAGGAATCTTTTTACTTGAACGACGAAGGACCTTGCATTATCCAGGATTGAGACCCCGGCTCTTTACTTCACGACTGCATTGTTATGCCCACAACTATCCTACTGGAGAACAAACCCTGTGGTGCGATTTTCTGGAACGATTTATCTGCTCCTGGACTGTGATTTTACCAATTGGAGCCCATTTTCCTTCTTTGGACTCCTTTCAACTCTTCCCCACGCCCTTCCTTCCATATCCACAACGGAATTCCCGCTACCGTTCTGGACATTCTTCTTACCTGGGCATTTTATTCATCATACCATTTCACAACGATTCCTCTCCACAGGCCTAGATCAAACAGTTCGCCAGGGCAATATTCCTCCTCAAATATTTCCCACCACATCCGATTTGGAACGAATTTCCTTTTATCTCCCATGTGACAACAATATACCAGTGGCCCGCGCCCGCCTTATCTAGTCCTAACACAAGTCGGAGCGCGCCCTGCTTTGGTTGGTTCCTTGGTCACATCTCGATAGATGGCTGCTTTTTTTTTTCCCTTCCTCTATCTCTGTGCCTCTCTCCATGCACTCTCCGGGCTTCCAGCTATGGCGTCACAGGTGTTTTGTTCTTCTGTGTGGGATTACCTTTTCTTTGCTTTTTTCCTTCGACACACCGGAATAGCGTTTCCGCCCCCGGTACGCGTACCATGAAATCCATCCCATGCAACAAACCGAAACCGGAAATTCGAAACCTTCCTTTTTTCTGGTCTCTGTCTCTCTCTCTTCCTTATCATATGACCGGACGACGACGGGGAGAGAGGTATCAACATGTTCTTTTTTTCTACACTTTTCTTATTCTTGACGATTTTCCTTGTCAAAATACGTCTATGTCTGGGGTGTGCTTTCGTGGGGGTCGGGTAATGGGGGAAATATCAAGGTTGTTGGAGAGTTTAACGGAGATCGGGTCTTGCCTTTTGCTTACATCGTTCTGGGCATTTATTTTTCCCCTTTACTGCTACTACATCATCATCTGGTCTCATGGTTCACTGGAGTTTCCTTTTCCATTTTTTTTAAACTACTGGGTCTGCCTTGTTTCATCTGCATGGGGTTCATTTGCTTGTTTTCTTCTATGGAGTATGCAATTTTTACATATTTTTTTCTCCCCAGATCTTGATCTTCTTAGGGGCCATGTCAGCAAGCAAGCGAGCTTGGTCTGTGCATCGTTTGTGCAAATTCTGTTCTTTTCTAGGCGTGTCTTCTTATACAGCAAGAATCGGGACTTCTCTTCCTCTTATCTTATCAAAGGTATCCTTCAATGCTTTGTTGATGATGTGGCCGGAGGATACTCGGGATTCTCCTCCTTCCGGGAATTAGGTGTGTTCTTCCTATTTTATCTATGAAGGATTCGGGTCTATACATGGGAAAAGACAAACGCGCAGTCCAGATGCGTCCTATTAGAGAACTATATTTCACTTTAATCTCCTTATCTTTTTTCCTTTTTATTTCCTTTTTATGACTAAAAACGGTGAGAGATGACAGATGGGTACCTAGTTTTATCAGAATTCCAAAAGAAGAATTTTCATTTGATATTCCCAGCTCTGTACTGCAGCTCAACTTACACAGTAATACCTTACTTCTCTCTTGAAAGTATAAGCATAAAAAAGAAGAGATAGATAAACCTTGCCCGTCAGATATCAATATCAAATACTGCAGCTCGTACTCCGTACACATACCACTACTCACCGCATAAGCCAGTTTGAGACAAGTCGTTCGTTTCTCCACGTCCCAGGTGGATAACTACCTACCCGATGTCCATCACATTCAACTAAATTACCCAGCTTAAAGCTCTGAGGAGACCTTCAAAAAAGAAGAGTGGATTTGATAAGCTAGGTACCACGCAATTTTACGCACGTCCGCTTGCGAGTTTTTTTTTTTTTAATTTTCTCCACACATAGTTAACTACCCAAAGCAAATCAGCGAGTTTTTAATTTGTACCATGCTACGGAGTATACAACTCAAGATTCTCCCTTCTACACAGTATACTATGATTCAGCGACCCGGTCATTCCAAATGTCGTCGTATGTATGTACGGAGTACGGACCTCGTAGATGTCGTCTGACCGACAAGCAACGTAACCAATAACCACTAACCACTAACTATCTAACTACCTGGTTGACATAGCTTACCAGCCAAAAGTAGAACCACGACCAGTATTGGCCCCTGTTTTGTTTGCCCACCTTTTTCCCATCGTTTGTTTGACTTCCGTGAAGTCATCAGTCATAAGGCACCTGAGGTGTGGGCTTTTCTTGCTTTCCTTGTCGGGTCCTATCGGGGCTGATTTCAGGCGCATTTGCGGGGAGGATGGACCTCATGTTTCTTTCCTGGCGTGTCGGGTTTTTGGAGTGGCGATTGGAAGCTTTTGACATTGTGATGATCTGACGTCCGTTTGTTGTTAATTAGTTTAGTTCCTTGCCGGGCGTGTGGCCCTATGGCAGTGGGATGGAAAAGGGGAGATGGATGGGAGATCATATGTTGGTGTGAATTCTACGTCATAGTTATTTACACGCGGGATTGATGAGGCTTTTGAAAGGAGGCGCTGAGGGCTGAGGACTGCAGGTAGCCTGATTGGGAAGTTACATAATAAAGACTTTTTTCCGGTCAAAGGAGGCTCTGGCATAGTTAGTGAAATGACGCCTCGTGACATCTGATACCATTCTACCGCCCATGGATGGTTTCCAGTATCACCCACGCACTTTTCTGGGAGGCTGATGATCGTATCGGCTTTATCTCGGTTTCTTTTCTTGTTCATCTCTTCTACACAGAACTGCTTATTAGGGAGTAGTAACACTTGGTTTTACTTTGAAGGAAATGCTGGGTGTATTCGAAATGATTGCCCGCCCCGATTTCAATAGCCTGAATCATCCTGCGCGTTCTCTCGACGCTCCGGATAGTCTCAGGGATACATACATACGGCAGCCACTATCTTTCTACTCTCAAATACCCCAAAGCATGATCCATTAACTTCCCCAGTGGCAGGCTGAAAAAATGTACAGTGTGTGACTGTTGTTTGATCCCTGGACCCTACCGCCCTGATAGTTGAAGGCTGAAACGTGAGATCATTGTCCCATGGGCCATCGACCCCGGCGTCTAAATTAGATGGGATAAGGATCTGAGCAACAATTGGCCAAAGGCCCCTCTTTTTTCTTATTTCTCAAATTCTCAGCTTCAAAGTTGAAAAAGCCTTTTTTTAATTCACCCTTTGATCCTTTGAGTCATGGAGTATAAATAGATGGCTGATAATTGGAGTCTTGGAGAGTCTTGGACGGAGGGAAGGAGGGGGCAGGTTTCGATATGACGTCAAACAGGTGCCCATGTCAACTCACATATTGCGCCTGCGGGACTTTTATAGATATGTATGGATGTTATTTGTTATTAGTGATAAAGGGTTCGCGCATGGGTTAAGGTATATATGCATGTCTGAGGTCCCTGTTTAGTTATCCTGCAGCCCAGCGGGGAGTGATGTTATTGAATGCAGAAAGGCTGGGAGGCACCCATATTATCTCGATAAACCACGAGCTAAAACGCCCATCTCTAACCGGGAAGGATTCTAGCCTAGCCCTCATTATCAGTCAATAAGTAAGTCCTCCTCAACAGCAATAGCAAAAGCGCATTACATCACGCCTGTTCCCTCCTGCGCCATGTTTCGAGGCGCGGGGGCGATGTCGCGAAGGAACAAAGTCATGTGCCTAATTCAGCTCCCCGTTTAGGTAATTATCCCTGCGCGAAAAGAAAAGGTTATGCTGTGTCATGAAGCAATCATAATGCCAAATGGTGATAATGATGAAATGCCCCTCAATTTCGCTGCGGGACCCCGACAGTTGATGCCTAATAATATGGAGCACGAGGAGGCTTGTTATCTTAAAACGGGATCTGCTGATTACAACCTTCTGTCTGTTTGTTTCCCCGTATATTGGGGCCCTGCGGCGGATTATCACTAGGATTGAATCATAGAAATGTTGGATTCTGAGATATTTGAATTCAGTTCGGGTAGTTTTTGTCTGGCCAGACCTTAGCGTCATGTAAAAGAGGAATTTATTCCAGTTTGGCGGATTTGATCAAAATGATATCTTTGGCAAGGTACCAGGTACCTGTTATGCAGACAGATGGGTGGCCAGTCTCAACTATCTATGGGTTTATTTGCCTGCTTCTCTGGCTGTATCTATATCAGCAAGCAGACCAAGCGCATTTCTGCAGGCGGCTTATAATTGGAAAGAAAAGTCCAGCTGCCTTGAATTTAATTAAGAGCGTGAACTTTGAGATTCTACCCACTGTCAAACTAATTTTGTGTCTTTTTGAAGGATGCGTCCTAATGACAAATCACCAATTATCCCATTCGGACTCCACCGGCCGCGAAGATAAACTTGAGCAAAGAGAGACCGGGAAAAGCAAAGGGAGTTAAAACCGTTTCAAGCAAACAAAGTGACCAACAGAACCAGTGCTCCCTGTATACCGCCCGATCTAAAAAACCACTTCCATCCGTAACATTTACTCGGAGGCCTTGGGCTCCTCAGTGGTAGCTGGAGTGGTGGTGCTCTCCTTGGGTGCCTCAGCTGCGGCGGGAGCAGCCGCGGTGGCAGCAGCGGACTCGGTGGTTGGCTCAGCCTCAGAAGAGGTCCAGAGGGTCTAATGGCAGGGGTCAGTCTGGCGCTAATGGGTTCTTGGCAGGACATGGATGGCTTACCAAATTGTCCCGGAGAAGCTGCATGATGAGGGTGGAGTCCTTGTAGCTCTCCTCACTTAAGGTGTCGAGTTCTGGAGAAACGAATAAGCGCCTTGTAAATACTTATAAAGTGAAGGATAGTGAACAATGCACGTACCAGCAATAGCATCATCGAAAGCCTGTTTAGCAAGGTGGCAAGCCTGGTCGGGAGAGTTGAGGATTTCGTAGTAGAAGACAGAGAAGTTAAGGGCAAGTCCCAAGCGAATTGGGTGAGTTGGGGCCAAGTCGGTTTGAGCGACCTCGGTAGCGTTCTTGTAGGCCTCGAGAGAGTCGTCGGCAGATGCCTTGCGGCGATCCCCGAGAGCGAATTCAGCCAAGTAACGGTGGTAATCACCCTTCCTGTTCGGCAATACTGAGTTAGCAAAGAGGCAAGTCTCAAATATATAAACGGAGTAGACAGGTAAAGCGCACATTTTGTGGTAGAAAACTTTCGATTCACCGCTCTGGGCAGATGGAATCAAGTGCTTGTTAAGAACCTCCAGGATGTCCTCGCAGATGTCTGCAAGCTCTGACTCGATCTTCTGGCGGTATTCCTTGATAAGAGTGACTTGTGATTCGTTTCCTTTCGATTCCTCCTTCTGTTCGATGGAGGTGACGATTCTCCAAGAGGCACGGCGAGCACCAATGACGTTCTTGTAGGCGACCGATAGGAGGTTGCGCTCCTCAACTGAGAGTTCCCTATTGGAAGAAGCAACGACCTTCATGTTCTGAACCATTTCTGTATCACTACGTCAGTCATCTTGGCACATCATATCGCCAGTCAAGGAGATTTGTACCTTCATAACGCTCGGCCTGCTCAGCGAGCTTGGCGAGGTAAACCGCATCGTCGACAGCCATGGCTAGTAGAAGTTCCTGAAAGACAGTAGAGTTAGTTGAAAAGAAGAGAAGACACGTTTTGATGACCCGCCAAGTCGGTTCGTGGGGATGATGGGGTGGTCAGGTAAAAGAGGGGTAAACAGAGGAAGCAGTGATGACTTTATGAAGTGACGAGGGAGAGAGTAAGGCGACCGAGTGAAACTTTTGATTCGAGGATTCACGCGACGCAAAGGAAAAGTATGGTCGCCTGGTCATTCGATAGCCTTGTAGTAATTGGGTGCCTCGAGACGCGCGGGACCCCAGTTGAGCACAGCCATGGAACAAGACCATCCAGCCTTGGTTGTCGTCATCCCAAGGGTCAACGGGGTCAAAGCCATGGTAGATAGAAAACAATGCATGTAAATAGAGATGCGACTCGAGCAAAGCAGGCAATCATGGCCGGAGACGAGGTGCTGGGCGTTGGGTGAGGGCAGCAGAGTTCAAGGAGGCGGTACCCGATCCTGGAGCAGGGTGGACAGGAGACTCTTGACTTACCTAGGAAATCAAAGTGTTTGCAAGGGTGAAAAAGCTGAATAATGTGCAGAGCACGGCTAGTAAGACAAGAGAATACAAATGAACGGTAGCGGGACAAGTTTGGTTGATGGACGGGTGATAACAAGAGTGCAAGATGGATTGAATGAGTTGAGGTTTTGTTGGAGGAGGTTGACAACAGTTTAATCCGCCTAAGGGGAGGCGGAGATGTTTTGAGTGTTGTTCTGCTTTGGGCTTAGTTGCCAAGTCCTTGCGTAGTCAGCAGCCAATCTCAACGGGCGCTTCCATAATCCCGCCAATCAAAGCGCAGGATGGTATGCATTGAGGTCAGAATTTACATAGAAGGCACCAGAAGAGGCAGTGCCCTGTCCATTCTTGGAAGTTGATGAGGTAATTCCCACTCTATGTACCCGTGACTTCGTCTCCAGGGTCTGTGGTGTTCCCTAGTCAACCCCCTCTTCTTCGGGTTATGATTGTATTGGAATTGCCCACATTGGTTCTTTACTGTACTCTTATGACTTAGATGGTCACTGATTTACTTGCTGAACAGCCTAGGAATAATTCAAGGTATATTTTGTAGTTTCTCCTTGATAGTTGGCAACGTAATGCAGCCAAGCAGGCCATTTCAGAAGGTCATTCCAGCCTGTTCACCACAATTGCGCAGTTGCGGCATGCGCTAGTCCTATTTAGTCTATTGCTGCAAACAACCAAAACACCTGAGCTCACCTCATCAAAGATCCCGAAGACATCAGATCATCGCCAGCAAGCCTCTTATCCGTGATTTCAAGCTTCCACCTGTCACCTTACAACTTCAAGGTAAGAGACGTCATCCTAATCATCTCTATTCCTTGCTCTATGTGAACCTATACATACTGGGCCAACGATCATTGGACTAACTCTGGCTTGGGTACCTAGTTGCCACATTAATCGACTATACACACTTCTATTCCATACCCCTCCGAGTACTTCCACAAATATGCTTCGAACTGCTTTCTTCCGAGTTGCGCGAGTTAGCAGAATTCCCGCTTATCGACCATTCTCCGTGACTACTCAAAAAATGGGTGAAGGAGATACCGGCGCCATTCGGCCTGGTGGCACAGCCTCCAAGTGCGTATCTGAATAACCACTCAAGAGAATCACATAACTAATTTACTCCCGATGATATAGCGACCCTTGGGTAAAGAAGGAAACCGCTCAGGAAAATATGTACATTCGCCAACAGGAGATCGAGAAGTATGTCTGGTTAATTGGGCGGAAGTTTTCAGCGTGCGCAAATGCTAACTGAATCCCTAGACTCCGTGCTCTTAAGGAGAAGCTAAAGCAACAACGCCAACATCTGGACGAATTGGATGCCCACATGTAGGTCATCTTCTTATGCCGTATCAATTTGCCTATGAACACTCCGTGATACTAACTACTTTGCCAATTTGTAGTGACGAGCTTACCCGCGGCCAAGGTGGTGAACAGCACTAAATTCGGCATACATCCATGACATGAGCCCGAGACACTCCGATTTCTCTATAGCCAAATGGATAATTCAAGTCGTCTTACTCTCTACTTCTCCCCATGAAGTAAAAAAGAATCATATCCTGATTTTTCTGGTGTGATGTGTATATAGCCCTGAGCATACTGTTTCAATTAAGAATAAACTACAGCATCTTTGCATAGCTATTTGTCAAATTGGTTGTGATATTGTGGTTATCAATAACTTTTTAATCATGCACAGGGTGCCTTCACCGAATATTGATTCAACAAACTCCAAATTTCTCTTCATCCTAACCATACAAAACACATATTAGGACTCAAAAAACCCAGGCAAACCCGCAATTTGATCAATAATTGGTGTGAGGTCTAAACAATCAATGGTGCAAAACAAAACACCAAACTGGACTCTTCAAATCTCCTTCACCCATCTATCGTCGACCCATATACGCCCGGTAAAAGTCTTCGGCAGCACCCCCACCTACACTTCCTGGTGTTCCGCTAGGCCCACCGTATTGGCTCATACGCCCACCAATGGAACCGCCAGCCTTTTGAGCGGCTGTGATTTTGGCGCGCAGAGTAGCGGTACCCTGGTCAATAAGCTGGAGTTGAGAAAGATGTGAATTAAGTATGCGGACAATTTGAGAGACCTGTACGCGGTGTATGAGTATGAGATCATGATTATTGTCATCAAATGTGGAATGAAGAACTTACAGGTTCGTCTGCTTTTGCAGTCTTACTTAAATTGGCGGATGCAGAATTTACTTCGTCGATCATAGTTGTAAGGTCCTGGCCCATATCATTAAGGCGTTCAGAGAGGCGCTCAGCAAGTTTATACCTAGATTCGGTTAGTATTGCAAAGCGAAATACAGGATATAAGGGTACTCACGTCCGCTCACGCTCCTGATCTGGTCCCTGGAGAGACTCTCCGGCTCCGACTTGTTTGGAGAGTAATGTTTCAACCTCTTGTTCGTACCTGTCAAGCCAGGTGCTTAACTCATCTTGCTGGCCTTCGACCACGGCCAACTGGCGCTCAACTTCTTGTGTAGCTCTTTCTGCGTCGATTGTATTACCGTACAATTTCTGTACTTTGCTACCATTCTCCACCAACATCCGGTCCCACTCTGCAACTTGCTCTGCCTGTTCTTGGAACTCTTTTTGATATTTAGTCAAATCAGTTGCCCAACGTGTGATGATCTCGTCCATGGTCTTGTTTTTTAAACGTGATTGTGCTGGAGGAGCAGGCCCGGCCGTGGATGCACCTAAAGCTGCGTTGATATTCGACGCAGCGCCCGCGGTACCGCAAGGACCAGAAGTAGCTGCTGCTGGTGCGCCAAAAGGACTTGACGTAGTGGTTGGAGCCGGGGCCGCTGTAGAAGCCGCGGCTTGTGTCGACTCTGGTGCCGTTGTAGCTGCGGGTTTGGCGAGCGAAAACATAGAAGGTGCCGATGTTTGAGCGGTAGAAGCTGGTGTGGCTGAGGTGGCCTCGCCAGAGGTCGACGGTTTTGGAGTACCAAACAACCCTCCGGATGCAGATGTCGTGGTTGGCGCCGCATTTGAAGATGTTGCGGGAGGAAAACCGAATGGACTCGCAGTAGATTTCTCAGGTGACGCCGTTGGCGCCGGGAACAACGAAGGGGACGCCTGGCTTGCTGCTCCCAGGATGCCGGTTGGTTTCCCTTCAGCTTTGGAAGGCTGGGCAGTGGTGGCCTGCTTATCTCCACCCAAGGCTCCGAAAAGATTGTTTTGGCCGAAGGCAGGGCTGCCCATAGGTTTTGGGGCTCCGCCGAATAGATTACTCGTGCCGGATGTTGCTGGTTCTGCCGCAGTGGTAGTAGCGGGTTTCGCTCCAAAGAGGGAAGTTCCCGTTCCAGCACTTTGAGCAGGTTGTGAAAATAGCGACGTAGCTTGTCCTCCCGTTGAACTGGCAGGAGGAAGACCCGCCGGTGTAGTAGATCCCGCTCCGAACAATCCACCAGTTGCGGGGGCAGGAGTTGTGCTACCGAACAAACTGGGCTTCCCAGAATCTCCCCAATGGCCTCCGAGTTTTTGCTGCCCAGCTTCAGGCTTATTTGGAGTCATACCGAATGGAGAGGGATTATTTTGACCCGTATTTAACGCAAACGTCGGCGAGGTGGTTGGTGTTTGTCCGAAAAGAGATGAAGTCGGTGCAGCAGCTCCCCCGGCTGGCTTGTTTGCGGCTGCTTGCCCTCCGACATTGCCAAAAATTCCACCTCCGGTGGATCCGGCCGTGGGTTGGCCAAAGAGAGATCCGGCCGGAGCATTCGATGACGCGCCGCCAGTCGTCGCGGGAGTACCGAATTGGAAGCCTGACATGTTTCGGCGAGACCGAGTCTATTGCTATAGAATTTAAGTTGAGTAAATAGCTCGTGAAGAGAAATTGCCGCCCATAAACATACCACAGCTTAGATATCTAGCACTTGAGGAAGAAGTCAGGTTCTCGAAAGTCGCATAATTAGAAAAGCTTTTTCAAAGGAGAAATCCCAGCCCTTTCAAGCCCTTAGAGAAGCGAAATTTCTCTCTGAGATGGCGGCAAAGAAGTCCGCAGGTGAAGCATTTGGCATGGGGATGCTGAAGCTGTTTGTCGAGCTCAATTGGAGGATGAGGTGAGGCGTAATTTTGAAACGTAAGTATACACCTTAAAATACAAGTGTCGTCTGTATTTTTGGGCGACAGCCGTATTTGGATTACAGTGGTCTAGAATGTCCTTAGGAAGCTTGCATAATGTGGACAAGCCACCCTTCGATTATATTTCTGTCGTGTCATGGCGTGTTTTCCTAGCGCTGGTCTTGGGTGATTCCAAGTATCTTCATATTGTGAAATTATCTACTGTCGATACCAACCTCTCATCCAACTCAAATAGCAATGGCGGAACGTTCGCCATCTCGTCCTCCTAGTGTCTTACTGGAACCTCCGCCAAAAGGGGTGGAGTTGGAGGACCCGGGAGCGCAGGAGTCTGGTAAACATTTTCCCGATAATGGAACTGCATAAACGTATCATTAAGAATATGGCTGACGTTGGTAAACTTCTAGGCGCTGAAAGCGAAGATGACCACTTCTCCGATGCTTCGGAAGGCCGCACTCAGACGGAGCGGCCTCGAGTCCATATATCGTCACCGGAACAGGGAAACCAGTATCTGAGTCCTGGCCTTAGCCCTGGCGGTTCTCCAGTACCACGTACTGTTGTTGAGAAGATCAATCCAGATAAAACAAGCTATGGAGAGGAACCAGGGACACCAGCATACGAGGCACGCAAGATGGATGCTGTCCCAGATCTTGTGTATAAGGCTGGAGAGTGGGATCCTCAATCTATGGATAAGCTTGCAGAAGCCTCGCCAAGTCTCTCCCCAGAGACTACACCTCCTGAAACGAAACTCACCCGAGTTCCTTCTTTACCGGAGAGGGCGGCTTCGCCGCTCACCGCTCATCGCTGGAAGCCCAGTGACACTAAACCGGACGTAGTAGAGGACGTTCAGGATCCTGAGGGTAAGACCACCTTTTCTTTTTATTCAATTATTCGGGAGAACGATTGACCAAACCAGGTTTAACCCCTTCTTCTGGGGATAGAATCTCGTCGCCCGAATTAAACCAAGCGCCGAACGATGAGAGTGGACAAGGCGATATTGACTCTGCTGCACCTCTTGGTGATGACTTTGATGATTTTAAGGAGGGAGACGATGACGCGGATCATGATGATTTCGGTGATTTCGATAACGAATTTCAAGAGGCATCTCCAGATGCTGTTGTAGACATTGATCATGGCCACAGCAGTTTTAACTTAATTGAGGAAACCTCATATATGCCCGCTGTGAGTAATCAGGCATCATCTGTAGTCCAAGCCTATTCCTGCTACCCATTATCATCTTCGCCGCCCATCGAAGAGCACGTAACTGATACGTTTTAAATAGCACCCTCCGTTGGACTTCAGCTCACTAGACTCTTTATCGGATCTCCTCACCGCCGGATCCGACCACCTTGATACCCTCTTCCCCAAGTCCGCCGATCTTTCCAGCTTACCACCCATTGATCCTATCCCCGAATCCTCCGCAATCTTCAACAGTGAGCGCTCTCTCTCCCTTTGGTCCCAACTTGTCGCTCCTCCTCCCCTCCAGCCGCCTAACTGGACCAAATCGAGGATACGGCGCCTCTTCCTCGTATCTCTTGGTGTGCCAGTTGATCTCGACGAAATCCTCCCCGCCTCGAAACAGAAAAAGCTAGTTTTACCTTCGGTCACATCTACGGCTCTCCACAAAACAGGCCGCAAATCTAACGACGCAAGACGATCACGTAGCTCTCGACCAAAAAAATCGCAAGAAGGCAGTGATCAAGCTACCGCTCGCTCTTCCACCTCGACAGATGCCGGACCCTCACGCTCAGGCAACAACACATCACGACGTAACCGTGGCCCTCCGGCTCCAGAACTAGATTTATCTGCTGTGCGCAGACTATGTTCAACAACCGACGCCGCATTGGATGGACTTACAGATGAAGAGATGCAAGAACATGTCAAAAAGCTGGAAGAAATGACCTCTCGAGCAAGCGAAGTTCTACAATACTGGCTGCAAAAAAGAGATGGCCAAATTGGCGAAAAAGAGGCATATGATGGAGTTATCGAGAATCTGGTGAAGCATGCAAGGCAAGTAAGGAGTTGATATGGGACTTTCGGTATTTTAGGGTAAAACCAAGAACGTCAAATCGAGGATGTTATTTGACTTTGAAAAAGTCGACCATGGTATTAAAAATATACATACTACTAATATACACGAGTGCAAAATTAAAGAGCTCGAGCACCTCATTTCTCTCAGTCTTAAACTCATGGAGAGATGAATAGCAATGGGGTGATTGGTATGTCGTAAAACTAACTATCTATTTAATAATGAACAAAGAATATTCCAAAACCAAGGACCGTCTACTTGGTCGCATCTAACTCCGGCCAGGCCTATCAGTCCAACTCCAATTCGCCAAATATCAAGATGCCAGGACCACCATTCAATTATATGAACCTCCAGCAGACAGGAAAGGCGAATTTTCCCATTGGTACAAAGCTCTAAACACCGCCAGCGCGCCAGCTTGTGTCTCGACCGTTCGGCCGCGGCCACGATCATTCACATCGCGAATTGGCGGCCCTTCGACCTCCGGGTCAGCAAGAATGGGTTCTTCAATGTCAAAGTCGTCATCAAAATCAATGTCATCTTCATCGCTTTGCGACGGTCTTTTCTTCAAAAAAGTGGAATAGATCTCCGTGCTGTTTTCATTCACATAATCGACGGCACCGTATGGTAGGGTAGATGTCTCTCGGGGCCTGAGGTTTGGATCGGGATATTTCCTTCCCCACCACATTCCAAATTGCCCCTTTTCGTTTTTGGTCATGTATGCGGAGTTGGCATTGTGCCTGATCCAATTCCTGTAGGTAGCACACTTCCCCAGGTGCTTTTCAAAGTCACGCCTCCTGTTGGGGGGCGCTTTGAAGATGAAGTCATCAAGAGCTCGGATTTCTTGCGGGCTCAGATCGCGGCAAAACTCTGCAAGGTGCCAGAAAAAGATACCTTTGAACGTTTGCCCATCCTGGCTACAAGTACCTAAACTATCACAGGCCTCTTCAAGTACGCCTCCTCTTCCCAATCCTTGCCACTTAGAGCTCTCCGTGTCTGGCCAGCCTGTGGACTTTAAGACTTTGTTGATGAGATCATGGCCGTCGTTTAAGTAGGCAGGCGAACCGGTGGCCAGCCAAAGGCCTCTCAGGCCACTCAGAACAACACCCTGATTATAGGTATAGAGCATCGTATTTAGCACATCGCATTTGCCGGTACCCGGGTCTTTTTCGCTCCAACCACTGATGTGGAAACCATCCGCGTATAAACCATTTTGCCCCGTCATGTTGGAGTTTTTCAACCACTTGTATGCCTTGACAGCTGCCGCAAGATGGTCCGGATTATGCGGAATAGATACCCATTCATCGCTGGAGCTCGTGCTTAGCATAGGGTCGGCGATTTTATCGCCAGGGAAGTAAAGATACATTCCAATGCTTGCAGAAACGAAGAGTTCGTTGGTGATGGCGTTTTTGTATGGCGTGAGCCACGGGCTCCATATCATACCACCTCCACAGAGGGTCGTATCCCAACCTTTACTAGCAAGGCCGTAGAAAACGCGAGACCGATGGGCGGCGGGAACCTTGAACTGGCTACCGTGCCAGAGATCAGGTACAGCATCGCTAACACTGGACGGGAACGAATAATGTAAATCCGAATGCAGCTTCTGGAATTTAATGCTCTCTAGCCATTCCAGAACAACCCAAAGCATATCATCATAAGCCTGAAGACGGATTCCGAAGAAGTTTTCTCCGTACCAGAATGCTGTCGTCTGCTGGAAGTAATAATCTATCAAATTCTCGTATGCCCGTGCCTCGTAAGGCCGTGTGAGGTAGCCATCACAGTGCTCGCCATCACCATCGTCCTTCTGGTCTTCATGGCCGCCACGGTCGAGATCTCCTTCGTGCTCTTCGTGGTCCCCATCTCCCTTCTCTTCGTTCTGCTTTTCACCGTTTTCGTAGTGATCACGCTCCTTGAGCCTTCTACTTTCTGCATAATCCCTGTCGCCTCCACAGTCATTACAGCCGCCCGCAGCTGCAGGTTTTGAATACCCTGAAGATGTATCGCAGAGAATTTGATCCAGGGTAGACGAGATCGCGGAAAGTGTGGCAGATACTTGCGTACCCATCACAGCCGCAGTCCAGTCGCTAGCTGTAGGCCATTTGGCCTGCCAAATTACGAAATACTTTGACTGCATGACGTTTACCGCATCCAGCATCCACCTGAAGGTGCCGGTGGCCGGACTGGGTTCACCCGGAATCGGCTTCTGCGGATCATCGCCAGGAAATTGCGCACGCAGAGGACTTAAAAAAGATGGATCAGTCAAGGGAATTTGCTGGCTTCCCAGAAGCGCGCGATTATTCTGGCCATCCAAGAGTGGCTTGGCCAAGGCCGGACTGCCGAAAAGTAGGGCGATGAGTGAAAGGATTGCCCAGAGAAGGAATGGAATAGAGCCTCTCCGCAGAGGCGGCAATTCAAGCGGCGCACCCATGCCGCATTCAAAGGAGAGTAGAAGTTTGCTATGCACGTCCGTTGATGCTCGGACTTTTAGACGATAGGGCAAACACGAAGAGGTCAAAAATCAGACTCATTGAAGCCAGCAGAGGAAGGTGGTCAGGTGCTCGGTGTGCAGAGTCAAAATGATATAAGACGCACCAGAGACAAAGGGCATGCGGACCTGTCGCATGGTTCCCTCACGCCTGCCGCCAGCTATGCAGAGAAAGGAACGATTCTCAGTTTTCCGTGCTGTCGCTGCGGCCGTTTTTGTCTCGTCGTCACGCCTCCTCGGAAGCTAGTTATATTACCTAAGGCGTTCGTTCATCATGCGGGAACTTTTTGCGGGGAGTCGCGTTTGACTTTTGCCCAGCGACAGGGATCAGGGGCTTTTGCTTTGTGTCCACACTTTCTCCAAACCCCAAACTAAAGAACACATCAAATTCAAAATATCAGGCTATGGAAGTCAAATTTTGGAGGCTCTTGGTCCTTTCCGGAGAAAAGTCGGTACATATGGAGGGGCTACGTTCCGATCCAGTTAATATGGATTCAAATTACAGTCGTGAGCCTGGTACGCTGTTATATGTAATGTGAAAATACACGAAATGTCTGAAGGACGGGGCTTCGTCAGTAGGAGTAAACGTTGAGCGTATTCTTATATTGCCCCTGCATGTTTTACCGGTAGATCCGCTCACCGGTAGTCAGTAGGATATAGACATCACCATCTCCCAGAAGCCGCGGTAATTCTACCTGTGCAAGGCGCAATCGAAAGACTGCGCCTTCGTCCTGGAATAGTCTGCTGTATCTGTCTTTGCAAGCAGGTCATCGGGTGAAAAGGAATCGATAAAGAATCCATATGCCAGCCATTTCCCCCTTTCATGCAAAAATCCAGAAAAGCCGGTGTTGCATATATCTATTGACTTATGAATATTTGAAATTGATTCTTGGGCTTATGCTGGTGGAGGCCGCCAGCTCCGGTATCGTCTCCTTTCAATTCTTGAAGATGTATATATGCCGCTCATAATAACAAGGCACATCAGTGAATAATAATCAAACACTCTTATTTTGTCAATGAATTCAAATTTAAAAAGCGCAAATAGCGACTGTACATCTTCATTAGTGCTGCACTCCAACAAGGGTCATTACGCAATCACATACCTGGTTATTCCAGAAGTCAGGCGCCGACTTGTTTCAATTGCAAGCCCTAATTATAATTTGATGGAACATAGCAAATGAAGACAGAGTCGGCCGTTAGATATCTCAAAGGATTCGAGAGGCAGCTGGGCATGAAAAGCACTCCGAATCGTATCATCCGGGGTCGATTAGCCACATTATCCGGCAAATCAAGTAAAAAATCTCTGTTCAGGTGACGCCGATTGGAATATGTCTCTCCTGCCTCCACAGCTTGGTGTATCCGTATATTGTTGTCTTGCCGGCGGGCAGGCATATTGTCGCCTTTTAATCCTTCCCTGCGTCAGGGCTGCGACTTCGCTCCCGACTTCGGCTACGCGCCCTACCTCCTCGGCCTCGGTTTCCATTTCCACCAGCCCATTTTCCTTTGTTGGAAGGCGGAGGGCGAACAAACGCAAAATCCACTTCGAGCGATTGTTCGAGCAATTTCGAGCCATTAAGAGATTTGACCGCGGCTTCGGCTTCCGGCAGAGTTCCATATTCAATCAAAGCATATCCCTATTGAATAGCAACGGTCAGAACATCATCACAAGGAGGACCTCACGGAGGATTGAAGAGCTGGGCGGCGATCGCAAAGCAGGAACTTTACCTTCACGTAGCCTGTTCTTCGGTCTAAATTAAGATTGAAATTTCGTATTTCCCCATATTCAGCAAAGAGGTCTGTGACATCCTCCTCCGTGGCTTCCTCGTGAATGTTGGTTGCCAGTACGATCCATCCTTCAATGCTTCGGACTGCAACAGCCCCCGCACGGGTGCGTGTGTCTTTGCCTTGGTGGGATGGACCTCGATCATCAGTTGCAGGCTGGTCGATGTCCATGTCGGAAGCCATTTCTGAAGCCATTTTAGAGAATCGTAGGGATGACAGGTATCGCCGGAAAGCAGTGCGACTCAGTATCGGAACCAATACATGCTCGTTGACGCGAGGATTTCAGGCTTCGAAAGCTTGGCGTTTATATTTGCTTAGTAAGCATAACTAAGGGCACGGACGTTTTCGGCACGGTCGTCCAGATACCTAACATTTCTCGAAATACGGATTTGGAATACTGTAGGTTTTGGACTCACTATCCTTGAAAAATAGGAGAAAAACTATATTGATAGGGAAATTTATTGGAATTGGTACTACTGGAGAAACTCATTCGCTAACTTAGCTGGGCATACATACCACACTTCCTCCTTTAGTTGTTCCAGCCTACGCTCCCTCGAACCAGTCCCTTGAAGTTCTGTACTGCTAATATATGATGATGTTATCCTATACAGACTTTTCTATTCGAAAGAAACCAAGATCCTCTCTCAGTATAAGCCTCGTCCTCGGTTTTTAACTTCTGCCCCAATGTCCCTATTGAGTACAATTGCGAACTGGAGAATATGCTCATCTGTGGCTGATCACACATATATCCCATACTCTGGCGAGAGATTGCCTCCATGTTATTTCCAGGGCTACCTATGGATGTACCAAGGCTGCTAGAAACCATGGATGGCTCCTTCTTGACTCGTTTTACTTGGGGCGTTCTTTCCGCCGACTATGTCCTTCCAATGCGGCTTCCTTCTAGTTGAAGGAACTGGTGGCGTTGAAGTCAACAGCCGCAGAGCTATAGTGGTGATCAGAGCCCAGTCTGCCATTGTGCATCCTGCGCACGATCTCCCTCCGATCACCTAGATCTGATATCACGTCTCTATATCATTAATATATCTCAATTTACATGATTGGTTTTCGTTGGTTCGATGATTGTCTCGTTAATATGCAACGTCGCCATTTGCCAGCCTATCCCTCATCGTCCCTAAGATCCATGCTATTTACTGTTTTCGCATTTTGTGCTCTAGGGCCCGGCTTTGTATCCGCAGCTAGCACAAACGATTGGAAGCCGAGGTCAATTTATCAGATATTCACGGATCGATTTGCTAGGAGTGACGGATCAACAACAGCGCCATGTAACCCGAAACGTGGAAGATCATGTGGCGGTACATGGAAAGGGATAGTCGACCACCTTGGTTATATCCAGGGCATGGGATTCGATGCAATCATGATCTCCCCAGTAACTCAAAACGTCCGCGGAGTGGTGGATTACGGAGATGCACATCACGGCTACTGGCCTGACAACCTTTACGAAGTGAACCACGCCTTTGGAACCCAAGAAGATCTCGTCGCGTTGAGCAAGGCACTCCACTCGCGAGGAATGTATCTTATGGTTGATGTCGTAATCAACAATATGGCTTACATCACAAACGGCAGTAGCCCCGGCACGACTGTCAATTACTCGACATTCGTTCCTTTCAACGACAAGAAGTACTTCCATCCCTACTGCAAGATAACCGATTACGACAACTATAAAGTTGCGCAAAAATGCTGGCTTGGTGACAATAAAGTATGCTTGCCCGATCTCAACACAGAGGACAAAGAGGTTACAAAATTGATGAAGGTGTGGATCGAAAACTTGATATCCAACTTCTCCGTCGATGGCCTTCGGGTAGATGCTGCCAAGCATGTGAATACTGAGTATCTGAGGCAAGTGGTAGACGCCTCTGGCGTGTTTGCTACCGGCGAAGTGTACGAACGCAAGCTGGAGACAGCGTGTGAGTATCAAAAATATATACCGAGCGTTCCGAACTACCCCGTCTACTTCGCAATGATAGATGCTTTTACTAAGGGCAACATGTCAGCACTTGTGAAAACAGTGGAAAACTCAACCCGCGTTTGCGATGACACTTTTGCTCTTGCCGCTTTCTCTGAAAATCACGATTTGCCCAGGTTTCCATCTTATAAGAAGGACATGTCGGTGAGTATTGTGAGCCGCTTGAATCTCCGGGTAGAATACTGAGCATTACTTTTCTAGCTTGCCAAGAATGTCATTGCGTTCACGATTCTATCAGACGGAATTCCTATGTACTACCAGGGCCAAGAACAACACTTCTCTGGAGACGACGTCCCAACAAACCGTGAAGCTGTATGGCTCTCTAAATATAACACAAATGCCCCGCTCTATCACTTTACCGCAGCTATCAACAAGATTCGAAGACAAGCAATTCGGATTGACCGCGACTATCTGGAGCACACCCTACATCCGCTTTTGGAACATAACGGCATTTCGTCATTTAAGAAAGGGGTCGATGGGCGACAAATAATCTCCGTATACTCTAGTCACGGCGAAGATAAATCAAGCCGATACGTCAGAATTCCGAGAAGCGGTTTTCGACATTTAGACTTGGTTGAAATTACAACCTGCCGGAATTACACACTTGATGGCTGGGGCGCTCTTCGAGCAAGAATTGACAACGGTGAACCTCGGATATTCTTTCCTACTGACCAGATGGGGGGTAGTGGACTGTGCGGATTTGGAGAAGCGCCTTTTCGCGGTTCTAAAAAGCAAGGGAATGGTACACGGCCGATTGAAGACAACCATTGGAGTAATTCGGTTAAGGAGAATCCCAAATGGGGGCGAAGACCAGGAAGAGAAGGTTCGCGACCCTTTCCAAAGAAGCCGGAACCTCCGAAACGTCCAAAGCCCAAGGAGTCCAGGAAAGGTGAAGGGCCTGAGCAGTCTTCGAAGCCGAAAAAATCTGGATCTCAAAGTCTACAGAATATTTCACCGAGGTTTGTCGTGCAATTGTTGATGGTAGTACTTGTCTTTTGGGCCTGGGGCTAAGGCAAAGCGCTTTGCTTGATACTGCTATTATCGTCTGAGAGATATTGAAACCTTACCAATTGTTCTATTGGGAGGTTCTTGTGTTTTGTAATTCTGCGCTATAATAATATTAATACCATGATTGCTGAAAGTTCTCCAATTATCGCACAAGCCATACTAGGATGTGAGATTTATGTCTGTGTTTATAGAAGAGGCCACTAGATTGAGCGGAGATTTGTTTAATTCCTAAACATAGGCTGTTGTTTCCCCTAACTCTATGCGAGATTCGCGAGGTGGAATATAGCAAAACTAGGTAGGCTAATGGCGCGAGCCTCAGCGGAGGGTCAAAAGTGTGTGAGAAAAAAGAAAGATGCAATAATAAATAATGGATATAAAATGCAGCCCAACGCGCGGAAAACCAGATTAACTACCTCCTCTGTTTATTTTTTGAAAAAGAATTCGAACAGCAAACCAATGATACACTCTTTATCGCCTGTTATTGTTTCCTCTCATGCCAAGAATTTGGACCATCCGAATGAAGATATTCAGGAAGTCAAGTTCTAGGCTGACGCTCTCGTTAACAATATCTCTCCGTACGAGTCCACGTTCCGACATG
Source organism: Nannizziopsis barbatae (assembly GCA_014964245.1). Taxonomy (NCBI): domain Eukaryota; kingdom Fungi; phylum Ascomycota; class Eurotiomycetes; order Onygenales; family Nannizziopsiaceae; genus Nannizziopsis; species Nannizziopsis barbatae. Next base: position 311,831 of record JACVYH010000008.1, read on the forward strand.
CGAGCATGGTATAAAATCTTCTGCACATCGTATAGAGTGAAACCACCAAAGACGGCGAGACCTCCGTACAACCAGATGCGTTCCGACCACATTAATGTTCGGGCCGCAGTGGCTGGTAGAACTAATGGAGCGAGTCCGGAGAGGGCGACAACGCAGACACCGGCTACCAATGGGGCACCGAGGTAGAGATATTTCTCTTGCTTAGCGGTGGCACCGACGAAAGCGATGGATCCCATCATACCGACTGTGTAGAGACCGGCACGGGCGAGGAGAGCGGGGTGAACGAACATCAGAGGGCAGAGAACGGCAGCTTGAGCGAGGTTAAAGCCGGTCCAGAAGGCATATTTTTGGATGTAACTATTTTGAATGCATGGTTAGCATCGTTTTCTGGAAAGCGGAAAAGCTCTCACGGAATACTTACTTATCTGGACTGGTGTTGTAAGTGCCGTACATAGTCCCAAGACTGGCAACCAAGCTCAATCCAATAACAACCCATGGATTGGTGGCCATTAGCCGGTAGGTGAATCCGCTTTGATGCAGTGCGCGAGCTGCAATACCGATGATACCAACGCCCAGACCGGTGTGCATGAATGTTTCGTTCAGATAGCTGCGCTCATAAGGCGACATTCCTCCATCTTCCCGCGTCTCACGATTAAAAATCAGGTTTGCAGCCAGAACAGTTCCGCCGACGATAGAGGCGCCGTATATGAGCCTTGATCTAGTGGTGCTTTGAACTTCTGCCTGCTGCATATATGTTCGTCGGAAAGCATCTCTGAATGTTGAGCGGGCTTTAGAAAATGACGAGGAGATGAATGGATTCGAAGACGGTTTCGCTGATTGCTTGGGCGCATTGTGGATCAAACGGAAGCCGATGGTTGTATTAGGAGCTTTGGAGATTTGCCGTAGAGTCGTAGATACGGCAAGAGGCCGTCGTAGAACGAACGCCATCTTTCTATCAGCTTTCAACTTTGTAATGAGCCAAAAGAAGATGATGATGGATAAAGGGTCGAGCTTTTATATACCCACGATGGAAAAGTGGGTGAGAGGCAAAGTCTTAAGTCCGAAAGCAGTGACGTTCCTTGCTTGGGACAGCTATTAGTCAGCCGCTGGATTGGTTCAGAGAAGGTTCCAGCATTGGCCAATGACCACTCGCATAATAAGCTAGCACGTGGCGATTCGTACCGATTATATAATCTCTCCTACAGAAAGGTACCTAGAAAATCAACAGTCTTTTGGCCCATGTTTGAGCGATACAATATTCTCATTCAATCTCAGGGCCTAACTCGGTAAATTTACAATTGAGCAATAGATACTCGACTCTTCTTCGTACGGAGTACAGTACATCATTGTGCATTGCGCGCCCAGGCAATGTTGCAAGGTAGGCTTACATAATCCTGCTGCCAAAATCAACGAACCATCAACTTTGACTCAACCAAGCATTCTGAACCTTGGAAGCGTCTTGCACTCGAGTCTGGAAGAGTAGGCTTCAAACTCCTGGTTTCGGGCAAAGGGGTTTTGGGGGTCCTCATCTAGTGTTTCAGCAATCCTTATTCATTCCCATCGATAAGGGCCCATGATTATAATTCTTAAAATTCTCTATCAAGCCCCATACATACTCTTAGGATTCAAGCGTAAGGCAGGTAACGTCTTGGAAACTAAGCATTTGGTCTAAGGGTAGGTAGTAGGGATGAGGAAGGACTGCAAACACTTTATGAAATTATCCTTACACAGTACTTCCTCAAAAAGATCCGCAACCCTTCAATATCCCTATTATTTACCCTTATGCTAAGCCCCCGATCCAATGCTCGACTTGCCCTAAACCGCCCCTAAAGATACCAACTTTACATATGGCGAATGGATCATTCACATAGAAGCTGACGTAACCGGCCACTCATTCTTTCCTATATAACCAGGATACAGCCCACACTCAGAATCACCTCTCTAATATCTCATATACTTGACCATGTCTTTTTCCACGAGGTTGAAGCCCAACCGAGAAGTGTCATACGTCAGCTCATTGGTAGCTCCTTCAGGCTTTGGCCCACTTAAACGTGAGAGACGCCACAATGGTTCCTCATCAGAGAAAGCAGAATATGTGTCTGCTGGCGACGAAGAAATATGGAATGAAGACTACCGTTCCGGATGATTGGGACAAGGGTTTCGACCACACGAATGAAGAAATCGGACCTCGAGAGCATTGTAACAGGGCTATGGATATCAATACTCAGCCATATCTTCCCGAGTTCGAAGAACTACATCATCCGTGCAGAACACCCGGTGAAGAAATCGGAGGTCATAGACTTAGTAGTTCTAAAATTTGTGGAAAGGGCAGGGAAAGTTCGTGAAGTGGAATTCCTGGTGGTGCAGTGCAAGCACCTGGAAAGGCCGGGCATTCGGCGGCGGAGGGCCTAATTTGGCTCGGCTGCCATTTGCGAGACGGTCTATCACAAGAAATGATCCCTTGCAGAATCTGTGGGATGAAAAACTCAAGCACCCCGTCGAAGCTATCCTCGATAAGTGGAATGTTCGTTGGACTATGGTCGTACCAATTCGACTTGCTCACAAGGCGGAAGTTGTGCCCGTTTGGCTTGACACTATCGCCGTCTCCGCCGACAAAAATGATCCGACAGATACCATCTGGTTCCACGCCTGCAAGGAAATTAGACGACTTTTTCTACGATTCCGCCTCCCGAATCTCAACATCGACATTCGCAGCCCGCGTTGCGAAAGCAATATGTTGAGCTTTCCCATCCGCTCGGCGGACCCATTCGTTAATAGATGGCCTTCTTTAAGACTTCAGGTCTTGGATATACTTGGCGAAAGTGACTGGTCGTTGCTCTCTGTTGTGCGCCGCGGATTCTCTTCTGAGAAGAGTGAAATCACCATAGCAATAACAGTTCGAGAGGAATCCACTTGGAACTGGAAATCGGTCACCGATACGATTATCACGCTTCTTGACACCCAACAGTTCAAAGATGTTGCCTTGGAAATCTATCGTGGAGATTTGAAATGCGGGGCACCCCTTGGCGAGGATTTCCTACTCGATGACAGCGATTGGCAGTTAAAAACCAAGAACGGTGGAAGGCTAGCCCCCAGTGGCATCAAAACCTCCGCCGCAACTTTTGGCGGATATCTTACCATCCAAATGAGTGATTCTAGAAAAAAGCTTGGCGTTACGAACTTCCACAGCGTGCAGGGGAACAATCGGGATGAGGGCTTAAAAAAAAATGGGATACGGCCCAATGACTCCCAGAACAATGTTCAGCTCGATCATCCAAGCCGAATGGACCATATTTCTTCCCTAAATAATTATCGAGAGCAGATATCATCGATAAACGCTTTGATCTCACCCGACCTTGCTGCTAGAATTCTAAGTCATGATCCCTCGGTTTCACAAATCGACAGAGCCGATTACCATGTGCAGCAGCCTACTATCAAAAAATCCCAAGACCTAATTGATTTAGGTGAATCCTTTGCCCAAAACAACAATTTTTATCTTGGAAAAATTTACGCCGCTTCAGGATTTCGCATTTCTCAACAGGGCTACCTCCTGGATTGGGCCCTCATTGACGTGCGGCCAGATCGAGAAGGACGTAACATGTTGCCCACTCGTGAAGATGTCAAGTCTGTCTATAGGGATTACCATTTTCCCAAGACAGAAACTATGCAGAGTGTCGCAGCTATCGAGGATGACATGCCCGTTTTTAAACTTGGCCGACGCACCGGATTTACTCAGGGACCCAGGCGACTCGGGCTCATTTGTGTTCAACAGGCGTGGGAACTTTATCGGCTTGTACATGGGTGGAGATGTTCGGCTAGGAACTGGGCTGTTTATAGCAGCTTGCGATCTTTTCGCCGATATTCGGCTTATAACTGGTGCAACGAAAGTCGAAGTTTGAAGTATCTTCCCCTACAATAGGGAGTTCAGCGATTCTAGTACTTAAACAAGCTTAGCCATAGCCCTTAGGATCGCTGCATCGGAGCCCATACAACCTCTTCAGCTCAAGGGGTATTTATAGGTCATTAGGGGCTACTCAGGCGTTGCCCCAAGGTTGGATAAGGGTAATCTCGAAGGATACCGGGAAGCACAGAATGATAGCCTAATGTGATATGAGTGACACTCAGTCATTCCCATAGCCTCGAACATAAGTGTAAATGCTGTTCATATTTCTTGCCAACCCCTTCAAGTGAAAGGCATCCTTTATGGACTGAAGCTTAGAATACCGAGTAAAAGTTTCGACAACTCTACACAATAGTTCGGCTACTTATCCTGGAGAGCTCTTGGTATACTCTCCGGATTCTTTTTTACTGAGAGCCCCATGAATGTTCTTTAACGAAAGTATCTCTGTTAGGAGTCCGTTCACAAACAGTTCAAGGGCTCTTTGTAGACAATGGGTGGAACACCTTTGAACAAATAATGTTGTCCAAAAACATTTTGCATTCGTCAAACTGTACGACGACTAAAAAGAAGTATTAGTTGTCTACCCGCCGCCCGTCGCATGTGACTCACACCAATGACCTTGACAAACAAAAGAGTGACAAACATCGGTTCTAATGGTTGATCTCGTACTTCACACTGACAGTTGCCGCTACTCTATCCTGCTCAACTTCCACTTGATCCGGCTCGACCTTCACAACGACGGTGGTAGATTTATCGGGAGAACTGACTTCGGGGCCAGTAATTTGGTATTTTCCTCGGTTCAGCTCGAGGTAGGATTTCTGCCCGAATGAGACCTCTTTGTGAAAGACCCCATCCTCGTTCGCGAATATCAACGGTTGCTTTTCCTGATTGATTCCTTCGGGCCGAGGCGGACACTCAACCGGGACGGTACCGGTTATAAAAGGTATATGATTTTTCCAGAGCTCAATTCCTAGCGTGTACCGGACCCCACGAGGGTCACCCGGCACCCCGAATTGAACACTATCGACTTGGAACAGGTCAGGCCCCGGTGTTGTTGAAGACTGGAAAGTGATCTTCACTATCACTTCGAATACACCAAACTTGGGATAGTGGTTGATCTCCTTGCTGTAATCCCTCCATGGGCTTGTAGTCACGCCGATATTACCAGGAGTAGCCCTACCAGGCAACAACAACTTGATGCCCAAAAAGTCCTTGGTTGCAAAAGTGATAGGTTTGTCAAACCTGTTGCGTATCTGCGTAAGATAAATATTGCCCCAATTCTCGTCTCCGTCTGCTCTGACGTCGGCCTTAAGTAGTTCCCACGAAGGCATGGCTCAGGCGAAGAGAGGATAGAGTGGTATATAACTCTTTTCCTCACAGAAAAGAAGAAGAAAATAGCCCAGAACGAGAAGATTCAACGCCTAGCGGTGGGCTGGTGGAGTACCGCGAATGTTAGTTGAACAAAATAAAATATATAGGCAGCCTGACCCAATATAAAGCCCAAAGCGGCCGTCGTAGAGGACAGCCGGTTCCGCGGTTTTCCGTTCACCATTTGATCTTCCCCACAGCTCAATGTCATACTGTAAAAATTCCAATTGCGACGTCACATGCATCCTATGCACTACTGACAAGGCTGGAACCTATGTATGGCCTTAGCAATCAGTTCACCGTTGTCCGTCGCGTTGCATCTACCATTGAGAACCTGGCTGGGCCCATGCACATTAATTACCACCCACCTTCAGCAAGGACTGAAGGTCTGGCCGGTATCTGCCTCTGCTGCGAGTCAGCGCAGCTTGATTTTAATATGATCGACCGTAAACCGTTTCGAGGCGTGAAGTCACTGAAGGTTTCGGACTAATACTTCTCCGTACCGATGACTAGATTCCACCAATCACCATGTCGGAGTGATATTAGTCATAGAGCTCTTGCGCCAAGCAATCCAAACCACCCCTCCATTGAACAGTTCTGGTTTGGCTCGAATCATACAGTTGAAGGCATACCACAATTACGGACGCTGCAGAAACTCCATAATCTCTAGGTCTTAGAGTCTTAACATAATGGCACTGCTTGAAAGACATGTTATCTCCCATCTCCCGGAATCTCTGCCTGTACACATTGCATTATATCATGACTTGCAGAACGCGACCTTTCTCCGACAACAGCTTCTAAGCGGTAACTCTGACTTTGAGTATGCATTCATTGATGCCAGTATGGTAAGTGCTTCTATATATCGCAGTCCCTAGCTTACCTTTCATGAAGCTGTCCATACTCTCCATTAGTTCACCGCTTATTTATTTGCATTTAGATATTTTCACGAAGTCATCTACTTGCTGCAATTTATAGGGCTATTCGGGACTATCTCGCAGATCGCCTGAAGTCAAAAAACGTCCATTCGGAGATAGTGTTTGCTCTGAGTGGAAACAATAATGTGAGGATCGATCCTTGACTCATTGCTATCGTCACCTTTCATAGATGCAAAGCTTACTTGAGAATAAGATCGCCGATTCATTTCGGAGATTTGGCATATCAGACTCCACAAAAGATTTGCTGGTGGTAAAGGTTGCTACCACGTCAGACATAACTAACCAAACCGTAGCGGCACACTTGGAGCAGCACATTAAAGCTACACCTATTCCATTTACCGATGAATCTTTGTTATCAATCGCAGATAGAGACAGGATAAGAAAGGCATACAAGTTGGGACCTATTGGATCTGATATCTTCAAGAAATTAGGAGAGCTTGATGGGAGTTGTAATGATGGAAGACAGGAAGGGTTACGAAAAGATATCAATATGTTACTCATGAGCTCAATAGCAATACGAGGACAGTGACCAAACCCCAAGATCTTTAGCAGCTCACGTTTTCAAAAAATCTATGCATGGAACTGAGGCGCCCGGTGTATGTTAAGAGATGATGTTCAGGAGGTCAATTTAATCCAAAAGAATATAATCCACACTTCTAGTTTCAAAGGATCATAAGCCTGGAAGTTCTTGGCACACTATGCAGGAATCCCCTGGATTTTTTTCCATGTACAGCAAATACCTTTGCCTTCACACCATTCTCTTACAGTGAGCCTGTTAACTTCTCGGTCCTCACCAATGCGATCCAGGCCTTCAGTGTTCAGCCAAACTGTCAAGTCATCTAAAATAATGGGGTCGTACATCAAAATCTTTTCAAACCAAGTTGGGCGTTTCATTCCACTGGCTGCCTTTAATCGTGGCTGTGCCTTGATTGCTTTCGTGATTTGCTGACAAATGTCGCCAATATCGGTTGGAATTTCTTGATGCCCTCCTGCTGACCTGGCCACTGTAGACTGAGGCTCTTTTTGAGCAAGAGTTTCTAGAGGGGTGAAGGGGAGATCGGTATTAAAAATGGCGAGTGGAGATCTCGTGGAATCGAAATCGTAACCTTGGGTATTATCTTCACCATCGTCGCTATCTGGTATCACAAGAATGGGCTGGGATGCTGGAATAGCACATCTTTGTCTTTTACCACTGTTTGTGCTCTTCGATATTCTTTGGCTACAGGTCGATACCTTAGAACTAGATCTCGTCTTCGGTTGTGCGAGGGACGTTTCTTCCACAGTGGTTTCTGGCTCTGTTTGCACCTGATCTGAGACTCGACGCCCTAAATTATTAGGCCTCTCGTCGATCTCCAATGATTTCTGATTAGTCTCGAGAGGAGATGACGTTTGTGTTTGCTGTTGGCTTTCCCAGCATTTTTCGAGTAGTGATATCATTTTCTCTCGATTTTTCAGCGTTTTAAATCCAAATGAAGCTACTTTTTGGGTTAGTTCTGCAGAAGAGAGCCCGCGAAAATTGGGCTTTGGCTTAGGACAGCTTGTGCTTTGTGTCTCAACTGCAACGACAAGCGCACTCTCTGCTCCTGAACCACAAATTTCAGTATCCTGGATGTTATCCATCGAGTTGCAAGAAAGATCAACCCCTGACTTAGTGATATCTGACCTATCTGGCCTCGCTGCCATGGTTGATTCACAGACAGGGGAACAATCAGGTTCCCTCGGAGCTCCAGCTCGTGAACTGGGTAAAGAATCGGCATCAGGCACCAAAACGAAGTCTTTGAGAGGTTGAGGCGTTCCAGAGTCCACCATGTCGAGAACCTCAATCTCAGTTACCGAACCGCCGAGATCCCTGAAACAAGCAGACCAATAATTCTTTGAAGTCGTGTATTTTGACAGAGGTGTTCCAACCTCTTTATTGTAGGGGCGTTTCTGGGGAAGTCGTACTTGTTGTTCCTCCGGTTCGGGTGTGTGGCTGGTTTCTGCCAATGAAGATTGTTCGAGTTGGCTACATGTGCCAAAAATAAAGGCCTGGTCCTGAATGGTTTTGAGAGCCTCTGTAGCGGATGCGACTTGAAATTTTGCATTCTCCTGTGCTTTACTCTTCGGAGCTTTTTTGGCCTTTGATTTTACTGCTCTTGCGCTTGTATTTTGTTTCGCTGTCGTTACTGTGGCTGGATCGTTCAGCGGTGAGAGTTTGAAGGGACTCTGGTCATCGGATGAAGCCCTGAGCTCATACTGGGCTGTAGAAAGAGACGTGATCGTAGTGGCTTTCGTTTTTCGAGGCCGTCTGGCTTTTGTGCTATTCGATCTCGAAATCTTCTTTCCGGAGGATACACTGCTTCCTTCTACACCGCTCCCGCTCCCCATTCGTTGAAACAGCTAAGACTACATTAGACAAGGTTATTCTGTGGACAGAAAGAATTAATGTTTACTTACCTCTAGCGGCGTTTTCCTTGTAGGACCATCTCCGGGATGTTCTACATTCGTACTGCTGGATGAAGAATCTTTGCTGAATTCGTAGCCAGACAGTATAGAGGAAAACCTCGGCTCTCCCATAGATAATATAGCAGATGGTGACAAGCTTGAATTGTTCCCAGTACCAGCAGCTTGGTTCTTCGTATCTTTCGTTGGTGTCCAACTCCCCCTACGTGTAGTCGCAGCTCCCAATGGTAGCTCTTCGCCCTTTGGCTGCTCGGATTTTAGAGCTTCCCGATCCTGTAGCAACAGAGCCTTTGAGGTAGTATTGACGAAAGCTTTGGTAGATCTGCCGGCCAGCTTCATGTTAGCGAGGTTCTTCGTCTTCCTTGTCTTTCGAGTTCCGTTCTCTTCCTGTTTTTGATCTCTAGAGGCCATGTTTGATTCATGGCTTTCATCCACCCGTTTATCGCTTTTATATTGATATGGGAGTTCTCCATCAATAGCCATAGTCGGTATTCCCTCCTTTCCTCCATTTTTTCGGCCCTGTGGCGTTTTAAACAACGGTATATTTTCCCTTCCAGGACTCAAGGATAATGGGCCATTTATTCTCTGTGGGTGTTTTGGAAAGCACGGCGAGTGTACTTCATTAGCATCTAAGTTTCCAGGATCTTTGATAGCGCATCTAAAGGAGGACGGCGTGTATGAGATCGAAGGGGAGGAGTCGATGACGATCGGGGTGGTGGAGGCTGCAAATATTCGACCAGGAGAGGGAGATCGAGTCCTCAGGCGGTTATAAGCTGGAGCAGACATTTCTCATATCATTTCATAAGCCCAAACAACTCAAAAGCGCTATAAAGGCAACTTCACATCTAAACCAGCCCATCACACGATGGAGTTGGGAGTGATACTGGGCTTGAGTTGGAAGTTGGGATTTTACCAAAAGTGGACAAGCGGCGGCGTCGTCAAGGCAACCACCTGACCCACGAATTTCAACCACGAATTTCAACCTCGTCCCGAACCTCCACAACCACCCAGTTTAACATTCATCTACGTCTTCAAGCTACGTCTATAGTCAACTCAGTATTTCATGGAAAGAGATGCGCTGGAACTTTTGTTCATTTGCAATAATGTGGAATACAATAAATGGAAGCAAACTTTTTGAAAACGCCCGCCGCATCGCGAAATCACAGCTTGAAATGGAATAGTATCCTGTCAAGTACGGAGTATTAGTACTCGTTATCAAGATGCTTGTCATTATACCCACTTACCATCCTCTATCACTCTTGAGTCTAAGAATCCAGTCTATTCGTCTTTATCGCCCTTGACATTATGGAAGCTTGGGAGTTCCGTTCTTCCTAATCTTACGATAACCATGCGTATTCGAGTTCAAGGACTTTTCTGCGGATCGAAAACAAACCGAATATCGAAGAGGCAAGGAAGTCTCTCCTGACAATACCGATGCTGTCACGGCCGTGAGATTAGGTGGATTACTGTCATGACGAGTTGTCGTGTACTTGGCCTTCTGGATCGAAAAGTTGACACTGACAAGAAGGTAAGTGAACCCCGAAGAACCGCGACTTTTTCCACTCCACTCCCCTTCCCAAAGGCCAACCTCCAAAAGCCGACCATCAAACACCAAACAACTCCGCAAAGAGCCACCCAAAGCTCGGGCTGCGCTACCGATTCGGCGAGTGGTGCTCTTTCTTGGGTGGAGTCTGCTGGCTCCCGGACCCAGGTTGAGGACGATTTCGAACCGGCGTGACGCTTTGTTGGCTGGGCGGTTGGGACACCCACGGTGGGCCTCTCATCGGTGTCATCGGTGCTTGCGTTCCGGGCTGGAACGAGGCCATGCTACTCCCGCCCGTTGCCCCTGAGGTACCACCATAACCTTGAAAAGGCTGAGGTCCCATCGTAGGGGCAAAGGGCGAAAATTGAGGCGCATTGCTGTAGGGCACATTTACACTCCCTGAGGATGTGTTATGGCCGCTGAATCCTTGCATTGCCCCTGGGTGTTGTGGCATCGTTCCATATTGCTGGCCGCTTCCTCTTCCACCCATGGACGGTCCTATTACTTTGTCAGCCTCCTTGCACTCGTTCACTTTTCTTCGCATCAAACTTACGGCGTTGGGTCGCATAATTGCTTCCCTGAACTTGGCCTTGCTGTAAGCCTTGCATCATAGGCCCCAATCCTTGCATTGAGGAATATCCTCCTTGAGCACCCTGAGGGAAGTGGTCTATCAGTACTGGACTGCATATTATATGCGTTAGACTTACCATTGGGTATGTGCCTCGGCCCTGTGCCACCAAAGGTCGCAACCGTTCTAGCTCCTGCCTGAGCTGCCGATTCTCTTGTTGTAGCCGTTGATTGTCGGCACGAAGCTGGTCTAGCTCACCACGAGTGTAAGACACTCGTGTGATCGGATCTGTCTGCCTGCATGGACAGTTGCCTGCTCGGCAGTTTGCGCAACCCGATGGATTCGAGTCGCACTTCATCTTGCGTGCCTAAATCATTCAATCGTTGTCAGTTCTAGAACATCGAAGTTGAACAATGTGGACAATCTCTAAACAAATTTGGCAAAGGAGATTAAGAAGAAAGATTGAAATGATGGGAAACAATGTCTTTGTAGAATGCCGTCGAGAGATTCGAGAGATTCCTTTGTTATGAGTGTCATACAAAGAGAATAAAGTTACATACCTTGCAGCGATCGCATGCTTGGCCAGTCCGATTGGAGGAAGCCATATGTCCTTGAACCACAGCCGAGTAATCCGGCTCTGGGCTGTTCTTTCCACGTCGCGGCTTCTTGGCAGGGCGCGATCTTGAGCCCTGGGGTTGTTGAGCTGGCGCTTGTTGACTTTCGTCAGCTTCTTCCCCAGGCTGCTGACTGCCAAGTTGCATGAACCTTTCCCATTCCCCTTGGTCTTCTTGTCCTCTGCCAGGGGGAGACCCTTGGGCTCCGCGCTTCTGGTGATCAGACATCTTATATCTCTTGCGAGAATATAAGAAAAGATTGTAGGGAAGTGAGAAAAGGATCCAGAAGAGGTCGTTCGAAAAGAGTAGGTTTCAACGAATGATTGATCTCGAGATACTCAAAAGTCGAACCGAGAGAGTAATCTGAGGTTGAAGAGAAGTGAAAACTATCGATCGAAAGTGCTGGTTCTGAGAGAAAGGTGGGAATTGGCAAAACCAAGCTGCCTCTTCTCATTTGAAGAAATTATATATCTCTTCTGAGAGAGGCAGGCCACGTGAACTCGCTTGTGTGAAAAGTTCACGGAGCTTCCCGGCCAGTTCTGACCCAGCATTCTTCTGGACATGGAAAGACAGAGGGCAAAAGGAACAATCCATCACTCAAGCAACATGGATTGATGAAGCCCTTGAATGGGCTTTGTGGGTGCTAAGACCCAAAGGGAAAGTTGCTGAAGAAGGCAGTTGAGAAGCTCCCCAAGGAAGCTGTTTATATACCTACACAAATCGCGGAATCGCAGCATCACAGAGTCGCAAAACCGCCTAGCTAGGCATCCCAAAGTCGCAAAATCGCACATTAGGTTTAGGTCTACATTCACTAGTGAACAGGTTCTCCTCCCTGAGCCCTTGGTATGATATAATATTTGGAACTCTCCTTCACCTTTCTTTCAAATTTGACCCCATTGTTTAGGAAGCAAGAAAGCCAAAGAACAATGCCAATATTCACCACTATCAATGAATTTATCTCCATGGTCCTAGAGTTTCTGTTTGCTAAAGACACTTATTTAGATGACGCTCTCGCTGTGAATTGTGATCTCGAGGACTAAGAGACTTGGAAATGATTACAAGCACTCCTGGCCGGATATCCCCATATATATTCCAAGTAACGCAGGGAAGACCCGGGCCTCGCGGGACATACCCAGTGACTCTAGAGCCTCAATGAGGTCAATTGTTGATGGAATATACCGTGGGGAGCATGGCTGGATTATCACCTAAAGAAAAGGCCACGGTCATCAGACCGGCTTCACCACAGAATGATGACGTCTGCTCGAGTGCACAGATCGGCTATCACACATCGAGCTACTAGTATGCGGCTGTTGTGGTCTGTTTCATATCTATTGGAGAACACGGAGTACCTTCAATATTTACAGCCAGAGCTTGCTCACCCCTGGACTAACTGGCGTGAGCGAATATCCCAACCTCAAGACATCAGAAAGGCCTAGATCAGGTCAGACGTATGTAGATTCCAATTTAGAAACAAAATACTACATACACTAAGCGAGACTTTGAACGCACGAACCTATGCAGAAATCCAAGTACCACACCATGCCTATATGCATGCAGCTACCAATCGAGCACTGTCACTTTTAGCACCACTGGCTAAGACTCCAGCTTCAGGAGGTTCATCTATATAACGCCGACAGAGGGGTATACTAAAAACGCGTCGGGATAGAAATCTGACTAGTATGCACCAAGAAAGAGAATAATACTGGTGGAGAAAACACCAAGGAATGGCCTGCGAAAATACAACTGAAGTCAACAGATATGATAAATGCCAAGATATATCTTATACATAGGTTCAAAAATGGTTACAGGAGTAAATGGCAGTCATTTCGGTCGTTAGAATAATTCAGGGCCAAATTGCATGGGGTATAAGAAAGGAAACCGTGTTTTGATATTGGAGGCGCTCAAATGTGCTGGCTTTCCCGATATGGATTCTGAGCGCCAAGAAACGTATTAAAATGACCGCCGTTAGCTGAGAACCCTATTTGAGTGAGCCACAGTGATAAAATTGATTTTTTCACCGTATTTCTTGTAGCGGGCGAGTTTGACCCAGGAGGTCAGGTTCTTGCATTGGCTCACGTCGAACGTGTTTAGCATAGTGCATCCTTCGACGACAGAGTCAACACCGGCGCCGGTGACTCGGACACAGCCTCGAACGGATAGAGAGCGAAGAAGAATAAGGTGTAAGCTGACAGACCGCAGTGAAGAATCTGAAACCGCAGAACCGCAGAAGGAAAGATTCAGATGAGTGAGCTGAGGACATCCGAGAGCAATAACCTCAGTCGCAGTGTCTGAGAGTGCACAGCAAAAAGACTAAGATGGTATTAGCTTTCGCTAAAAAAATAAAATTAGACTTGAAGGGAAGAATTACCAAATCAAGCTCTTGGAGTGACTTTGCAGCAGTGGTGAGATAGACAATGGCGTTATCTGTCAAATAGGTACAGTCTGCTAGACAAAGCTTCTTCAGGCGAAAGAATTGTGCATTCCCCCAATACTGGAACCCCTGATCGGTGATAGTAGTACATCGAGTCAAGTCAACTTCTTCAAGGCGAGAAGCGGCATGCGCAGCGATATGATGCATAGAGCGGTCGGTGACGTGCTTGCAATATGAAAGTGTGAGCTTTTTAAGCTCTGGGCAGCCGAAAACAGCGCCAGCTGGAGTTTGAATTGGGGTTTGCATTGGACCTTTCTTCCCAGTCCCATTCATTTGCGGCAGTGGGTGGTTGCCGGGAACCAGCCAGCCGACTATGCGAGCAAGTAACGTGTCACTGACTTTCCTGCAGTTACTCAGGTCAATTTCCTCCAATTCTTTGGCTCTATTGGCCATATCAAGTATCGCCGGTGCGGTGACATCCCACACACTCTTCATTTTTAATGCCCGGAGATTGGCTCCACATGAGTTTGCCAGGGCATTAAAGCCTTCATCGGTAAGGTGAAAGCAATTATTGAGATCAATTGCTCGAGGCCTATCACCTATGAATGGGCAGATAAGCTCCGTGATTACATCATCGGTTAGCTTTCTGTTGTAAATACTGAGATCAAGGAAGTGAAGAAGATCCGGGGACTTTGTAATGAGATTTGACCAATGACGTGAGACTGCACGCAGTTGGAAAAGGTGGTGAAGCTCAAGGTGCTGGAAGATCGAGACCAGAATATTATCCGCAAATACACCGCGGCTGTTGCCGAAGCTCTCCTTGAATATGGGTTTGAAAGGACTCACGGACCCTTTGGAGGGTGATGCACTGCGAGGTGAACGATTGAGGCTCGATGGCTGAGATGGTTGTTCAGCTGGTGGACCCTCATCAGAAACGGGTGCGAGAGAGCCGCGACGTGATCTTGAACGCATGTTATCGAGATCAACACTTAAATATGGGTCGGGATCAAGCGGTTTCAAGACTGCCGGATCACTTTCAGTAAGTGTAAGCATAGGCATTGACTGTCGCCTGGCAGTGGACATTATATGAGAGTCAGGCTGCTCAAGCGGCGGTGCGTCTTCCATCATGATATCGCCAGTAGTCGCTGTATCCAGCCTTTGCCGAGCCGTTCTTTCAACTTGTTCTTTGATTTCCTTTGGACAGAGCTCCCAGAACTTAGAAAGAACTTCACTGCTGATCATCAAGCACTCCACCGCCGTTACGGATCGTACGGTGGCGGTCCGTCGAGGTGCCAAAGATAAGCTGACCACTTCTCCGAAATATTGGCCTTGTCTTAACCTGGCTTTTACCTCTACAGGACGTACACTCTCCGCATCTGCGCCTCTGCAGCTAGTCCGGGAATTTGGAGGTTCCTTAATCACTTCAACCTCGCCGCGGACAATGAAATATATCTCGCGCCCCTGGGAACCTTCCGTGATAATATCCGTAAATGGATCATACGCTCGAGGCTGAGCATTAAGTCCTAGGAAATGAAGGATGCCAGCAGGAAGCTGTGCGAATAATGGTAGTTCCCTCAAAAGCATCCGAACGTTCACAAGTCCGTTGGCTAATGCGCTTGAGGTAGATGTTTCGGCTAAACCAGGGCTGGGAGATTTCCGTTTCTTGCCATCGGAGCGCCGTTCATCCTCAAAGCCCAAACCACCTTGGAAAGATTCTCGAAGCCTTTTTGACCCGCGACGTTCTCCAGGAACCCGCTCCGGTGGCGCGGACACAGGCATAGGTTGTGGACGGGATTTCTTTTTCGCCAATATCTGGAGTCGTTCCTCAGCTTCTTCTCTTATGGCTCGCTCGACCTCCGGAAACCTGGGAAGGATGTTTTTAAAGTCCTCCTTGGTTAATACCACCAACAAACACCGTGTACGTGCAATGATGGTCGCCGTGCGGGGCCGATCCATCAGTATTCCGATTTCTCCAAAGAAAGCACCCGGGTTTAATTCAGCATATACACTCTCTCCATCACGCGACGTGACAGACACTGCGCCTCTCACGAGCCAGTACATTGCCTTAGCATCGTCGCCTTCCGTTAGGATATAATCATTGGGTGAATTGATTTGTGGCCGGAGATGCAAGCCAATTTCGGCCAAGAAGCCTTCAGGTGTGGATTGGAACAAAGGAAAAGAACGTATGCGATCGATGAGGTCCAGCGGCATTCCACGAATCTGCGAAGCGGTTAACGGGGACGGGTGAATAGGACGAGAAGGATTGGTCTCCGAATTAAACGTTCTGATGAGCGACATTGGATCAGTTCCTGCAGCGGCGGACCTGCCCGCCAGGGGAGAGGCGCTGGCGCCTCTGCTCAAGCGCCGCATTGTGCCTGGAAAAGCGAGTCCAACAATCGAATTAGCAAGATGCGTGTGACCAGTTGCCAATCATGGTGATTCGCCGTATTCAGTATATGTATAAACGTGGCTATAACAGTTCGAGATGCCGGTGGGGAAATTCAACAGTAGTTAACTAGGTAGTTACCAAGACCGGGAGATGCGGCGGGATTGCAAGGACCTGGTGCTGCACGAGACCTAACTAGCTCAATAGACTAACTATTAGGGCCCTTGACGGAGACTCGAGAGAAAAGAAAATAGCGAAAATAAGCAGACAAGAAAGGAAAAAAAAAGTAATAATAAATAACACGAATTCTCGAGCGGAGCTGGTGTTCCTGCGGAGGGAATGCTGGTGAAGGTCAAGCAAGAAGCGGGCGGAGAGGTCTCCACCCGCACCAGAAGCCCAATCGAAGCGTTGGCGGATTCTGGTCGCTGGCTTAACCACCGCAACCACCGTTGCACTTGCGGATGGCGGCCTGGTTAGCGCACTTCGGTAAACCAGAGTTTGTGACGCAACAGGATGAAACAACCCAAGGCACTGAACAAAATCTAATCACACAGTTGACAGTTGCCAGCTGGCTGGTCCAAGCATGCGAGAGACGGTTGCTGCCGCTTTCAATTTGGCGGCTTTTGTTTGTTCTGCTCGAGGAAGCTCCCCAGGCTCGGGAAGTTCGATCTTTGACCACCCCAGCTCTTGATGAAAGTCGGCACAATCACGACTGGATCCAGTGGAAAGCTTCTCGGACGTATTGCTCAAGCCGGCAAAGAGGGGAAAATTAATTTGATATTCCCGCACATGAAAAAAAAGACAAAATATGGAGCTAAGTACGGAGGAGAGCTGCGCTACTACCATCGAACACGACTACGGAATTATAACCAAGCTTCTTCTTTGAGAGCGAAGGAGAATTACCGTCGATGATAATAACAATAACACTACCATATCCTGGCGGAAGAAAGTGACAGGTCACAAACCAATTGCCAACTCTCATACGGAGGATTTCGCTCGAGAATGACTCGCCAAAAGCCAATCCCGCTAGGAGGATCAACAGTGCATTGGGCGTGTCGCGAATCCAAAAATACAGCTCCTGTTTCGATTTTAACCGAGTTCAAGGCCAAGCTCGCACGGGGCACCAGCGGTCGGTTTCTTATTATTAATCTCTCATGCCTGAGCACTAATCTTCTGACCCTGGAAAGCCCTGGTCGACCTCGTTTTCAGGTCAGGACAAGGCTGCCTCGAACAGCTTGGCCCTTCCATATTACCCTTCGAAAGCCTTCTAGAGATCTTCTACGGCTTCAGGCCTGGGGTCACAAACGATGCCAAGCTCGGGCTGACGATCTGGTCAATTCGTCACCAGTTTGAACTGCAATCTGTTGATGCTTGTTGCCTATAAACAATGCTTTGACTTGCAGCTATTTGGATTCCTATTTTTTTCATTATGCGTACAAAATTTGAGATGATACTGGTATCACTGGTGTACTCATCGCTACCATCGAGTGGAAATTGCTCCATCTTCACTGGCTGTGATGGTCTGTGGCGGACGGAAGTCTGCAGGGACACCAGCCTTCTCCAACCAGGGGGTGCCCTACTTCTCATGCAGCGCCACTTTTTGGTTTGTGACCTTCTTCGGAGAGTCTCTTCATCTCCGCTTCGACCTTCTCCGGGTTCGCACCGACTCCTTCCAGCCCGGAGCCCTGGTGTTTTCTGTGCTTCTCTCCACCATGCCTGTATTCCACCGATGATTCCCCTTCCATAGGCTGTCCAAGACCCTTATTCACATCTGCTGAGCTCGCTCCACCCAAAGTGGAAGTAGCTGTAGTCCTTGCTGAGGGATCCATGTTCTCATTCAGCGCCTGTCCGGGTATTTCCTGGACGGGGCGAGGTTGGAATGATTTGTCTGCAGGGGCCGAGCCGGGAGCATATGTTCGGGCCGAAAATTCCGGGGCATTGTCGTTCGGTGATGCTTTTACCCCAGGTTTATGCTGCAAGGAAACCGTTAACATCCCATAGTATATTGCGAACCCCGAAATTGACTAACAGGGGGACAGGGAAGCGTTTACTAACCTTAGGATGATCTGGATGCTCGGATTTTTCATGATGATGCGGGGGGTGCGGATGAAACCCTTCGCCTTCCTGGTATCCGCTCATTGTGAAGATATTACTTGAAGTAAGGTATTTTGTATAATGCAGGTAGATAGATATGTAGGTAAGTTCCGAAATTGGTAGTATGCAAGCAGTTTTCCCAGAAATGTCTCAAGCTTCAACAGCTAAGGCTCGACAAGCAGTGCCATGTGCGCCCGTTTAAAAGCCACAGCTCCCATCCAACCAAATTTCAATGCCATATGGCTTTTCTTGCAAAATGATAGAGATCATTGTTCGTCTTGACGTCATGTGGTCGAATGTGACTTCATCTGGTTCCAGAGTGGCTAATCGGAAGACATGAGAAACACAGCGAGCGAGAAACCTCAAGGCCATCTCTTTCATCATTATTCGGTAACTTCATCCACATTTGACGTCGCGAGAGTCCGGGCTCTGGTTGAAAACAGCACAGCTTTGTGGGGTTCTCGGATGGTTCTAACGGCGATACTATCATAGGACCCGCCTTCGATTGGCGGAGCGACATCAACCTCGTGGATGCCGGTAAAGTGTGTAGCCCCTAACCTTCTAGCGTAAGATATTACTAAAGTAGCTTCGGAGACATATGTAGGTGGTAGGTTAGGTAGGTAAGGAGGTGAATGTAAATGATACTACACATTGCAAAATACATCTTTAGTTCAAAATCAGGATAACACTGGACAGCTTTCCTGGGAGAGCATCACTAATATTAAGCGAAAGTCTTCCTAATCACGTACGATCTTTAGCACCGACTCCAAAAGTAGCATGATCAACCGTTCCACAGAACACTAAGGAGAAGCAAATTTGTATCATAAAATCAAAAATCGACCAGAACTGGCATAAGAATAGTGAATTGAGTCAATCCAGAAAAGGAACACAAAACGTATTAGTATTCCACACACAAATCAATAGCCCAATATATAGCATAGGGCACGTTCAACACCGTGAGGCAGGCGAGAAGGGTTCACCCACAAATCTCCATATTCGTTCTCAAGTAGAAGAAAGTCCCTCGACCACTCCCAGACGATCTCAGGATCAATTCTCAGGCCATATGCTAGCGACACGGTCCGGGAACGCCCAAGATAGAAGAGCGTCTGGCTCCTTCGTAGGTCATCTGGAAGGCGGAAAACTTCCGCTTCATAGTTCCGAGGCCTTATGCTGCGAGGTGATCTTTCCCTAACATAGACGACTGGAATTTCTGGTGAGAGCTGGTGCGCTCGCCGAAACTCAAGCACGTTGTGTATCGCAGCGTCGAATACGAAATATCCCCCTCTGGCTCTATGAAATCTTTCAATGTGGGTCTCGAGGTTATCAGAGTCCTCAGAGGATGAGGTACTCCGAGGAGCATATTGTCTATGGCTGTCCCGGCCCTGAGAAATCCCACGGCGCGGCCTATTGCGAGGCGGGCTTGGAGGATCATTGATGAAATCGATACCTGACGAATCTTGATCGGCGGAGGTCGTTGGGATATCTGCTTGTTGTGGATTTGATGGGCCGGCTCCGGGGCTGGATGATGCCTCGCCTTTGTGTCCTGGAGGAATGTCCTCGGAATATGCGGGAGGAGCTTCGTTAGGTTCGGTAGGCATTTTGAGGTATAATCGGTAAATCGATCGAGGGTTGACAATTGTAGGCTGCGTTCCAAGGCTCAATGCTTTGACAAGGTGTAGCTTAGGAAACGTGAAGGTGGCTAGTCCATGGACCTTTCTTATACACCATCATTCTCTTTAGAAGAGCCAAAGCGCTGCAGTCACTTGTGATTGTCGTTTTGTCGACCAATCCAAGTCACTGTATATTCCCGCTGTGGCTTCACCACAATATATGTTGTCAACATCAATCACATCAAGCCCTTATCCTGATGGTATCAGTTGAATTTATTGGTGACCCAGGCAATGTATCTTGGATGCTCTCCCTTCGCAGTCGCTATGGCATCCTGTGCTAGACCATATGCAAGACTCAACTTTAGGCCCAATTTTGCAGTCCTTGCGGCGGTATACACATCATGTCGAGCTATGAGTTCCAATATCAGTTAAATTCCAGGAAAAATTGGAGCAGCATATCATACCAAACAAACTATATATTCCGGAAAAAGTCAAGCCAGCCGTTACCGTAGAAAGAAAATCTCGAGGTCCCCGTCGGGCCTGGGTGATAATTTCTTCCAAGAAACAAAATCCCGTCACTCCTACGCTGAGTTTTGTGCCCATTTTCACTCCATCCTTCAGCCCTCCAAGCATTGAGATATAGTTTTTGCTTTTGTGATACTGATACCATCCGGAGGAATCGGTAGGCAATCGATGGGCATTTTCGGCTCGAAATCGAAGAGCAGCTTTTGTGCTTCCATGAGATATTCCAAGGCCCAGGCCGGTTGCGAAAGCAACAGTCGCGGCCAGCACAGCTTGAGGTCCGAGGAGCAAATCCCGAGGTGGAGGGTGCTCGGGGTCGAATGGCGTGGGTGAGGTCTCGTGCCGTTGTTGGGCGGCAATTCTGGGGTCATTTGGGTCCATATTTACAATATGAGAAGATATCTTGTCAATTGAGAAGTTTGAAGGTCATAACATTATAACAATTCTTGTTCTTGCAGTTCGATCTGCCGACCGAGAAAAAACTGGCCTGCTGTTGGAAAGAGAGGACTCCGAAAGCTGTCGTAGCATCGAGTTTGCTTTGTTTGCACACCTGAGCTTCAGGCCACGCTAGGCACGCACGCGGGCCTCTTTAGAAGTGGGGAGAGAAAACCGCGTCAGAGCTACTGAACTACGCTTGATTGACGACACGGATCATTTACACGATGGTATGGCACAAAGCACATTATCTGTTTCGAAACCGCGAGCTAATTATTATGCAGGCCGAATCAGGTAGCCTTCCGAGCGACTGGACTCTCCGATTCAAAAACCACAATGTCACAATCCTTCTAAACCTTCCGCCAACTGAGTCCTTCGAGACTATAAAAGGAAAGCTCTTGAACGCCCTGAAAGCGCGGGATATTAAGGAAATAAACGGAGTCCAAGTTCCGGAGGCCGCTTCTCAACTTGAACTTGGTCTTCCCATTGATAGAAATAATCTTGACAAAGGCTGGACTCTGATACAGCCGGCCGCAGGAACGACTGGTTCGAAAAGAAATGCTAATGGGACAAAGAAAAAGAGTACGGAGGATACTCCACAAGGAGCAGACATGCGCGACTCCCAGGCCGTGGCTTTCAGGTTTCGAAACGAGGAGGATACCGACATGGATGCGGACGACTCGATTTGGGATGTGCTGATATCTTCCTACGATGACGATGATGAAGGAGAGGAGGGATGATGAACGATATCAACTTGGAATCTTATCATGTGAATACGGTCAAAATTCAGGCGTTTTATACGGATTGGAATCTAGATGGACAAGGCGTCGGGTTATCCAATTATTGGAGATATCTTGGGACTTCTGCTTGGCCACATTTTAAAATAGACAATCATGTCCATGTTGGTTTTATGCGGTACTGAATTTTCTTCTTAACCTGCACTCCGTAAGCCGCAGGCATTTATCGTACTTCGAAGCGATATATGTACTTGATTTTGTACTCCGTACGGAGTGGTCTGGGCAAGCTGTTGATGCTCAGTCCGAAGCTTAAATCCACGCACCAGAACCGATTACATAATACGACGCTGCCACGGCAACCGGAACCGGATAAACATCAACAATGGATCCCCTTGCTGGTACCTGAAAGCCAAAGTGACAGGTTCGTGGAAAGTGAGCGAGACCTTCTGAGGTTTGAACGCATGCACTCCAAGCTAGGAGCATTACCATATTACATGGTCTTGTAGATTTTACTTTTCTTTATTCTAATATTTTGAAGCTTCCTCTTGATCTTTTATCGAAAGACATTGTTTCCGTTTCAGTCCGTATCCACCGCTCTTGTTTACACTCCATCTCGACACCATGGCTGCCTCTGGCGGCGCGTCCTCGATTGCTGTGACGGTTCGAGTAAGGCCGTTTACTATACGTGAGGCTGCACAGCTTACTAAATGTGATGATGGGCCCTTGTTCCTTGGTGATGGCTCTCTGGCTGGAGTGTCCACGCCGAAACTCCAGCAGAAAGGGCTTCGGTCCGTGATCAAAGTGGTGGACGACAAGTGCTTGTGCGTGATCTGCTATTCCTGGTTTCAAAGCGTACTCGTTCTCATAGCTGACCTTGCATCTCTCTCAGGGTATTTGATCCTCCAGAAGACAATCCAGTTCACAGATTTTCGCGAAGTGTCGTGCCCAACGGAAAGCGTGTTAAAGACCAGACGTTCATGTTCGATCGAGTCTTTGACGAAACGTCGACCCAGGGAGAAATCTACGAGGCAACAACTCGAAATCTTCTTGACAGCGTGCTGGATGGATACAATGCCACGGTTTTCGCATACGGAGCCACCGGATGCGGAAAGACTCACACCATTACCGGAACGGCTCAACAGCCAGGTATCATATTCTTAACTATGCAAGAATTATTCGAACGCATTGCCGAACGATCCCATGACAAAGTAACCGAAGTGTCCCTATCATACCTTGAAATCTACAACGAGACCATCCGAGATTTGTTGGTCCCCGGAGGGCCTAGAGGAGGCCTCATGCTCCGAGAAGACGCCAAGCAATCAGTTTCCGTCGCCGGTCTGTCCAGCCACCACCCACAAAATGTCCAAGAAGTCATGGATATGATTGTTAGAGGCAATGAGTGTCGAACGATGTCCCCAACCGATGCGAACGCGACATCATCACGGTCTCATGCTGTGTTACAGATAAATGTCTCCCAAAAAGACCGTAACGCGGACATTCATGAGCCTCACACAATGGCAACTTTCAGTATCATCGATTTAGCGGGAAGTGAACGCGCAAGTGCTACTAAAAACCGAGGAGAAAGGTTGATCGAGGGAGCCAATATCAATAAATCTCTTCTCGCTTTAGGAAGTTGTATCAATGCTCTATGCGATCCACGAAAACGAAACCATGTTCCATATCGCAACTCTAAGCTCACGCGGCTGTTGAAATTTTCCCTGGGTGGAAACTGCAAGACCGTAATGATCGTCTGCGTGAGCCCGTCTAGTCACCATTTTGACGAAACTCAGAATACCCTTCGATATGCGAATCGGGCGAAGAATATTCAGACCAAGATTACCAGAAATGTGTACAATGTCAATAGACATGTCAAAGACTTCCTGGTCAAAATTGACGAACAGATGGCTCTGATCAATGAGCTGAAACAGCAGCAGAAGGATTATGAGAAGATAGCATTTGCCAAGTTTAAAAAGCAAACGGAGAAAAAAGATGGAATCTTCCGGGAAGCGATTTCACGTCTTCGCACCGCTTTCGATCACTCGGCGACCGAGAGGCAGGAAAAAACCAATACCATGCTGCGACTGAGGCAGGTGAGCCGTCGAATTGCGCTTTTATCTTCATGGATCGCAGCCTTCGACGGTGTTTGTGCTGAGCGAGAAGGTAGAGGTGGCCTAGGAAACCTTCAAGCAGTGCGCAAAACAGCCCAAGGTATCCTCCTCGAACTGGAAAGCAGCCGGCAACATCATCACCAACGCCTGGCTAAATCCAACTGGGAACGATCCTTGAATTCGGTACTGGAGAATAGTATCAGACAGCTCAAGGACGTTGAAAGCGGCGAGCACATGGATGTAGAAAACCTCAAACGTGAATCGGAACTTCTCAAATCCGAGGCAGAAAGAGAGGCACTAAATGCCGTCCTGGAACAGGACAAGGTCGGAGAAATTGAAACAATGCAATTACTGTTGCAGGCCAATTTCGAAACAATTGCTGCTATCGAAGAGATAACCCAGCTGAACGAGGATGAAGCGATCGAGATCGGCAAGCAGATTCTAGGCAGGCTCCTGCAGCTCTGTACCAACACCACGACGCAGGTGGTTAAACCCGATGGAAGTCCAATTCGCTTGGCTCCCGTTCCAACCACTAAAATCGGAAGTCCCAAGAAACGGAAGAAGTTCAGTCTAGGTGGCGCAGCCGCGTTGCCTAGGCCGGTTCGTCTCTCTTTGGTTCCTTCGTCGCAATCCCCGCCGAAAGGCTCTCCTCGAAGACGGAAGGTAGCTGCCCCTAAGAAGGGAGTGGCATTCACACCTAAGAAAACTATTAAACCCGCTAAAAGAAATGTTAGGTGGAAAGACGATGTTGAAGACGGTGCCTTGGCCGAGTTCGAAAAGACACCTAAGAAACAGCAGGAATCAACAGAAGTTCCATCATCATGCGAATCTATCCTTCCGCCAGCTCCCAACATGGTATCGGCAATCCCATTACCAATGCCCGGTAGCTCTAGAGAATCGTCTCCAATCCCGGCACCGCCAGAATTGAATTCCATCCATGTAAAAAACAACAATCGATTCAAGGCTGGTTTTTTATCGAAGAAAGCTGGATCACCAAGTCCTGCTCCTCCTACTTTAACCAAACTTCAGTCATCCGACAGTGAAAGTTCACCCCTGCGACAAGTCGATAACAGTTTTCTCAACCGTCAATCACTTGATCGCCCGACCATTAGCCAGTTATCAGACGATGAGGAGAATTGGAAACTGGACAAGTTGGACAAGCTTGATAAGCTGGAGGCAATGAGAATCAGCTCGGCGATTAGACGCATTTCCGGTAACTATAGCAGCAATCCGGCTTCCATTGCAACGATGAATCGAGTCCGTCGCCGAAGCGGTAGCCCCACCAGCGCATCATCCAGCCCGATCATCCCTGAAACCACAATGTTTACCGCTTCTCAAGCTAGGCGTATGGTTAAAAGCGAGAAGGATCATGACCTCCGTGTTAATGTCCTCAGCCCTCGGACCATTCCTGTGATGAAAAATTCAGCTCAACGAAGAGTTACCTCTGTCGAGATAAAACCGAGGGAGGCCATGCTGGGGAGAGAAAATGTCCGATTCAGCGGAACAGCAATCTCGGCGGGTGGAAGTTTGCGAGGAAGTCCTCGAGGAGCCATCTATCGATAGGAAACATTTGATCTTTGCGGAGTTTTGAGCATTCATTCTTGGGCATAGGAGGGCAGGTAATGGTTGGGTCTGTAGGAAATGTTTTCTTAAGGCGTTTGATATGTGGATGATCTTTTTCTTCGTGTATTCTGAATGTTGCTTCTGGGTGCTTTCTTTGTCTATTTTACTAGACGGATCAGGCTACGATACGTCCGCATAATAACATGGCAGTTTATATACCAACCTTAGTTTATCGGCTGTTGTTGATTTATAATTCCGCTATATCAAAGCTCCGGTGGGCCGCGGTTCAAAGCTCTCAAGGTGCCACCACGGGATGATGT
This sequence comes from Nannizziopsis barbatae, assembly GCA_014964245.1. NCBI lineage: Eukaryota > Fungi > Ascomycota > Eurotiomycetes > Onygenales > Nannizziopsiaceae > Nannizziopsis > Nannizziopsis barbatae. The sequence continues at coordinate 337,348 of JACVYH010000008.1, forward strand.
AAACAGCCACCCTGCGCAGAGAAGCATTAATACCAGTTTTATCGACCATCCAACCTTGCCTGGGCGCAATTTCATCTTTTTTCCCATTGTCAGTCTCTCTCGCGGTAGCGCATCCTCTACCTTCTTTACTACATCCTCTTGTCTTAACATCGCAGGGAAACTATTCATGTCTTTCCTTTCACGGCTTACTAGACCCCTTGCGGGCCCCTCCGAAACTGTGAACATCCCGGAGAACGCCCAAAAGGCCACCGTCGCAGCGGGGTGTTTTTGGGGTGTCGAGCACCTCTTTCGTAAACAGTTCGGCAACGGAAAAGGATTGTTAGATGCAAAGGTGGGCTACTGTGGAGGAAAGTCACAGGCGCCCTCGTATCGAAGCGTCTGTTCCGGCAATACGGGACGTAAGTAGTTACAGGCTTTGCTCGTGAATAACGCATCGAATCACAGCTAACGCTTTTTTATTTATAGATGCTGAAGCACTTCAGATGGTATATGATCCTTCGATCGTCTCATATCGTCAGCTCTTGGAATTCTTTTACCGTATGCACGACCCAACAACGCCTAATCGACAAGGCGGAGATGTTGGAACGCAGTATCGCAGCGCTATTTTTACACATAACGATGAGCAGCAGGAAGTTGCGAAAACAGTCACTGATTTAGTGAATAAACATTGGTGGAATAATAAAGTGGCCACTGCTGTATTGCCTGCAGCACAGTGGTGGGATGCCGAAGACTATCACCAGCTGTATCTGAACAAGAATCCAGGCGGATATGAGTGCCCTGCGCAGTATGTGAAGCTTCTTTTTCCCTCATTTTGGAATGACTATTTGGATACTGACTGGAATGCTAGCTTTATTCGGCCCTTCCCATCTCTCCCATGAGATTGCATGGGTGGCTATTATTTCGGTCCATTTTTTTCATGGTTGGTCTTGTTATGGAACATGACATTTGCTATAACTTAGGTATTCATACAAAAGTTCTACTGCATATATACTCATGTGCACCCACCGCGTCGATTCTAGAGTGGTATATACACTGCAGAAACTCTTGCACTGAGAAACGCGAGTCTTAGTATTAAAGACACAAATGACACTTTCTCCTATCCGGGGATAGAATTGCCATAGACAGGCACTACGCTTGCAATTGCTAGATTGAGATGCATCGGCCTTCCTCTGCATGGCAAAATCAGGGGCATTAGCCCTGATACATCATTCATCTGGCTAGTCTTGCCTATGTTGATCAAAACTCAACAACAACATTCATTCGGCTACAGTGCACTTTCAAGTGACCAGTGGCTTCGACTGGCAGTTGGATTTGACCTCGGACTCAGCCATTTTGGACAATCATTTTCAGTTCTGCGGTTTCTTTTGAGAAATGCCGCTTTGTCATTCGCACCCAACTTTTAGCTATGCGGGAATTCAACGTCAATGTCAATACGAATTACGGTTGAATTATACAGTATGTACATACAATTTTAAATGGAGGTTTTCTGATAAAACCGGGCAGCATCCATGCTCGGTCAATTTAGCCCAATCAATTAACCCCGCACAACTTAAGCAACGATTCTGACCACATCCATCGATGTATGTAATGTATGTCTGAACACATATGTTTCTTCTTAACTGTTTTATTCGAACCTAAATGGCTATCTTTATTGGACAGATGATACGGTAATCTGGAGTAGTGATGCAAAAAACCTGTTATGGTGGCAAGATTAACCATCCAACCAAGAGCTATTCTCCGATCCATGGCTGGACGGAAACCTGGCAGTGATGCGTTGCCTATGCATGCGCCCTAGTACAGATTACGGCTTTTTCTTAGTTATACAACTATGGGGAGAGCAACACCAGCCATTGCGATGTACTGGCCGTATATAAAAGTGCTATGGCATCCGAATACCTTTGGTGTTGGTATGACCTATATCCAACCCTTCTACATACAGCTACTACTATATCATTAATTCATTCATAGCATCATCTACTGCGATGAAAAGCCTTTCATCGGGAATGACAAGCCCCAAAGTGCCTCTAGCGATGTTGAACCCTATGTCTAACAAGTCTCGAGCCACATCGCCCCTAAGAAAACACTGGTCCCTCATGCTCAGCCAGACCAGATATCTGCATCAGGAGCAGAATCAGCTATTTGAATACCCCTCAAGCAACTGCCCAGCAGGCCCCAAGAAGAGCTGCCTTTCAGATTCTCTCGGCTCATCTTCTTCTACGCGATCAACTTTACCACAATATTCCTCGTCACTCTCAATACTGCCTCTCTCAGTCGTGGTGCGGTCCTTATTGATGGCCACAATCTCTTCTTCTCCATACCTGTTGACGCCTGCGCTAGGCATGCTCTCCCTGATTTCCAATTCTAAATCACTGGCTCTAAGTCCTGACAGAAACCCATTCATTAGATATGCAATGGCTAAATCTGTCTATGAACATTTCTGTGCCGGAGGTTCTCCCACAGAAGTAGGTGAGCGCATACAGCAAATAAAGGCTCTAGGGTACTCAGGGGTGATTTTGGGATATGCGAGAGAAATCGTCATCGATGATGTCAAGGCCTCCACAATGGATGATCTTGAACCTGAATCGCGCACTCAAGGGGATATTCAGGCTTGGAAAGAGGGGACTCTAATAACTGTAGATTTGGCTGGAGAAGGCGGATTCGTCGCTGTCAAATTCACCGGAGCAGGAAAAGACGCGGTTCGACAACTTCTTCAAGGCGCGCATCCATCTCCGATTTTGGACGAAGCAATCACCGAAATCTGTGATAGAGCTAAGAAACGGGGAGTAAGGCTCCTTGTTGACGCCGAAGAACAGGCCGTACAACCTACAATAAACGAGTGGGTTTTGAAATACTCCCTGAAATACAACAAGGGTACCAATGGAAAGGCACTGATATACGGGACATACCAAGCTTATCTGCGCTCCACACCATCAACCCTCGCTAGACACTTGGCTATTGCACAGTCAGAAGGCATAATTCTGGGCGTTAAATTGGTTCGTGGAGCCTACCTAGATACCGAGCCAAGGCATCTAATTTGGAGTACCAAAAATGAGACGGATGAGACCTATGACCTCCTGGCAAGAGGTCTGATAACACGGGAAGATAACGACCTGCTCCGTGGACTAAAAAAGGGGTCGAAAACTTCTCCTGGAATAAATTTAGTGCTTGCCTCACACAATCGGGCCTCCGTCCAAAAAGCATTGAAACTCCGCGAAGAACAATCACGGTTAGGCCATGCTAAGATAGAAATGGCATACGGTCAACTTTACGGGATGGCTGACGATATTAGCTGTGACCTTATCCGACAAGGAAAACAAGCTAGAGACATGAAACCGGAGAACATGGAGACTCCAAAGGTTTACAAGGCGCTTGTTTGGGGTACTCTCAGCGAGTGCACGAAATATCTGTTGCGACGTGGAGAGGAGAATCGGGATGCGGCCTCAAGAACGGAGATTACACGCAAAGCAATGGCGAGAGAGCTTCGCAGAAGACTCCAAGGAGGCCATTGAATGGAAAACCCTGATAGCTTGATCCTTTTTGATCAAGAGTCTTAGATTGGGTTGGGCCTGGTTTTTCCATTCCATAGTCTTTTTGACTGAATATATTATGTGTCTTGAAAGCGGAAGCCGTAAACGGAGGCCTTTTTCCATAATGGTCTTGAAAACAAAGGGCATTCAACAATGCCCACTGATTTGCTTTCTCCACAACACCTCAAAGTTTGAAAACCTTTCTCTGAAGGAGAAAAAGGAGATGGCCTAGAGTTCCAACTCTAGAAGCAGCCATTCATGAAACCTCAATGGATGAGGCTCGACAAAAGGATGCCACAAAAAGGGTTCCCTGATGGGAGCAGAACTAAAAAAAACCCTAAAGAACTTCCAGTTTGAAGAATATTGATAGAATCCTTGTTGCCAAACAATTCTCAAGATCATGTAAGCCAAGCAGATAAAGTGGTTTTAGGAGATTCCTGCAGGTGTCTCTCAAGGGTATATAGCAGAATAATGACAATCCAGACATCTTCTTTTGCATTGTCAGATGTTAACCACAATGAAGCGCTGAATAAGAACTTAGTTGACGTAAATGTCCTGTGATATCAAACCCATCTTACTCCCACCGACTCCGCCAAATAAATCCCCGGCAGCTTCCATGCAAACAATACAATTTTCACGCGTTCTTTTTTGACCTGACCAGTTGATGTTGCTCAGTCTTTCACTTTGTTCGTCCTCAGGGTCCTCTTGTTAAAGATTGAAAATCCTCTTCATTTTTCATATTCAATTTAAAGAATATCTTCATCCATTTTGCATTTCTTTGCATGTACTTCCTCTCACCAATTTTTTTGCTTGTGCATATTTATTTCAGCCTTGATTTCTCCCCAATTTTCTCTCCATCTAGTTTTTTTTGTCTCTCTTCTAGGCTGTCGGTGGGTTATTTAAAACCCAGTTTTTTTTTTCTCCTGAAGACTCCGTTCGGAGCAGATATTGTGCTCCTATTCTCCTACGACCGACCTCGAAAATCTCGTTGCAGGAGGATATTTGTCCCTTTGCAGCATCATGGCGCGTAGGATCGACGATGTCATGGTGAATGTCGTCAACAAGATGAACGACATTACCGAACACGTAAGTAATAGCTCGACTATTGTGAAATCCCAAAATCAAGGCCTGGAAAAATACTGACGACCAACAGTTGCGAGACAACAACTTCGGAGATTCTGCGGATAGAATCGCCAGAAACGTACACGAAATGATCAACGTCTTTACCAATACGGTGATGAAGTTCAACGATGACCAGATGATCATGTACCCGGTGAGCATCCTGGTTGATCATGATAAGGGGCACTCTCACTGACTTCGGTTCCAGCCGCGCGCACACCCAGCCGTGCGATTCGAGGGCCTAGTTCCTCCAACCCTTTCACGGCCAATTTCTAGAAACGCTCCCAATGAAAATGGCGGCCCGGGCCGCTTGTATTCCGAAGTCGCTGCTCAGCCTATTCCGCAGCCGATAGAATATGGGAGCCCTCCAATAGTCATTCACAGCTCCTTGAGACCAGCTAAAGTTGCCCAGCCTGGCATTCCTGTACCCTCCAGACCATCTTCCAGCGGTCGTAGTTCGAACAACACGATCATCACTTCTCAGCTTCGCCCCGTGGTCCCGGTCGGCCACCCACCAATGCTGGAGTCAACGGCAGAAACAGGCGTAGTATTGACCGTCATCGGAGATTTTAGTCGTCAATCTCTCAATTTCCTGACCTCGAAGATTCGCGAGGGACCTCTCGTCAGCGTCGAGATTAATTATGCTGAGGGTATGGCGGAGATCACTTTCCAAAAGTCGGTCCACGCCGTTACTTTCTTAGACCAGGAGCGCACTAAGCGCGCTAAAACCGGTACTGGCTTGTTCGGAGCAAGCTATCAGATCGTTTATGCCTCGGAATTCGGCTGGTGTGATGAAGTTCGCCGGATGGAGAGTAAGCCGCGCGAGAGGCGCAGATTGACATTTGCTCGTGCGGGTCTTCTCGGAGGACAGCTCTCCGTGAAAAGGATTTTGAATGACATGGCACAAGCCGTAGGAGCCGAGGGAGTCGAGTTCGTCTGGGCGTTCAATACTGGCAATGGTGAGTTTGCAGATTCGGCTAAGAAACCATCTCTTCATATCGTCCGCTGACTTCTCGTGCAGTGACTGCCGTTTTCAAGAGTGTAGCTCTCGCAAGAGCCATCCGTGACCACTTCATGGCGTTGGCAGCCCATAAGTCCAGTCCTTATTATGGAGTGCAGATATCGTTCTCGACCGATCCCTGCGAGAAGCAATTGAATCTCGATTCTCAGATCGGGATACCCCAGAGCCGTCGCACAAAGCCAGCGAGACCTGGCAGAAAGTGAGTCGGCAAAGACAACTTTCGGATATCAAAAAGTTGCGCAAGTTTCACACTGTTGCCCATAACGAAAATGCAAACTGCGAGTCGATTGCTGCGAAGATTGCGCTTCAGCCGATACCCGGTTTCCAGTCGAGTTATGAGGACATAATTCGAGTTCTGATTTGACTGTAGCTTGCGGCGATTTCCACGTCCACTTTTAGATTCCTAATGATGACCTTTTTCTGGCGAAGCTCCTGGACTCTTGCTGGAAAAAATTGGTAAAAGAATGAAAATTGGGATCGTTGGACAAGGAATGTGTACTCGAAATGATAGAATTGTTACTCTGAAGTTAATGCAAAGCAGTTCAATTTCGCCAATATCAGAAAGTGCATCGTGTCCCTGTAACGTAACGTAATCGAACACCCAACGACCCCGAACACCAAACAAGCCCAAATCAACTCCCTACTGTATCCTCTTCAAATTTGAATATCTTCATCACAAGTAATTTTTTTTTTATAATTAATTATAGAATTGCTAATTAGATGAAATTACATATAGAAATTAGTATAGATTATTTAAAATCCTTCATATTAAATGAATAGAGTGGCTGAAACATGAGACTATTGACTGGAGTAATTTCAGCAGATTAAGAGCATTATTTAATGAATTTTATTCTGATAAAGAATGTTTACTAGAAGATTATCTAATTAAGTAATTATTTATAAGATTAGACAGTTTAAATGATAATTTCTTAGTTTCAGAAATCAGAGATTTTCTAGATAATTTTCTTTTTTAATAAGCAGCAGTCATTAGCTTTTACTAATAAACTTTCTTACATATATAAGCTTGTTCTTTTTTTTCTACTTATTTTATAATTTTTTTTTAAGCTCTAGCAGCTTTCTTAGCTTTTCTCTTAGCTAATTTAATAATTTTTTTAGCTTCTTTAAGAAGCTAAGCTTATATTTATATTTTTTTACAAGCAGCTTACTGCTTAGTAAGCTTATAAATTTTTTCTTTTTTTATAACTGCTTTCTGAAGCTTTTCTTATTCTTTTTAAGTTATTATTACTTTCTTTTTATTTTTTACTTTCATAAAATATTATTTAGCTGCTATTACTTTTATAAGAGAAAAGAATTAAATCTAATTAAAATTATTATTATTAAGAAAATTAAGAGCTAGTCTAGACTGCTGTTATTATTTTTATTTTAGCTTGAAAGTATTTATGAGATTTTTAATCTTAATAAAAAATAATCTTTTTTTTAAAATTAGCTATTTTGCAACTTTATATAATAGCTTTATTTCTAATAACAGATTTAAAATCATACTAGCTTATTAAGTAATTATTTAAATATTAGCTGAATTTATAAATATTTTAGAATATAAAATAATGCTAAAAAATGAAAATAATTAGAATTAAATAATAAATAATATTTTCTTAGACTGAAGAGAATAAATACTAGTAATTTTAAAAATAAATTAAATATTTTCAGATATTAAAATCTTCTTTCATGTTTTATAAAAGATTTATTAGAAAAATTTTTTATTTATTTTATTAAAGTTAAATTTCTTATAAAGAAAAATATTTATATGCTTGAAATAAGATTAAAAAAGTAATTTAAATATTCTAATATCTAAAGACTATAAATAATATGTAAAATAAAAAAGAAAAATTATAAGAAAAATTTTATTTTAGTTAGTATAATTAATAAATTTCATATTAACATGAAAAGAATAATTATTAATAATTAGGAATTATTTACTTTTTTTTATCTTAGTTTTTATTAACTTATTAAATTATTTAAGAAAGTAGAATTTTAATTTATTATTATTTCATTCATTTTCTAAAATTATAAAAAATGCTTAATTTTTTTTATACTTAAAATTAGTAAATTAGTTATCTTATAAATTTTCAGAAACTTTTTTAAAAATAAAAAAAAATAAAAGTTAATTTTTATTTATATAAATACATGCTAAAAAAGAAATGAAATTTTATAATTTATTCTAAATAAAACTGAGAATTTTATTATTTTAAAAAGCTTATTTAATAATTATTTATTTTATTATCTTTATTTAATTAAGCATAAATTCTTTCTTATTTTAATTATATGTATTTTCAGATAAAATATTATATTATTTAATCTTCTTTTATAACTAAATAAATAAGTTAATAAATTATTAGAAATTATTTTTAAATATAAGTAAAAACTAGAAAATATCAGATTAATAATTAAAATAAAAAAATTATTAAAGAATATGATATTATCTGCTTTTTTTCTAATCTGATTAATTAATTATAAATATAAGTTTTTAATTACTAATTTATAATACTTTATAAAATATGAAACTTACTACTTTTTTATTAATAATTTAAATATTTCTATTATAAAATTTTTAAAAATTTTAAGAATTAAAGAAAAATCTTTAAGTATTAGTTTATTAATATAATTAACTAGAAATTTCTTTTATAAATTTAAAAAAAATCTGTAATATAATAAAGCTACTTTAATTCTGAAAATCTAAATATTTTTAAAATAGCATGATAATATAATTTAATTAACTTTATATTTTAAAGCAGTATTTTTAAAATTTAAAGCTAATTAACTTTTTAAATTAATAAAAGCTAATTAAATATTTACTTTATTAATTATTTAATTAAATTTTAAAAATAAAGTATTAAAAATGAATTTCATGCTTATTTAATATTCAGAATTATTAAATATTTAATTATATTAATATCTTATTTTATAATTTCATATATTTAATAATTTTAAATTCTTATATAATTTATCATATATAATAATTAATTACTTAATAATAAGACTAGTTATTTAAATAAGAAAATAAGTATATTATAAATTTAAAAAAAAAGAATATATAAATTATTATAAAAAATTTCTTAAGTAATGAAATTATTTAATAATTTATTTAAAGTAAGAAATATGTAATTTAAGCTTCTTTATTAAAATAATAATAAGATTAGCTGAATTTTCATTTAAGAAAGATAAAATATTTCTAGAAAGATTACTAGAAAGTTAATTTTAATCTAATTCAGATGATATAGCTTTTAAATGCATGATGAAATTACTTTTCTGCTTTTTCTTTCTTTTCTTTTTAAAAGTTATATTTATTTGCTTTTTCTTATAAGCATTCTCATATTCAGCAGTTTATTTCTTTTTTTCTTTTATTTTAAATACTTTTCTAGCTGCTTATTCTTGCTTTTTTATTTTCTTTTAAGTTTTTTTAACTACTAATTTAGCTTTCTTTTAAATTTTAATAGCTAGATATTCAGCTTGCTTAGCTGCTTGCTACTCTTTAGCTTTCTAAGCATATATATTTTTTTTAATTATTTTTTAAAATCTTGCTTTTTTTTTACAAATAACTTTAACATTTTTTTTATTTTTTAATTCAGCTGCTTTAATTCTAATTATTTATACTTTTTTAAATAAAAAGAATTAAGCTTAATTTAATTTTTCTGAATTTAAAAATTTTATTACTTTTTTCTTTTATTAGTATGTTTTCTCTAGCTTTAAAGTTAAATAAAAATTTATATTCTTAATCTTTAACAGCTAATTTTCTAGACTTAAATTCTTTACTAAATAAGCTAGCTTTTTAAGATTTATATTCTTAATTTACTTTTTTTTATAAAGTTTTTAAATTAGAAATTTAGCTTTCTAAGCTAAGATTAACATAACAGATTATTTTTAATTTTTTAAAGAAGTTTTTAGCTATAATTTATTAATAACTTAATTAATATTAAGAAAATGAATCTCAGAAGCTTTAAAATTAAATCATATATTTTCTAAAATAAGAGTATTTTTTCAGACTGCTTTAATAATAAAAAATAATAAAAAATCTAATTTTAAAAAATTAGAGAATTTCATGCTATTATGCATAAGCTTATCAGAATGCTTTAAATATACTTATACTAATAATTTAAATATTTCTAAATTTAAAAACTATAAATAATGTATAAAATAAGAAAAAAAAATAATAAGAATGATATTATTCTAATTAGTATAATTAATAAAGCATATATTAACATATAAAGAATAATCATTCAGAATTAGTAGCTTTTTTTTCTTTCTTATTTCTTTTTAATTTATCTTATATTTAATTATTTCATTAAAGTATTATAATTACTGAAAGCTGAAATTCTTATTATTTCATTTATTAAAAAAAGTAATAAGAAATAGCTAGTTTTTTTTATTATTAAAATAACAAAGCTAGTTATTTTAAAGATCTTCTAATTTTAATTTAAAAATTAAAGTAGAATTTAGAATAATTTTATTAGCATAAATATAAGTAAGTAGAGAAATGAATTTATGAAAATCATCTTATAAATTATTAAAATTTTACTTGAATTTTAATAATTTTATATTAATTATTTATTTTATTATTTATAACATGCTCAGAATAAACTTTTTTTTATTAAAATTATAAATATTTAAAATGAGAATTTAATAATTATTAATTTTTTTCTAAAATTATAAAATATGCAAGAAATTAGTAAAAAAAATTAGCTAAAAATAATAAAAAAACAGAATAATTATTATATGAAAGTAATTGTAAAGAAAAGAAGTCTCATGTGTATTATCTAGAGGTTATACTGCAGCTAGTATACATAATAATTAAAGAAGCAGAAAATGTAATAAGTAAGAAGAAAATCTGAAAAATCTGTAAAAAAATAAAAATAATATAAAATGCTAGAAAGAATATTATAACTAGTATATATAAGAAAGATGCAGATAGAAAAGAAGATATCATGATAGTATTGTAAATTATAATCTAATAATCTATTATCTTTTAAAAATGTTAATATTCTTATTAATTATCTGATATTTTCTAGTAAGTAAGATTTTAATTTATTCTAGTTATATTACTAATTTTTTTCTTTATATGCTTATATAAATAAATATATATGTAAGAAATTTATGTAGTAATAAGATAAGTATTTATTAGATTATTCATGAAATAAATAAATAAGTAGCTGAATTAATAAATTATAATAAATAAATAAACTAGTAGATAAATAATCATATACTGGTATTCTTTCTTCTTTATATATTTTTATAAATAAATATAAATTAGTAAATAAATAAACTAGTAAATAAATAATCATATAAGTAAGTAAATGAATTAGATGCTGGTTTTATCATGATAATATAAGTAAATTAATAAATTAATAAACTGATGAATTAATGAATTAATGAATTAATAAACTGATAATTTAATGAATTAACAAATTAATAAACTGATGAATTAATGAATTAATAAATTAATAAATTAATAAAGAATTTATTATATATATATAGATAGAAAGAAGAATAGCTAGCATAATATTATCATGTTATTTATAACTTATATAGCTATTTAAAAGCTTTATTAAATGCTAGTTTTATTTATAAATAAATTTATTTAGTTAAATAAAACTGAAAAAGATTTATTATAAGAATAAATACTAGTATTATTATAAGCAAATTTAAATTAATATGATTATATTCATAAGAAAAAAAAATAAAGAAAATTTATGAATATAGCTAATTAATAACTTTTTAAAAATAAAAAATATTAATTATAAATAAATAACTGTAAAATAAACAAATGAGATTCTCATATTAATATAAATAAAAGCTTTATAATTACTAGACTTAATAAATTATATAAGATTTATTTTATCTGATTATTAGCATGTTAAAAATTAATAATTATTTTACAGAAATATCTAGATTTTTTTTATTAATTAATTTCTTAAAAAATTCAGATTAAAATTATCAGATATGTTATTATATTATAAAAAAAAAAAATCTTATATATATTATCTAGAAATTATACTGTAGCTAGTATACATAGTAATTAAAAAAATAAAAAATATAATAAGTAAAAAAAAAATCTGAAAAATTTATAAGAAAATAAAGATGATATAAGATGCTAGAGAGAATATTATAGCTAGTATATATAAAAAAAATGTAAATAAAAGAAAAAATATTATAATAATACTGTAAATTATAATTTAATAATCTATTGTAAAAAAAAGAAATTTCATGCATATTATCTAGAAATTATATTACAGCTAATATACATAATAATTAAAAAGATAAAAAATATAATAAGTAAGAAGAAAATCTGAAAAATTTATAAAAGAATAAAAATAATATAAAATACTAGAAAGAATATTATAGCTAATATATATAAAAAAGATATAAATAAAAAAAAAGATATCATGATAATACTGTAAATTATAATCTAATAATTTATTATCTTTTAAAAATGCTAATATTCTTATTAGCTATTTAATATCTTCTAATAAGCAAGACTTTAATTTATTTTAATTATATTATTAATTCTTCTCTTTATATACTTATATAAATGAATGTATATGTAAGAAATTTATATAATAATAAAATAAATATTTATTAAATTATTTATAAAATAAATAAATAAGTAACTGAATTAATAAATTATAATAAATAAATAAACTAATAAATAAATAATTATATATTAATATTTTTTTTTCTTTATATATTTTTATAAATGAATGTAAACTAGTAAATAAATAAATTAATAAATAAATAATTATTAGAAGATATCTCATGTGCATAATCTAGAAATTATTCCAGCTAGTATACACTTAGTAAGATAGTAAAGTAGTATTAATAAAAAGAAAAAAAGAGAATTTAGAGAATTCATAAGAGAATGTAAATAATATATAATTCAGAAATACTATTATAACCAGTATATATAAGAAAGATATAAATAAAAAGAAAAGAAAAGATGCTATAATAAAATCATAACATAATCTTCTAATAAATGCTATCTTTTAAAGAAAAGCTAGCATTCTTACTAGCATCTAGCAAGTATCTGATTCATTTTAATAATATTACTAATATTCTTTTTTCTTTATATTTATTTCTTTACATGCTATATTCATGTATATAAGCTTGTAAAAGTATTTATATTATAAATATAATATAAGATTACTGATAATATTTAAATTAAAGTTGATAAAATTATATAAGTTATAAACTAAGTAATAAAAAAGCTATAAAAATTATAAAGCATATTAATTAGAGTTACAGAAAATAATTAAGCATGCATATATACTAATTTAAGTATAAAGAATAATAAATTCATGCTAAATTTCATGAAGAATAAATTATTAATATTACTAAAAAAAAAAAGAAAGAAATTTTATTATATATATGTAAATAATAGTAATATTTATAAAGAAATTATCATATATATATATAAGAAAAATTAAAAGCATTACTAGCATGATATCATCATGCTATTCATAAATTATATAATTATTTAAAAGCTTTATTAAATACTTAATATAATTACAAGTAAATTTAGAAAAAGTAGATAAAATTCTAATTTTATTATAAAGAATTAAATTCTGTTATAAACATGTAAATACTAAAATTACTAACATTACTAATCATATCATGAGAGTAGCTAGCTGGTAGCTTTTTAAAAATAAAGAATATAAAGCAGGTATTTATTAATTCATTACTTTATTATAAAGAAAGAAAAGCTAATTCATTAATTTATAATCTTATTAATTTAAGCAGCTTGGTTTTACTGTTTTTTTCATAAATAATTCATGATTTTTTAAATAATAAGTAAATAAGAATTTTCATATTAATAAAGAAGCAGAATGCAAGCAGATGAGATTTCATGTATTAGTAATAAAAAAAATAAGACTCTTCTTATAAGAACTCATCTAATCTGAAGATATCTTAATTTTTTTATTAATTTTTTTTAAAAAAAGAATTTAGATAATACTAAACATGCTATTATAATATTAGAAGATATCTTATATGCATGATTTAGAAATTATTTCAGCTAGTATATACTTAATAAGATAATAAAATAGTATTAATAAAGAAAGAAAAAGAAAATTCAGAAAATCTGTAAAAAAATGTAAATGATATATAATCTGAAAATGCTATCATGACTAGTATGTATAAGAAAAATATAAATAGAAAGAGAAGAAAAAATGCTATAGTAAAATTGTAATATAATCTTCTAATAATAATTATATAAGTAAGTAAATAAATTAGATGCTGATTTTATTATAATAATATAAATAAATTAATAAATTAATAAATTAATGAATTAATAAATTAATAAATTAATAAACTGATAATTTAATAAACTAATAAATTAATAAACTAATAAATTAATAAATTAATAAATTAATAAATTAATGAAAAATTTATTATATATATATAAATAAAAAGAAGAGTAGCTAATATAATATCATTATATTATTTATAACTTATATAGCTATTTAAAAGCTTTATTAAATGCTAATTTTATTTATAAGTAAGTTTATTTAGTTAAATAAAATTAAAGAAAATTTATCATGAGAATAAATATTAATATTATTATAAGTAAATTTAAATTAATATAATTATATTTATAAGAAGAAAAGATAGAAAGAATTTATAAATATAATTAATTAATAATTTTTTAAAAATAAAAAATATTAATTATAAATAAGTAATTATAAAATAAATAAATAAAATTCTCATATTAATATAAATAAAAATTTTATAATTACTAAACTTAATAAATTATATAAAATTCATTTTATCTAATTATTAGCATATTAAAAATTAACAGTTATTTCATAGAAATATCTAGATTTTTTTTATTAATTAATTTCTTAAAAAATTCAGATTAAAATTATCAGATATGTTATTATATTATAAAGAAAAGAAATCTCATATATATTATCTAGAAGTTATACTGCAGCTAGTATATATAATAATTAAAAAAGTAAAAAATATAATAAATAAAAAAAAAATTTAAAAAATTTATAAGAAAATGAAAATAATATAAGATGCTAGAAAGAATATTATAATTAATATATATAAAGAAGATGTAAATAAAAGAAAAGATGCTATAATAATACTGTAAATTATAATCTAATAATAATAATTAAAAACTTCTGAATTATTTATTATCTTTTTATTCTGATTAATATTTTATAAATAAATATTTTTAATTTTTTTTTTATAATATTAAATAAAGTAATTAATTTAATTATGCTTAATTAATCTTTTCAGTAATTTAATAATAATATTTTTAAAAATTTAAAATATAAAAAAAAAGTTTTTATTATTAAATTTCTGAATTTATTATAAAAGAATATCTTTTTGCAAATCTGAAAGATTTCTGTAATAAAAAGAAATTATTTTATTAATTAAGACTTGTTAGTTTTTAAATTATTATATTAATATAGTTTAATTAATTTCATATTTAATTATAGTTTTCTTATAATTAGAAGCTTTTTATAATTTTAAATTTTTAATTACTAAAGTAATAGCTTGTTCATTAATTATTTTATTAAATTTTGAAAATGAAGCATTAAAGGTGGAATTGAAATCATCAAGTGTATGAAATCATGAGGTGGGGTGTTACGTTATGTTTGTGAGATGGAAATTTGGAAACTTTCTTCACTGGAATCCTGTGAGTGGGGACAAGTACCTCGCCAAAAGTATTGGCACCAGAAGCCAGAAAATACCTCATTTACTGCCAAGATAAGGTTGAGACGAAAGTATACTTCGGTAGATGGTGCTAGTACCTTTCACCTAGTACATAGTTTAGATTTTGGCACGTGACTAATACTGCTTGTATGTAGGAAACTGCAGCTGGTAGTCGATTTACACTGTTGTCAAAGAAGAGGAGATTATGGCATGGCCAATGCGACATGCCTGGAGTGAATTTTCTTGAAGCTGGAGAAGTTTCTATATAACATACTATATACCTCACACGTCCGGTTACCAGGTTCCACCGCTATATGGAGAATCGTATCGGTATTCTTGACTCATGCCGTTCTTGCAATCAAGATACTCTAGCCAATTTTTATTGACAATCTCCCGGAGATCAAATCCTTCCTGGTCCTGGTCGATCGTATGGGCATTAACACTCAGGTACCCTTTAGGTCCAGGACCGGTCTTTTCTTCAGTCATCCTCCATATCTTCGTTTTCTTCCCTTCACTTGGCTGTCCCAATTTCTCCTCCAGGTCTATCTCGTCATTGATACCGCTTCCCTTAGCAACCGAAAAGCATCGCACACCGCAATTTTGACAGAAGTACCAATCGAGAATTTCTTTGAAGCAGTGGTACTTGGAAAGCTCTGCGCTTGGATCCGTTGGGGAGAGTAGGACAAAGTCCCGCGCAGGGTTAGGCAGACGCATGTGGAAGATACCCATTTTGTGGCATGTTGAACAGTTACACTTGTAGAAGCGCTGGACGTTGCGGCGATTGATATTCATGCCGGTGGTTGGCGGGAAAGTGACGAATGCGATGTAACGTATTTTGCCGCAGTGGCAGGAGCCGTGGAACGGGCGGCGGTCTGTTGGAGTGGAGGTTTCTGGCATTTTTTGGTGAGCTGAAACAGCGAGAAGGTCCTGTAAGACTAGAATCAATAGAACAATTCGAGCTTTGGCATTTTTCTGTCCTTCAACAGGTATTTATCAGCAGAATTCGCTAGGCAGAAAGCTGGCAGCCAACGCGGGCAACCCCGCATAGTAATCCAATTGTGTCATTTGGTTGGTGGTCCAAGCTCATTACGAAGGCCGAATCGTATGGTGATTCAAAAGACAGACAGGAGTACGAGATAAAATCCCCTTCAACGTCAATAATAATGAATCGTTCTCTGTTTGATATTCGGTTGTTCTCGATGAGTGTGGGGAGAGCTTGAGCATTTGCTCTGTTTGCACGCTTGAGTCCACTATCAAGGCGCGCACGGGCAGAAGGAGCCAAAGGTACTCGTACCATGTCCAAACTCTGGTTTCCAGATTCTTTTCCTGGGACGCGATGCGGCTTTCGCAAATTGTTTGAGGATCAAGATGGAGATAGAAAATCAATTACCAAGAGTACTCCATAGATGTCGAGCTGTCATGCACTTGATTGATACTCCATAACGAATGGGGTAATTGGATTCACTCCATAGAGTATGGATACGTTATTTGGCCACCTACTCCGTAGCGAATCACGCTATCAAATCGGTTACTCCATAAGAGTAACTTTAAGAAACCTTCTTCGCGAGCCTGATACTGGTCATAGATACGGAAGGAATACTGCGTACTCCGTACAGTGCACTGTAGACAGTAGTAGAATGGATTGGAGCACAGGACACAATGCTGTCTGATAATAACCTTAGTGCAGGTGGCGCCCGTCGCTGGGTTTTATCATTCAATGATATGGATGAGTTGAGTACTACTGTACTGTAAGGTGGTGCCACCCAAACATAGCAAAGCATCCAAAGATGACGTTTGCCTGCGTTGCAAATCTGCAGGAGCGACAAATCGCAGCTTCCGGGACTCGTCATCTCCTCCGTCTCCTTCCTGTCTTGGGGCGCTGTTGACGGGTCGCACCCACTGTTTTCGGTCTCTATCGGCTACGCGGACGCCAAGCTTTGGGTTAATTTGGGAAGGACCCGTAATTTATGATTTCAGTCCGGCTGGAATTTCGAGTGAAACAATCACGTTGTATTGGGAGTGGAGGCGGCTAGTGCAGATCAGGGATAGTGGCTTGCAGATAGTGGCTGTCCATTGGCTGATAATGGAGGAAGAGTGTGGGGGGAGATCAGTCAGCACAAATGCTTATCTCAATTTCTGAGCATCTCACTGGCTGGACATTTATCTCCCACTCCTTGATTGGCCATTACCTCCCGGGATCCACCCCTGACACCCACACCCGAAAAGCCCGGCTCCAAGACGGCTTTTTTCGCGCTGGTTCGCCCCCTGAATTGCACTTCGCCCTGCACCGAACTGCGGACGCGGCACCTGACCTACCCAGTGCTGAGTGCCCCCAGTGGGCCCCCAGCAAAGTCCGACTTTTGACTTCTCCAAACGAGGTTCTACGACTTTCTTCTCTTCTTTGTCCTTTCGTTCTTTAACCGCAGTCTCATCTCATATCCCAGAGGACGCCATCACTCGCTTTGTGCGCCTGGAGGGGATCGAGCCTTCATCATCTAACTACATGTATCACTGAACTATCTTCAATATCTATATTCTCCTATTTTTGTCGTCTTTCATTTGCACCTTCTTCCAGTGCACCGATATATCAACTTCGCCCCGTCGATCCTCCCTCTTCATCCCGTTGAAACCCATTATCCAGAGTCCTCATCCGCCTGCTGCTTTCCCTCTCGTCTACTTTTCTTTTTGGAAGATTTATTTATATATAATTTAATTGGCGCGACGGTACCTGTAGTACCAGCGTATAATACCCCATAATATCGCGCGAAAAAAAAGTCGCTCGCATTCTACCGCTTTACTTCGTTTCTTAATACCCTTTCGTTCGCCATGACTCGTCTTCTAGCCTTTGCAGCGGCTTTGGCCCTTTCTTCTCAAGCTTTTGCAGCTGATCCGCAAGTGAAATGCTCTACCTCTTCAAAATGCCCGGAATCAGCACCGTGTTGCTCGCGTGAGTGATCTACATTCGGCTCTACTGCTTGCGGTCGATTCTCAGCCGATACTAATCTTCATCTTGATATAGAATATGGTCAATGCGGAGTAGGAGCGTACTGCCTTGGCGGTTGTGATCCCCAATCTTCCTTCGCCCTTGACTCTTGCACTCCGGCACCTGTCTGCAAGAGCGCGACGTATAAGTTCGATAACCTTGACAAGGTTGCGCCCAACACAAAATACCTTGGGGATGCGAGCAAGGCAGACTGGGTATCGAGCGGTCAGCCTTTGTCCAGTGGTGGAAACTTGGTGCTGACCATGGCTCCCAATACCGTTGGGACGCTAATGGCTAATAACCACTACATGTGGTACGGAAAAACATCGGCTAAGCTAAAGACCAGTCGAGGCAGAGGTGTCGTCACCGCATTTATTCTTCTGTCCGACGTGAAAGACGAGATCGATTACGAGTTTGTCGGCACCGATCTGGAGCACGCCCAGACCAACTACTACTTCCAGGGAATCACTAATTGTAAGTCGTCTTATCTTTACCTCTATTTCTTTGGACTATCGGGCATTCTAATTTCTGTGGACAGATACCAACGGAAGAAATGCGACTGTCTCCAATACTTTTGACGAATTTCATACCTACGAGATCGACTGGAAGCCCGAGTCAATTACTTGGTCCATCGATGGCAAGACTGTTCGCGTCGTGAAGAGATCCGACACTTTCAACACCACCTCCAATCAATACGACTATCCTCAGACACCATCCCGAGTGCAACTCTCTCTATGGCCTGCTGGTCTCCCATCGAACGGCAAAGGAACAATCGAGTGGGCCGGAGGCCTTGTGGACTGGAACTCTGAAGACATCAAACAGCATGGCTACTATTACTCCATCTTCGATGAGGTCAAGATTGAATGCTATGATCCTCCAAAAGACGCCAAAATCAGCGGCAGCAAGTCTTATGTCTACAACAACATCAAGGGCACCGAAAACACCGTTGAAATTACTAATAAGGACACCGTGCTCAAGTCATTCTTGGCTAATGGTCAGGATATGGACAAAGAGCCCCCATCAGCATCTGGAACCAGCAAGCCCACCCAGACCAACACCCCTGCTGTCATTCCTGGTTTGACCGGTGCTGGCCCTGGCGCAGATGGTAATCGTGGTAACCAGGGCAGCGATGGAGGCTCCAATGGTGGTGGAGCGCCTGGTAATGACAAGCCGAGCCCCACCGGATTCTCTCAAGGCAATGGCGGAAATGGTGGAAATGGCGGTCAAAGCAGTGGTGCTGCTCCTGGAGATCAAATGCTCAAAGGATCGCTGTTCGCAGCCCTTGTCGCTCTTGCAGTCCTTGTCACCATGTAAATTCGATTATGCATTTGCAGACCTCTTTCTTTCTTTCTTAGTTTCTTTTCTTGTATACTTTTCTTTTTGGGGGAAAAAAAATCTCTTCCCATATCCTTCTGCAATCCCAAATGTCGTATTGTTGGAGGCATATGGTTTCAGTTTTGGCGCTTTTCAAACTATTTCAAATGTGTTCAGCATGGCGATATGCATCTTTTTGGCTGGATGCTTTATTACGATTCAGGATCAATATTATTATACATCCCGACTGTTTACTCTTTCCCCTTCCAATCGCCATTTCAGATCTTGCTAATACCGAATTATGTTAGAAAGCTCCCTTCAAGTATCGGAACCTTACTACAGCACATATTCTTCCACGTTTCTACATAGTTTCTGCAGGCAACCTTATTTCAACCACGGTCCAGGTCCGTGGCTCCGGGTATTTGGAACGGGCACGATAACATCAGTGCTGGAACTTGGGTACACCGCACTTCAATTGATGACAAGAAGGTAGCAAACATTTTCCGAAATGGCGGATTTCAGAATGACCAAGCTTCAGGCGTTTTTCTATGGGGCTAACTCGGCAACCGTGTCCGTTTTGCAAACGCAGAACACTCCACCTTTTTCTACGCCTGATTTTGGTCCCCAGGTCCGGAGTTCAATCACCGATTTTCCTGGTGTTACTAGAGGAATTTGCCTAATATATTGGGCGACTTGTTTGCCACCATTTCTATTTGCTATCGCAAGCAAAATCAATACTGCCAAAGGTCAAATGACTCTAGATGCAATGGATGTTGAACACTCTTCACCGCCACATTTATGGAAGTCGGGCCATTCTGTATTGATACCCTATGGCTAAAGTTCAGGCTCCAATGCCGCCATAATTTACCGGTGCATGTTCAAATGACACCCAATGATATTATTGGGGAGTGCTAGTTTTGATATATATATTCCCAAGAGCTGCCTTCCTCAAGTTTCCTTAGCAAACAGCTTTCTACTCAAACGCTTTCTGCTTGCAAACTCTACCATCCGATATGCTGGGTTTATCCTCTATCTCTTTGCCATCATTCCGCCCATTGTTCCCAAACTGGACAATCGATTGTCAAGCAGTGAGAAAATGATTACAGATCTAATACTCTTACTTAGAATGGCATGTTTGTTCCTTTATCTTCCCTCATTTTCCGGCTGTTTTAGCATCAGCAAACCTCTTGGAAAATTGAGTTGACAGGAGAAAATCTATGTCTATTCACTTTTCGATTTTTGATGACCTTCATATTGCTACTGGCAAATATCTCTAACCCGGGAAACATTTGGAACTCTTTTTCCCAATCATTACCCCTTGCTATCTACCAAACTCCATCATCACCTTCTGAACAAACCAAGTTGTGGTATACACCGCTAATTTGTTTCCCTTCCTGTTTTACTTACCCCCGCGGCCGTTTTGGGAAGAAAGACCCTGGAAGGGGGAAAAATGTGTATCTACCACCGGGTCGAATACCTCTGCAATCATCGCCAATTCACACTTGTGACCAATTGCTACCATGTCCTCGCTCAGCTGTTACGTATAAATGATCCTTGGGAACGAGAGCGCTACAATGTTCCATTCGAACTACACCCTGACTGCGATCCTTCACCGCGAAATACATATCCTCCGATCTTTGCGAATCAGCTATGTGATAACTGCGAGATACGGGCGAGACAGCCATTTCTTTATAATGGTATAGGCTATTATCGGACGGGAGCGGGAGGAGGAACGTGATGTGTTTGACCCAGGTGGTTGATTGTTATCTCAGTCCGCCGTCTGTTAGGGTTGTTGGAGGCGTGTGGCATTTTCATTTCGTGATCATGAAAGGAGACGGGATACGTATGCGAAGTTTGTTTCGGTTCCTGGGTTATAAGAGCCAGCTATCGCAGGATGTGATTTTGGGCATTGCATTGCCATTAGGGTATCTATATCTCGAAATGACCCTTCTGATTTCGGGCCGGGAGTATATTCCGCTACGAAAATGAAGGAGAGAAGTTTCAATCAAATCAGCAGAGCAACCGAATCGTTTTATATTAATCGGTGGTGGGATCAAAATCAAAGAATTTAGCAAAAAAATGGATCAACTATTGCAAACATTCAAAAGCCCGAATCCCAGTAAATGTAGATGGCTCCATAAACTCCCGAAATGATGTATGAGGATAAACGTAGTCCGTACATTTGATCCAAGAAAAAAGAAAAAAAACCGGTATCTATGTGATATCAACCGAAAAGGGGAAAAAAATCAGGTAGTCTTTCTTTGATTAATGCATAACACCGCAACCGCAGCCACCATCGGATATGTGTTCGGCCATTTGGGCTCGTTTAGACAGGCTGCGCTTTTTAAAATCTCCGTGATATGTATCGAGTTTGTCGACAGTGATATTGACCTGCGGCGAACCCATCCAGTCGTAGCCATAGTCGCTAGTCTGGGGGTGGGTCTGGGTGCCCTTAAGCTTCTTCGTGATTGCGTCGAGGTCCAGATCGAGATATTTAGCCAAGAAGTCACCGACCTCTGTATTTTCGTGATTACCGAGAAGATCTCCGACATCTCGTGGAGAAGAGGCGTAGATGTTGACGTCGGCAGCTGTTATAAGTTCGTTAATAGGCATGGTCGAAATATGATTATGAGGGGCCATCGACTTACCAGAGTGACCATGGGTCGCCCAGCCGATCTGAGCTCGACGACTGATCATATCAGCGAAGACATAGCCCGCAGGGACACTGCTTTCAATCAACCGATCGATCTCTTTATCTTGCGCATCAAATACCCCGAGACCCTTTTCGACAAGCTCCCGTCGGACGTGCTCGCGCTTCTCTTTAGTAGATACGGATTTGCCATCGCCCTCGAGGTATTTATACAGCCTGGATTCTAGGTATTCGGCGGAATGGCTGGCATTAGCAAGAGCTCCTGGGTACCATTTGTATTCCGGATAAGATTCATGTAGCTGTCTCGCTGCAGATAAACCTCCGGTTTCATGATCTGATGTGCTAACGATCACACCAGGTGTTGAGTCTTGCTTAAGAAATTCTAGGGCGGCAGCGAAAGCTTTGTCGTAGGCCAGGACTTCGTGAACTTGAGCAACGGGGTCATTGCCATGGCCTGCATGGTCGATACGAGAGCCCTCGATCATGATAAAGAAACCTTGTTCGCTATCACGAGTAGCATCACTCAAAGCTTTCAGCGCGGTGCGGGTCATTTCTTCCAGAGACGGGTATGTCTCATTCACAAACCGACGGTCGATTTCGTAAGGGATGTCTCGTTCAGCGACAAGACCAAGTAAAGGAAGTTTAACATTTTTGCCCATTTTCAGAGAATCGAAACCTTGGCGATTATCAATGTATGAAAATCCCTTCGACTTGGCCATTTTAACAATATCTTTCTCATCATCGCGACAGCTACCAGAGCTAGATTTCGGGAGGAAATGACATCGCCCACCTCCAAGGATGAGATCGACTTGGCGCCCTAAAGGATATTCTCCAATCTGATGTTCCGCAATCAAATCTTCATATGATCGCATGTTCGCGTGCGAAGAGAAACAAGCGGGAGTAGCATCTGTAATTCTGGTTGTTACCACCAATCCCGTCATGTATCCAGCCGCCTTGGCGGCTTCTAAGACCGTCCCACATGGGCTGTGATCTGGGAGAACCGAAATAGCACCATTATAGCTTTTCATTCCACAGGAAAAAGCGGTAGCCCCAGCCGCAGAGTCGGTAATCAAGCTAGATGTCGATCTCGTTCGGGATTGCCCAACATGATGCTTATCTAGGACCAAAATATCGTTGATCGGTAGCCCATCCTGCCATTGCCGGAAACTCCGTGTCATCGACATACTCGTAGGACCCATCCCATCGGATACCATGAATATCAAATTTCGCTTTCCCGAGGGCTTTTCGCCCGGAGCCCATTTTCCCTCATCTCCATTGACCGATCGTTGATGTTGGAAAACGACAGCAAGGATGATTACTGCGGCGGTTGCGATCAAAGCCCATGAAAAAAGTCCAACTTCGCGCCAAAAGGTTGATCCTCGACGATTATCGGTGCGGTTGGTTCTCTGACCTGTCAAGAGCGCATCTTCTTCGCCATCGCTGCGGTCGGGCGAGTGGTCGGAGGATGGGCGTGGAACGAGCAAGGGGTCGTTACGGGCCATTGTGTCGAAGAGTCCTTTGGCAAAGGCAAGGAGCTACGATACGTGCGTCCCAAGGCAATAGTGCTGAGGTCTATTACTAGGATAAATGCATACTAATTCGGAGAAAAAGAGAAAAGAGCTTGGATACTCGAAGATCTAATGATATCGCCAGAAGTGGAAACCCGCGATAGTTATGGGCCCGTGATTGATGCCAAGACCTTCAGCCTCGTGCCTGGACACTTACGTAAGCGATCGGATTGGCAAGAAAGGTTATTGGCTGGTTAAACTCTTCACCCAACGATCAGTGCAGCGGCGCCATGAATGCTGGATCTATTGCATGGTTACTTCATGTTAATGATCGCATGGAACTTATAGACTGATTTCCTGTCCAAGGCCACTCGTGCAGCAAATACTCTCGGGGACCCAGCATATCTCAATGACTACCTCTGGCCATTCAGGAAGATTAGGTGTTTAAGAGAGTATTTAAAGACGACTTGATATTTTTTTTAAAAAAACCCGAACAATATGCCAACTCAAGAGCAATGTGTGCTGGGATGTTTGGAAATCTGGTATGGATAGAAAGGATAGGGATCTAGATTATGAACATCCAAGACACAATATATTAGGTTTGTTTGAGGTCATGGCTGAATCAAAGACGCCTTGACCATATCCCTTGAATGTCCAATACCTAATTCCCAATCAATTCTATCCATGCCAATGGATATAATCAGACTACTTGAACCTAGCGATTCGAAAAAGTCTCGTTCTTTCAGGTGACATCCCTTCCCTAGCAGTGTGGTCACCATCTATGCTTTGAACTTTTCACCTAAAAGAAGATTTTTATAGAGGCTGTCCATCGTCGATTGAACATGATAAGTGCCGAGTACATTTGCGGGCCGTTGAGAGAGTTTAGGCTCTCCAGCCAATGGGTATAAGGGCCGCAGCAACTTCTCTCACACCTCTTTCAGTAGCTAGAAGGTTGAACTGCGCCGCAGCATTCCTAGTATCTTGTATATCGACTCGTATTCCGAGTTGGTTAATACGTCTTCTTGTTTCCGGTGAGATTGGGCGTACAGAAGCACCGAGACCAAGTATGAGCAGGTCTATAGGAAATGGACGGATTAGTTTAGATGGCCAATATCTAGATGATGCCCACAGTAAAAATGCGAAAGACGAATTAAACGTACCAGGCTTCGGCCACATCATACTCAAAACGCCCCAAGCATCTTCTCCTACGTCCCACTGTCCCCTTTCGTTTACCATAGCTACCCTCTCGCCATTTTTGCATGTCTCCCAAGGCCTCCATGTGAAGACCTCGCCGTCCACCAGTAAACATCCACTTCCATCCGTAATTTTTACACCGCTATCCAAATGAAATCCATCATCCAGGCAAGCATCGATCGCCGTAGCCGGTGTTGCCGCATTGGCAAAAACATCCAACGCACCGAGATCAGTTCGCATGCTGGTATTGGTCTGCGGATCTTCTGGGGGAGTTGGCCCACGGTATCGCGACTTGGGCTTCAGGTCGGCTGTGGAGAGTTCCGAGCGGCGATGGGTTGGGGGCCGACGGATTCGCTGTATAGGTTTGTCGTTGGAATTTTCGCCGCTCGCCGTGGAATATGTTGCGCTTCCAGGAGTTATTGCGCAAGGGAAAGGTGGGATGCATGGCATCCAAGATCGTGAAACCGAGAAACGGCCGAGTCTGGTCTGCCGCGAAAGTGCTTTTTCCGGCAGAGTGATAGAGGCACGCATCGACCGAAGGAGTTGCACGGACGGAGAATGCATGGTTGGTGGGAAATGGATATCCGGTTGACGTGGTGTGGTGGTCAAAAAACGGCTGATATTTCCGTGCAATGAGGATGAGTTGCAGCGCTGCCGGGCACTGAAGTTGTGGTTGTCGCTGATCAATGTATGCAGGCTGATAATGACAGAAATCTGCAAGGCTGCGATGCTGCAATGCTCATCAACACCCCTATTTCATGCTTCTTCACGGCTTGGAGGTCAGATTTGTGTGTCACCTTGTCGGTGCAGCCTCCCGATGTGAGACGATGCTGTCGGATAATCTGGTCGGATTTGAAAAGATTCTGATTCTGTTTCTGTTTGTGCGATCATCCAGGAAATTTTGCTTTTGATATACCCACCCCGCCAATTAGAGCACCGGGAATTCCACAACAATCAACAGTTGTGGGAGTTGGAGGATTTCTAACAGTTTTGATCCGAACTCAACTAGCATGCTTGGCATGCAGCTTTCCGCTTCACAACCGACTGCTGAACCAACCATGACAGTTAAGAAATGATGAGACGAAAACAGCTTTTATTCCAACAAAAAGGGGCTACAATAAAAGTCATGCTCTTCATTGGCTACCTATCTAAAGTCATGCATTCTAGGATTCTAGTGCTTCTAGTCTTCTCCCTTGGGAAATATGCAGATGGTATTTTATTTTTGCATTGATATTGAACTGACCCGCCCAGCTGAAAAAGGGAAAAAATATTAACTGGGGGGCAGAATAAAACAAAAGGGCAATTAAAATAAAGAGGTATCAAATAAAAGAATTGTGGTTGTCCTCCCGATACTTTTTATTGGGTTTTGCATAGAAAATGAGGAAACAACCTGAACACCTTGAATGAGGAAACTGGGGTGGATGGGATGCCAGGAATGGAATGCGTATTGGTATGAAAATAAAAACGCGTTTCTTTCGTGATGCTCATAACCTCCGATTCTCATTAAAAAGGAAAAGAAAAAAAAAACCATAGTTCGTAAGGAATCAGCAATTTGTAAAGTCCCTTAGTCTTGGGTATCGAGCTTCGGGAATGGAGTACGAGGGGACTGAGAAAGAGCTTGTTGGGCGGAGCCATCTTCAGTTCCAGCTGCAGGAGCATTGCCATGGAGGGTTGCGTGCTCTTCATCGGACTGGCTTGAGTTATCCTCGGCAGCCCCAGCGGTAACAGATGCACTTCGAAGACGATCAGCGCGATTTTGTAGAACTTGAGCTTCAGCAGCAGCTCGCTGAGCGCGAATTTGCTTTTTCCACATGCTGCTGTAACGGCCTTTCATGTTGGTTAGCTGTTTGTGGGTTCCTTTCTCAATGACCTTGCCATTCTGAAGCACAAGGATCTGATCGGCTGTAGTGATGGTACTAAGACGGTGGGCAATGACAAGCATCGTGCGACCTTTGGACAACGTGGATAAGGCTCCCTGGATATGCTCTTCAGTTTCGGTGTCAAGAGCGGCTGTAGCTTCGTCAAGGAGGATGATGCGAGGATTTTTTAGGATTGTGCGCGCAATAGCCACTCGCTGTTTCTCACCACCACTCAGTCTAAGGCCACGCTCTCCAACCATTGTCTCGTAACCGTCTGGGAAAGAAAGAATTCTATCGTGGATGCTAGCAGCTCTGCATGCATTATAAACGTCCTCTTCAGTAGCGGCGGGACTTGCGTATTTGAGATTGTACATCAAAGATTCGTTGAACAGAACTGTATCCTGTGGCACTACGCCGATGTGGCTTCGAAGAGAGTCAATTGTCATTGAATCAACCGGTTTGCCATCAATGAAAACATTTCCTGATGCAGCATTGTAAAATCGGAATAAGAGGCGGAATACAGTTGACTTGCCGCCTCCAGATTCGCCAACAAGAGCGGTAGTGGTTCCTGGTTTGCAGTGGAATGACAAACCGTTCAACGCTGGTTTCCGTGAATCATAGGCAAACGTAACATCCTCAAACTTGATGTCTCCAGAACAATTTTCCAGTTTAGTGGCAGAAGGATCATCAACGACAGTAGGCTGTTCTCTAAAAAGCTCAAGCATCCGCTCTGCATTAATGAGAGCAGATTGGATAGATCGGAAGAATGTGCCGAAGAAGTTCAATGGTGCTTGGAGCTGAGCCATATACGTCAACAAGGCCACAAATTGTCCAACTTTCTGCTCCCCAATGGCGACTTGGTAAGCAGAGATGAAGCAGCATATCATGAGACCAAGCATAAAAACAGTATTTTGGGCAGAGTTAAGTAAGTTGAGGGAGAAAAGCACTCCATACTCTGCATTCTGGTAGTCTCTCACGGCGCCGCGGTAACGATTGAATTCATATTGCTCGGCGTTGAAATATTTCACTGTTTCATACGAGACCATTGAATCATTCCTGTATTGGGAAAGACCCCACGTTAGGGCACACTTCACTTTTGTGATTTTTGGTGAGAGGTAAAACTGTACTTACTTCACTGCATCCTGATGTCGGTCTGCATTTGTCATTTCACGTCGCATGTTTGCTCTCCATTGTGCCAGGCGAATGGTCACATAAATATAAGCAAACGTGACAAGAGAGACAACGAGAGCAAAATAAATGTTGAAGAAAAGCAGAAAGAACCCAATGGCCACAAGAAGATCAGCAAGCATCGGTAGCATCTGGAAAGTGATTTGCTCTAGGAAGGTATTGATTGCACCACCCTTGTTCAAAGCCGAAATCACTTCCCCAGTCCTTTTGCCCAAGTGAAAGTCCAAACTGAGGCTATGCACATGCTCAAATGCGGCAGTTGAAAGTTCCATATAGGAGTATTGGCTGACAGGAATCCAGAAAAATGAACGCAACGACCCAATTATCCCTTGGTTTCCTTGCAGCCACCGGGCAAGGATGAAGAGTAATATTGCCACTCCGGGAAAATATGGTTCCTGATCGTCCTCACCAGATAAAATGTTGGTTATAACGCTGGCTAGGTAGGGAACAAGCACATTGACTACCCGCTGCAACATTACAAGGGAAAAACAAAAGATCACTGTCAGTTGCAGTCTGCGAGACTTGGAAGGCCAGAGATAAGGGAAGAAGATGGAATATCCACTAAGATACTCCCACCAGCTGGTTGAGGGAACGGAAGACGGTCGAACCCATGCATCTACTTCAACAGGCTTTGGGTTATTTTTCGGATTTGACGAGGAAGTCCCATAACCGTTGCTGTTGCCATTGATTCCGTTCTGCCCAGCTTCAGGGCTTAACAACCTCGTCGTTTCCGCGGTTCCACTAGCGCGATCATTTCTCCAGCCGACCGAATTGGCGGTATACAGAAGGACAATGCCTACGATGAGCAAAAGGCGAACAATGGCGATAATGATTTCGGCCATTTCCCAGCCCGTGATATTTTTCCGGAGAGGCCCACCACTCGGGTTACCAACGGTTGAGTCATGGTGCAGACCCGTGTAAAGGGTAAGGCTGGCCGCCAATATCACAAGCTCAAAAGGGAGGGAGAAACCCCAAGGGTACATTTGGGCGAAAGTTGGAGACGGTGTGGTGTCAATCAGGGATATCAAGATGATAGCCCAGACAAAGAAGGAGCCAACAATATAGACCTGGATGCAAAGTTGTTAGCTTCTTCCCTGGACTCTTCGAAAATGGTACATACCACCATGGCTTGCCCAGGCCACCAGTGTTCCTTTTTGAGAAAGGCGACATGGGTTCCAGTATAAGCCGCGTCCGCCGCGTATGTTAAGAGCACACCAACCGTGAGCCATCGAAATGCTGCCTTGATACAGGGAGAGAAATCAAGGGCTGGATGCTTTGTCAGAATGGCTGCACTCCGCATTCGCTTTGGAAGAGGTCTGCCACCCGGACCCGTGGTGACTTTAGCATTGTTCTTGATATTTCTTGCAGATATGATCGAGTGGGATACAAAAGATGTGATAAAGACGCAAAGGAGAACAATTGGCGAAAAGGTACGCAGGTACCCCAATGTGCCCCTGAGAGTTGCATTGGGAATCTGGGGCCGCAGGCCGTCGGGAAGAATAACAGGTTCCATCTTCGTATTGAGCCGAGCGTTCCTTTTCTTGACGGACTACTGCAATTGGGCAGTTTCCATGATACGAGATCTGCGTGGTGGAGAAATAGCGAATGGCGAACAAGCAAATGAGAGTGATCAACCCGGGATCTGGTAGGTGAAAGCGACAGCAGTCAAGCCAAGCACGGATAGGGCATAAACGATAAGCCTTGCGTGCCTGAATTGTTGTTCTAAAAGGAGAAGGGAAATATGACTGAAAATTAAGAGAAGTTGCTCGTTGATGGATGCAGAGAGACCGAACTCTCAGTTTAACGCGAAGAGAAGCTAGAGGCCAAAGGAGCCGAGCTCTCTTTTTCACGTTTCCTAAGGAAATCTGGAATGTTTGTCAGGCCAAGTTGCTTTCAAGAGAGAGGACAGAGGAGTGAAGGATGAAGGATGAAGTTCCCTGACTGGGAACTCACGGAAAGCGCGAAGAGAAGGGCGGGGAGGTAGTTACCCAACGTCTCTGAGATGAACAACAGTTGCAGAGAGGTAGTACAGAGGAAGAGCACAAAGGTCAAAGCGAAAGCGGATGAGACAGAGTAAAGAAGAAGGAAAGGAAAGGAAAGGCGACCGAAGAGGAAAAAGCAGAAGATGATGGTGGCAGAGAGAAGCGTGGCGTCTCTGAGGTCAAGAAGGAGGATGATATTCACAAAAAAACAGAGCTCCAACTCAATCTTGGTCTTCTGACTGGAGGAGAGATCCTTGGAAAAGTCAAATCTGGATCACCAGTCGAGCTATGGAGCATGTTGGTGGCGAAGGCGATATCCGTCTTCACAGGCAATAAGCATCATGGTGGGCTTGCCTAGGGCCTTTGTTTTAGTTAATAACTATTTTCCACAAAGGTTCATTCACTGATTTCACGGGTTTTTTGCACAGCTTGATATCAATTGTGCTATACATCACGTCCAGCTTTTATGCTGTTCACTGAGCGCACCGTCACCAAACCGCGCACTCAATGCCATCTTCATTTTTTGTGGGCGGTGAGAACCGTCTTGCATCCTAATTCTCTTAAGAACCTTTCCTGGTCTCGAGCGGTGAGACAGGGAAGAGCACCCTGCACTAGTGAGTTCAACTAGCTGGCAGAATCCCGACCGGGTCGAACAGCCGCCGCGCGAGCTCCCCCATTACCGAGTGGGCCCGAAAGTAGCCGGTACCTACAAACGCCGCACCAGAGGTATGGGTATGCCGGGTACCGAGTACCTCGTGACTCACCGAAGGCGGTCCAGAAAAAAGGTGACATGTTAGAAAAAGCAATGAAGCTTAATTGGATAAGTATCTGCGCATGCATCGTCTATGGCCTGGACCTGCTTATTGATGAAATGGTTACATGCGCAAGGATTGGACAGCAAATGCCACATCCTAGTGGACGCCTACTCTGTTGGATGGAATCCGACACTTCTGCAAATGCACGGCCTTTGGGAAGCCTCCTGCGAAGATAAATCGGAGGAGGTTCAAACCGGTGGTGGGATGGAATCCCCGGAACCGAGGAATGGCTTGCGTTTTCCGCTCGTCGGCGTGGTGGGTGTCCTGGAAACCTCCAACACGGTGGTTATTACATTTTCCGCCCATTATTGCACCGTGCTGACGCCCTTGTTGGGATCCGATAGCAATTGCTGCATTAACAAGAATGTCATTGCAATTGGTATCTTCTCGGCTCGCTGGCTAATATCAGTACGAGGTTAACTCAGTGAAATATCGACACGAAGTACGGAGTAACTACGGAG
Organism: Nannizziopsis barbatae; assembly: GCA_014964245.1. Taxonomy (NCBI): domain Eukaryota; kingdom Fungi; phylum Ascomycota; class Eurotiomycetes; order Onygenales; family Nannizziopsiaceae; genus Nannizziopsis; species Nannizziopsis barbatae. The sequence goes on from JACVYH010000008.1 coordinate 368,641, forward strand.
GAGCTTTGACAATCTTATTGTTCAGGTAATAATGGGATGACAGTGACACGTCAGGGGCCGCCTTCGAAACGCCCTCACGTTCGAGCCGGATTATAAATGATCATTGGCATTGTCACGATAACTGTCGAACAATTTCCAGGGAAATGGAATCAAGAACATGCGGCGTGGGTAACTTCTCCGTATGCGTGGGGATTTGTTGAGGGACAAGACCAGCGGCCCCCGAGTAAGCTCCCTAGCGCACATTTTGGCAAGCCGCCAAACCACTTCGCGGAGAATAAAGACAGGGTTTTAACCGAGCTTCAAGGTCACTAACGGGGACCATGGAATCCTCTTGAGATTATGAGGTCGCATAGTCTGTTCCTCAAATCAGTCGTGGCCGTACTCGACATCAAAATACGAGTTGATCTGCGCCCTTGTTAGCTACGGTGAAAGAATTGGGCTGGAGAGCGATTCCGTTCCAATTCATGCCCGAAAACAGCTTGCATTCTCAAAGGGTGGAAGTCGCATTTGGTAAGGAGTATCTGGTGATGCGAGATCACCACATGTTATCCGCGCGCCCCACTCGAAAACCGTTGAAGTGGGCTTAATGTCAGCGTTTTAAAAACAACTAACAAAAGGGAGAGCGCTGAGGGTGTTGAAGTCATGGCTCCAATAATCGATATTAATGGCTCCGAGCTGCCGGGTTGAGGATAGTTACTTGAGATCCAGTCCGAATCCATATACTCCGTAATCTCTCAAAGCATTTCTTCTCTTCGCGAGCCGAAACTTCCCCGAGCTCACAGGGATCGGGCGGCTTCTGCATAATCGGAAATCACTCGAGAAATCCATGCAGGACGATACGGAGGTACGCACGAAAAAAATGTGGATTAGAAGGGGCCGAACGACCGAACGGAGTTAGCAAAGCTGTTCCGCTCTTTTTTCCAACGTGCATGGCTTTATCGCCAAAGCTGCACATACAGATATTGGCGCCCCACACTTCGAATCAGGTTTTGCTCGCCTGCATATGTATCTCATCCTGGAGTCATACGGAGTACATAACATCAAATTAATTCCAAATCAGATAGATCGGATCATGCAACCCACACTGTGGAGGATGCTTCGCAACCTCCGCCTTCATGAGCCTCATGACATTGCCACCCTGGCTGGCCAGACGCGGGGAGGCAAATCTAGAGCAGCTCTCTTCTCAGTCTTCTGGTCGGGGTGTCTCACCTGCCATTGTCATCCTCATCTTATCACATTGTTATCGCCGCCGACTCGTCAACGGTGTGGCTTTGACAGAAACGGTTGAAAAACGTACTGGGCATTTAACCGCCCCTAAGGCGAGAAAACTGCTGACTCAGCTGATATTCACGTGATCTGGATCATACCGTGCCAAGACCATGGAGCTTCTTAGCGCCAACTCAAATCCGCTCAGCGAGCGGGAACTTCCAGACCAGAAGGGAATGCGATTCCAAAAGAGCTGAGGGAGGGCATCCTTCTCAACATATCAGTAGCACACAAGTGCACCTGACGCCAAATATCCTTGGTTTCTCCCTCATCCTGATGACAAGCTGTGCATCCATCCTGTGGCTGGAGAGAAATGGGTCTCCGGTCATACCCAGGCTACCCGCTCCACTCGTTGAGCACATGAAATCATGACTGACTCTCCGAGCAACCAGAGCTCTGCTGAGGCAGCTCTCTCCGCGGCAGTCGCGGCGCCAGCGCCTTCATCTATACCGTCGCAGCGATACGCAAGCAAAGCAACCAGTGCTTTTGCGCGACTAGCACACCCCTTTTTCTACGGATCACGTCCCCCAAGCCCCCAACCGACTTCCCCACGCGTGCCGGCACCGACACTCAAGAATTCGTCGTCCTCGTAAGTATTTGACAGCCACGCGATCCTTATTAGGAACAACTTTCTTTGGCTATGGAACGATGACAAAAGAATTCTAATGCTGTTTGTTGCACACAGAGCAGGAGCCTCGCCAATAGTCTCCCATAAAACCGGAATCCCGATCGCCGCTCTCGACATCTCTCCCCAACGTACGCACGCCATTCTTGCCGGAAGGGACATTCTTAAGACTATTCGGGTAACCCCTGAACGATGTACCGAGGAAGTCAATATTCGTTCTGCCATTATAGGGTATTCGGCTACTCATAACGCCTCACCAGCCGCTTTAGCTTCGAAGCACAAAGAACAATTGGCAATAAAGGACGTCAAATGGTCTAATGGAGAGCATGATCAAATCATCGCCACTGCAGCCGCAAATGGTCGAATCTCGGTCTATGACCTCAATCGCGTCGGCGTCGAAGTCGCCCGCTTTCAAGAACATTCACGCCAAGTTCATCGGTTAGCATTCAATCCACATAGGGGGGCATGGCTTTTATCGGGCAGCCAAGATGCAACAATCCGCATGTGGGATCTTCGTGTCCTTTCAGGAAATAGGGGTGCGGTCAATTTTGGAAGCAAACATCGGTTCAATGGTAACAGTGAGGCGGTACGAGACGTTCGGTGGTCTCCTGTTGATGGTGTTGAGTTTGCCACCGCTACTGATAGCGGTGCGATCCAAAGGTGGGATGTACGCAAAGAAAATGCTCCCTTAATGAAAATAAATGCCCATGAGAAAACGTGCTCGGCGATTGATTGGCACCCGGATGGCAAACACTTGGTCAGCGGAAGTGCGGACCGCCTTATCAAAGTCTGGGACTTCTCGTCCACGGATAGGAGACAGAAACCATCCTTTCAGCTTCGAACACCACAATCGGTGACAAGTGTCCGGTGGCGCCCTGCATGTTGGACCGGCAACGATGGGGACACTGGAGATTGGCAATCCACCCAAGTAGTAACGGCTTATGATCATGAAGATCCGCGCATCCACCTTTGGGACTTTCGCCGGCCTCACATCCCCTTTAAGGAATTCGACCATTATAACCGGTCAGCGTCGGACATGCTGTGGCACTCGAATGATTTGTTGTGGTCGGTTAATGCTGATGGTATTTTCACCCAAGCCGACATGAATCATGTGCCCCAGGTAATACAACGGCAAAGGCCATGTGCCGTAGCATGGAATCCGAACGGCGGAATTGCGTTTGCTCGTCAACGGCCTCGTCAGCGTCAGTCCAGCACCGGGTATAGCGTGACTGAATTTCTTGGGCTTGATGTCATTTCGGGCGCAAATGACAAGATTTCCACACTCCCAGAGGATACTACAGACGAACACTCGGCTCGAAAGAGGTCCAGTAGAATATCGTACTCTAGAATATCCAAGTCCCTGAGTGGTGCATCTTCAATTTCTGAGGAGGATCCTCCCCAAGTGGTCCCACTTGAGAAAGCGGTCGGTAAAACCGGAGTCTACGAACCGACTGAGACTGGCATCATTGGGCGAATACCCGGTGTAACTTTTGACCAGGATATCTTCGTATTCCTAGCTAAAAGTTATTCATCGTTAACGCAAAACTACTTCTCTCAAAGCACTTCTCCAGCTGCAGTGAAGGAGTTCTTAGACAGTTTCGACTTTAATGCTATACAGGCGGATCGGGTGGGCTTGTTCAAACTCGGTAGGACTTGGAGGATTGTTAAAAATGCTATTTCGATGGAGCTTGCGCTTCGAGAGAAGCAGCAGCATCAAAAAGATGTCAATTTTCAGAAGTCACCTATACCTGACCAGATTGGCGAAAAAAGGTCACTGAATATAGAGCCACTCAAAAAGGTTTCAAGCTACATATTCGAAGGGGTCCATGACAGTAAAAATGGCACCCTTACCGCTCCTGAAAAAGCTTCTGAAGAAGCTACCAGAAATGGTGGGAAATCGAACGCTCCTACACCTTTAGTACGGCCAGCTCCTGGCATGCCAAGGACTGAATCCAAAGATGAGGAGAACGCAGAAAACCCCCTATCTGAATTCAATTTATTGCCTGAACCTGCTATGGACGCTAACAGGCGGCCAAGTTTTGTTACCGTGCCTGACAAAGCCTCTGATAATAATGAGGAAACAAAACATCAGGAAGATGAAGGTGAAAAGCTGGACCCAGAGCGCCTGGGAGAAGACAAAACAATCCACAATTATACAGATACCAGTGGACTAAAGTCCGAACCACTAGCGATTATTCATCAGCCAGATTGGAGATCCCAGGATAACGCAGACGACAGCCTCCAGCAGCAGGTCTATGCTCCCCAATCTCAAGAGGACGACTCCGTTCCACCTGATGTTAAAGAAACCCCGAAAGGTATCCTAGCTCTTGAAACTCTGTCTCAGAAAAGTCCTCGGCCACCTCAACCTGTTGTGTATGCCCGTTACGATTCCGGAGAGAGCTTTCCAATGTTCTCGGTTTCTACGGAGAGCTCTATTCCTACTAAATTCTTTACTGAAGACAATCCTTCTCCGGAAGGGAGACCGGATGATTCGCACCTTGGTGATAGTCCTTGGTCAGCCGTTGGAGAAGGTCCTTTGCACAGCATCCCAGAATTTGAGAATTATTCTCCTCGCAAAAACAGAGAACGAAACGATAGTGATCTAAGTGGCATGTCATTCGAAGTCGTCCCACTAGACTCAGATAAAATTGACCTAGAGAGGCCCATTCACCCCTTTCCACTAGCGGCCGAATATTCGGCCATCCAACGCCCCATCAAGGAAGTTCCTTCGATGGGCCTCGTTGATAAGCCATTTCATGGAAACCGGGCTGAGACCAGCCTCGTTGCTCCCCAGAGCTCCAAAGACCCTATCTTACCTCTCGCCGTCAAGCCTGTGTGCCCACCATGGAGCCCGCAGATCTTGTTGAGGGAGGCAATTAGACACTATGCCTCTGGCTCTACTGTTGATTTGGTCAGTGCTGTTCACTTTTTACACAAATTACATATCCTTTTCCGCTCTCTTGATGATATCATACCGTATGTGGAGCGAGAATCAATACTTCAAACTTTCAACGAGCAGCTTTTGCGGCGGCAAATGTACTGTGAGGCTGCCGAACTCCGACATCAATGTGTACCCGCCTATCCTGCCGTTTATGAGTACACACAGAAGGACGTTTTCATCAATGTCTTTTGTTTCCGATGCAATAAACCTTATGACAATCCAGTGCGTGATAATAAGATGTGTTATCGGTGCAATGTCGCACAATCGCCTTGTGTACTTTGTATGAGCCGCGACCCGCCAGAAGAGTGGATTCTACAAGCTTCTACTCTAATGAATACCGCCAGTCCAAAGCCTAAGCTTAGCCCTGCACAGTCCCGATCAGAAGATAATCTAGCCACGGTGCCCGACCCCAGTCCCGAGGTTCCCAACGAAAAGGAGCTTGGGCCTTCTATGCAGGACTTCACATCCAAAAACACATCCAAAAAAGGGTTATCTCTTTGGGCCTGGTGTCAAATATGCGGTCATGGGGCACACACTGCCTGCCAAATGCTCTGGCTCACCGACTTATCCTTCAGTGAAGGCGGCTGCGCCACTCCGGGTTGCGGCCATGACTGTGGGCCCGGCCCTATCCGAGAACGAAACCGTACATCCAAGAAGACAGTTCGTGACATCCAGACCCTGCGCCCTGCCCCTTTTGCCAAACGAGACTCATGGGCCGCGGGTGAAAGCAAAGCCGTTGAAAGGGTCAGAGGAATGTTAGGTGTTGCGGCGTCGGGGTCTGCCGTATCCTCATCAAATCCTTCCGCGCCTGGCGGAGGCCCATCCGCTGTTTTATCACCAAAAAAAGTTAGGCTAGTAGCCCCAGGAGAACAAGGAAAGGTACCTACACAGGACCAGAGTAGTTCCAATACGAGTGCTAGAAGGACAGGTGGTAACATTCTGAGAGGTGGGAAAATAGGTCGGATTAGTTAGGCCCGGCTACATTGTTGTCTACTCTATCTCTCTTTGCATGTTTTAAGCAATATCATGCAGGCTCGATCTAAGAATTCAAGGATCAGCCGAAATGGACAATACCCGAGATCCCTAATTCATCACATGAATTAATCGTCTTTCGGCCCCATCTTCAGGGCCGTATGGGCCTCATGCTAGTCCTTTTTTATTCATTACATTGGTAGCCAGTTTTTTTGTTTGCTTTTTGTGTCACATTGATACCCTTAATCCCGAACCCTACCCCATGCCCAATATTTTGAGATTCAACATTCATGTTGAGAAGTACATTTGGTATATGACTGCATAGCATAACTGTCGAGACCAATGTTTCTTTAGCTAAGAGTAAAATTTTGCGGTGTGAATTGTGTGAATGCGTCGATACGCACGATGCAGGACATGATAAATACCCATACCAATAAAACCATAATTCATTTCACATATACCACCTCATGGCACTTGCGTCACCTTTTGAAACTCTCTGATGGTATGGCGTACAAAGCAGGCTCCAATCGTACGTGTTAGGACCTGTAAGTATGCATAGGAAGATAGGGATATTGGCTAGTAGAAACTTGCCATGCTACGGCACTTTGAAAAGTAAAATAGTCAGATGATTAGAGGTAAGACAAGGTCGAATTATCACAAGAAGATCCTAACACTAGCCAATAAGCAGGAAAACCGAAAATGTGCTTTATCAAAACTTTCGCTTCTTCTTTGCAGGACCATTTTTGGACGCTAAAAGCCGTTTGATCTCTTCGCGTTTGCGGTTTGCTCGTTCCTCTGGGGTTTCCTTGTCTGGAACAGTACTTTTCTGTGAGGCGGAAGGCTCAGTTTTCGCTTCCAGAATAGGGGACTGCCGCTGTTCTAAAATGTGTGTTTGTGCACTTGTCCCTGAGACTTTGGGTTTATTGTCGTCAGAACCATCATCAGCTGTTGATATGTCGGCTTCGGCAGATACAACAGCCTTGCTTTGTCTATTCACTTGTCCACGAGTGGCTTTGCTGCCCCCAATTATACCGAGTTTGTTTTGACCCTTAGCCGATTTCGGAGCAGGGGAAATGCTTTTAGAGCTTTCTTCAGATTCAGCATGCCCCTGCGATGGCTGTTTGCTCTTGAGATTGGGGTTTAATGCCTTATTGCCGCCTATTTGCCCAAGCCCCTTTGTCGAACGTTTATTTGTTGTTTTGTCCATCTTTGCGGGCTGGTTGAGGTCGCTTTCGTCACTGTCTGCTGGGCTCGATTTTTGCCGTTTACTGGGGCGGAGAACAGACTCTCCTTCATCTTCTGACGCAGTTGAAATTTCTTCAGGCTGCTTCTTTCGACCGTTCTTAGAAGTTGCAGTATCAGATTCTGTTTCAACAGAGTCCCCCACTAGCGGTTTGGCAGTCTTAGAAATTTTTCTACCGCCGATAGTTCTAAGTCCACCCATGTTTGCTCTTGGCTTCCTGGAGCAGGTTTCAAATTCAGATTCGGTAGATTCATCAGTAGGAGGGGTGGGTTTAGCAGCTTTGGGTTTTTCTTTTTGGGTATGTACTCGTGGATCGGTGAGGTGTTCTCTCTCTCCATCAGGGTTAATGGATTTATTCGCCGCTTCCCTAGGGGATATTTGATTTTTGCTATGCTGAGGGCGAGACTCGAGGCCTCTCTGTAAACAAGGAGTTTCCTTGGTCTAATATTATCAGTTAGTAATGCCACGAACGCTCGCATTTTGCTACGTACCTCGAAATCATCGTCACTCTCTGTTGAATCCTCTTCTTCGGGCTGTACTCTTGTTTGTTTTGAAAACGCTTTCTGTTCCACAGTGGAGCTCACAGTTCCTTGATCAGAGTCCAAAAGTTTACTCCACCAATCAGTACTACCTTTCTCTAGGAGGTCGAACTGCTCCGCATTGGAGAAAGATTGAATTATTGCCTCTTCTGTATTGTCGCTTGAGGTTCGATGAGGAGCGTCTTGTTCCCAGGTAGTCTCATCGAAAGGAGCAATTCCTTTAACTAGTCTTGTTGCTTGGTCGAAGACCGATCCTTTGCGGCCATGCCGCAAATTCGACAACGATGGAAATACTATGCTAAGATCGATTCCAGAAGAGTCCAATTTGTCAAACATCTTCCTTAAAGCCCAGTCTTTTACTTTTAACTGCTTTATAAGTGAGCCCATACGCATTTCAGAGTTGACCGCGTTTCGGAGCACTGGAACGAATACTTGATTGGTGAAGGCTTTCTGCGGCATTCGGCGCAGCGTGATAGTCCAGACAAGGGGCTCTAGAGGCGACGGCAGATTTGTTTCTGTAGACAATTTGAGACAATCTCCGTTTGTACCAGAGGATAGGGAGAGAGCAGTCTGTTCCTTGCCACACAAGGCATCCGCGATTTTCTGAAGAAGAACAAAGTACTGGTCATCACCCTCGCTGGGATCAATACTTGTATCACATTTCAAGGCGGTCGCGATAACTTGCTTGCGAGTGAGAGACTCGGACCAAACATGAGTCAAGTCCGTAAGAACGACATCGTACCCTCCTGGGCCAGTGGAGGACCTGACGTATAGCGGTTGGCTAGGTCCATGGCCACGAAGAGGTAGTTGCTGCCAGGTCTTAGGCATTATTTCGTTCAATCATACGTAGTACATATATTCAGGGTGGCTGCCGAAAGCATTCGGGATTTCAGCATATTTATAGCCATGAATGTTGTGAATCGTGATGAATGGACTCAGGCGGACTGGTGCCTGGAGCTGGACCAATTGTAGCCTTTTCCCAGACGGATTAGTTAAAATCCGGACCGAGCTACCTTTTGAAAAGAACCTTATGACTAATACTCTATTTTCTAGAGGGGAAGCTTTGCCGAGCTCGGTATACTTTCCTTATATCTCCTGCTGGCTTGTAGGAGCAAATGGATGTCGAGTGAACTGGCGAATACCGCAACTGAGGATTAATATCAGTACATACACTCAAACGCATACATTTGCTCGCCATGTCTCTTTCATATCGCGATAGGCAAGGATCGAAGCGGAGCCGATCTCGATCTCCATCATGGAATCGCCCTGAGAAAATCCGCCACACCGACAGAGAACATCCGGATACGCAGCGCCCTGGGGTACGCGGCCACGATAGCCGACGACCATGGAGTATGCGGGAACAAGCTCGCCTCAATCAGTTGCAGGAGGATGAACAGATGCGGAAATGGGTTGCTGAAGAAGATACCTTCGTCCTTAGACAGGCGAAAAAGAAAGCCGAAATACGGGTGAAGGAAGGCCGACCGAAACCAATCGACTGGCTCACAATCACCTTACGTATCATAGATCCCACTAGAAATCCTCTTGATGATGAAATCCCCGACTCGGAGGTAGATCTTGTCGATCCTGATGGCGTTTTCGAGGGACTCTCCGCCTCCCAACTAGCCAGCCTGGAACAGGATATTGATACGTTCCTGAAGCTCGAAAAGAACCCTGAGAATCAAGATTACTGGAAAGTTAGTATCGAGATACTGCATTTTTAAAGCAGTCAAACCTGACTAATTTGGTTTCTAGACATTGAAAGTTATCTGCAAAGACCGAAAACAACGGTTCGAATCGAGCGCGCCTGAAGATCGAGCTGTAAGTTCCGTTGCCTCCGATGTAAACAGGCTCCTAAGCCCTAAATCATACGAAGAGCTGGTCACACTTGAGTCACAAATACGAAGGAAGCTGGAATCGAGGGAACCGATAGATACAGATTACTGGGAACAATTACTGAAAAGCCTTACGGTCTGGAAGGCTCGCACAAAACTACGACGTGTGTACCAGTCCGTGATCAAGGGTCGCGTTGATGAGCTGCAAAAACAACAACGACAAGAGGCAAATAGCGTACAAAAAAAGCTGTCTCCACTTGCGCCACTCAGCACATTTCGCGCTCCAGATCTCATATCCAGAAACGGCAATTTATGTCCAGAATTAGACCCTGATCCACTTTTACAGCTCCAAACTCGGGATCAGATTCATGATATAGTCGACGAGGAATCTTTTCTCTTCGAAGTGGTATGTCCACCTTCTAAATGCAGTTGTTTTTGTGTCACAAGCATGCTACTAAACGTTTTGCAGCTATCCGATCGAAAGAGAATCCTAAAACTGGGGTTTGTGCCCCTACGTCAACGCGCAACAGAAAAGCTGGTACCAACTGCATCTCATACTCGAAAACCAGTCACTGCAACAACAGTCGCTCCACGGTTTCTCCCAACCCCTAATGACGATTTTTCTCAGGCCACAAAAGCGCTTTATGAAAGAGAGGTCGCTAGAGGCATTAGCGAGAACGAAGAAATTTTTGCTGGTGAGGAGGTCGATAACACCACGACTCAACCAGCTTGGGCAAATAAATACCGGCCCCGTAAACCTCGCTATTTTAACCGCGTACAGATGGGCTACGAATGGAATAAGTATAATCAGACCCACTATGACTATGACGACCCGCCACCCAAAGTCGTTCAGGGATACAAGTTCAACATTTTCTACCCCGACCTTATCGATAAAACAAAAGCTCCAACCTATAAAATCGAGCGTGAACATGGAAGAAAACGCGGCCAATCTTTTGCCCCTGCCGGAGAGGAGGATACTTGTATCATTCGCTTTCTGGCAGGCCCGCCCTATGAAGACCTTGCCTTTAGAATTGTGGATAAGGAATGGGATTACAGCGCTAAGCGAGAAAGGGGTTTCAAGAGTACTTTTGAAAAGGTACGCACGGGCTCATACCACACCCACACAATTCTAACCTATAATATTAGGGCATTTTACAATTACATTTCCAGTTTAAAAAGGTATGCTTCCACATGCTCACATGGTTTGAGATTGTATTTCTTACAGAGAAAATAGATCTATTATCGCAAATAAGCCTGTCATCCATCAGGCCATACTTGAGACCCGGCAGTTCTTTAGCTACATACGTCAGGTTGCACACAAGTTGTGGATTCGAAATCAGCCGGTCGCCCTGTATTCTTAAGTTGTGCTGAAAATCGGGCCGACACCCTGACTTTTAGAAATATCTACATGATAAAGTCACTTAGCCGCCGTGCAGATTTCTGAGAGTGTTTTATTCATACTACTTTGCATTTCTTTTGTCGACCAGTAGCCCTATGATGAGCCGAACTCTGCAACATTGATTGAGCCCACCTCCCTGCATGGTGTTAAGAGCAAGAAATTGCAAACATTCTTCCCTTTTAATACTTTTTGTTCCTGCGATATCGGACTCTTCATATACACGATCCCGCCTTCTCTTCATTTGGCTGATCAGGTGACGCAGGTACATACAATCAAGCCGGCGGCGGTCTGCCCTAAAGCCTGGGATCATGCTCCGCCCAAATGCAGGTTGGATTTTGGGGACATGGGGGACCGACTGGGATCTTCAATTTGAACTAGTGGCGACACTCTTGAACCTGGTACATGTGCCTCACTCCTGGCTTACTCCTATTGGCTTTGTGGAGGATGATCTAGAAGATATTCAAGCTTCCAGAACATTTTTTACCCACTTTTAAAGTCTCCACCATCTCCCGCTATGCCGTTTTAAAGGATGTAACTAGTGACAGAGGTGCACTTGTCATGCAGCTTCCCGCCCGAACCAACTAGCTTGATACAATTTTCTCCCCATTTTTGCTCATACTGTATAAACAGACCTTGGCTACCCTTGCATATAGCTGGCCTTACGCATGGACAGCGGATTGCTGTTCCACAAGGGCTACTCTTTCAGGCTTAAACACCATGTTATACTGAATTTCAGTCCAATCTCCGGGGTTTATTAATCCCTTGTTTGCTTGTTTTCTACAATCTGCTTTTCAACAGCTTGTTCTGAGCAAGCATGTATTCTTTCGCCTTACTCTGACCTAACAAAGTCCCCGGCAAATGCCCCATCCCTTTGCGGAAAGCTGCTTCTTTCTCTTCCTTAATTTTGTCTCACAGTCACGTCCTTGAACCATTTCTCTTCATTTCGATCCCACGCTCTGGAAATCTGTTGACCCCACCTTCTTTGGTACAAGCCTAACAACGTGACTTGCTATTCAGCGATGCGAAGGAAGAGGATGGAGGAAGCTCCCATGTCTCAGTCCCTCTTTGATGTCCCCCAAGATACCGCCTACCATCTCTTGACTACACCGCACTTGAGCGGAAAATCATCTTTACAACGAGTTCCGTATCCCTCTCAAGCCGATTCCGGTCCAGAAACCCTTTTGGGAGATTTTCCCTCTCATTCGACTAAGGATTTGCCCGGTTTAGTACATAACTCGGAAATACGTACCTCAGCATCAATGACGGCTTCTCTTCCAGACCCATATACTTGGGACTTCGAGATGAGCGATCTTGCGGGTACCAGTGTCTTAGACATTCAAGATCAAGACTCTGGGGAGGGTTCCTTCTTGTCTTCTTGTGAAAACAGCGAGTGGCTCGATATCAACCAGCTCCTGCCTACCCCCGAAGATTTTCAATACTACTCTGGGAACAGAGACTTACAGACAACGCAGCAACCCTCTGAATCAATACACTCGCCTGCGTCTTTTCCTGATACCGATATTCTCCTTTCTCAATTCGATATGTACGGCATCAACCCTCGGGCGTCACTCGACTCAATCTCACGACCAGGAAGTGTCGTGTATTCTCCTCTGACTACAGACAATTCAATGACGTCTAGTCCCCTAGGAGACCAGCACTTAGCTTTGCCACCACGGTCAGTTCCGAACATGGCTAAGGCCCATTTGGAGGAGGAGTCCGATATGGATCCGAGCACATCCGATGAGCCATATGCAAGACTGATATGGAGGGCTCTAATGTCCGCGCCTGGCCACAAGATGGTTTTGAAGGAGATTTATGAGTGGTTCGAAAAACACACGAAAAAGGCTGCAAATGACAAGTCAAAAGGGTGGCAGAATAGCATCCGTCACAACCTTTCCATGAACGCGGTAAGTACCATGGCTGTCGACCCTTAGGGGTTCTTTTCTAACACCTTTCCAGGCCTTTGAGGGAGTCAGGGAAGTGGCCTCACCAGGAGGATCACCGAAAAAATCCGGTAATGCTTGGGTTCTCACCGACCGGGCCATAAAATACGGCGTGCAATCAACGACAAGGTACAGGAAGCCGGGAATTCACAAGAAGACTGCAAAGTCTGAGCACCCAGCGCCGCAGCGGCAGCGGTCGGGGGCGAAAGGCGGGCGTGCAGCCAAAAAAGCAGCCAAGTTCAGACGAGCCCTCGAGGCACATCAGACCGGGGAAAATCACTGCTACTTTGACAGTGGCATGACAACCCATGCGCCCTTCGTCCCAACGGAAACGCATCATCTGCCTCTCCCAAACCCCGACGCTTTCGTTGCCAACGAATACAATCTGAGCGATCTCTCTGGCTGCACTGAATTTTCAAAAGAAACACCGATCTTCTACCACGGCATTGGGCCCGGTGAGAAGGGTCTCTTCCCAGGCTATTCTGATAGCCAAATCATTGGTCTAGACTACAATTCATTCCTGTAAATTTGACTTTGGGATAAAGATGAACGGGCTGTCCCATTCCTAGCAGCTTTGACCTCTATGAAGTTGCTTTTTCTTGGTATCTTGCAAACGTCACCCTCCCTGCAGTCATATGCACGGCGATTTCTCCGCTTCTTTTATTCCTTACAGAGTATTACTCGTATTGTGGTGTCATTTTGCATTTTGCATCTTCCTGCATTTTCAACAAATTCATTTCAGCGACAGTGGGAACACATGGAGCATTCTTTGGGAGTTTTTTCGGACACTCGGGGCCTTGGGAGCGCACTGCATGGCGAAGGACGTTTTGGCTTTTTTGGATGGATGGACAATGCATACGGTTAATAGGAGGGTTTTTTTGTCAAGTTAATTGAATTGTATGATAGTTTTGAAGATCATGGGCTCGTTTTGCTTTTCAGCTCGACGACCATTGGATTCTGATCACGCAAGGATTGCCCGAGCAATATAATTACCAGAATATGCTCAATCTACGAGAGGCGCTTCCTGAAATTTACGACAAACGACATCACCAGCCCCGTGGGCTCTTGAAACACCTCCTTTAACTGTCTCGAAGATTATACCGGTGTGTTTCTTCCTTTCCTGCAAAGGTCAGAGGAAGCACATGCGGTTTGATTGGTTTGGAAACCGTAATGGCAGCGAGATCCCGCCAAGCGAGGAAATTATTCCCTCAGTGGGTTTTCTTCCAGGCTGCTTGAACGCATCTCCCAAGCACATCTGTATTTCTTGCGGGAAGCATGCAGGAAGCTGAGGTTGAGGCCGAATCCGCGTAGGTTTGTAATAAACGGCAGGGATTCCAAGGAATGCCCTGAATAGTGCGTTCAAGGTAGCTCGGTTCGAGGGACAAACGGCGCTCCGAATTACATGGCTAAATTGATCCGCGACCAATCAGCAGGCGATAGTGGTGATGGCCGCAGGATTCCTTGTCCATTGGGTGGATGGGGTTCGTTTTGTCACTTAGAAGGCCTTGTCAACGGCTTAAAGGGCTGTGCAGCCGGAGAATGCTTATTGGACGCTGGGGTAACGATTGAAAGGACTTGCGGTGCATGATTACGGAGAACATGCAAGAATCAAAGCCCTTTTCACTCTTGTCAATCTCACAGATTCTTTGTTGACAACCCGGGCACAAATTCATGGGTGAAGCCGGTGCCGAAAAAAAGCATCGTGAAAAGGGGCGCTAGCCAAGGGTTCGAGCCTCCCCGGGCGTGCCGCAAAAACAAATTGAAGTCATTTCGTGTGATTTCAGAATCTATCATCAGTCGACAGAATCCTGATAAAAATATACCCATGGCATTTGATACTGTCCACACAGTGGTCTGCATGCAGAGAACTGCCGGTGTCTTCCCCACAAACTACAGTACATAACCTTCCGCAATTACGGGACGCTCAAGAGAACTTGGACATTTCTTATGAAGAGCGACGGTAGGAAAAAAGAAAAAAATTCTCTGTACGGAGTCGACCGTTCGCTAATGTGTGGCTTGCGTGAGCTTTCGCCCGTCCAAACGCGCTTGGGTCTGAAAAAAAAAAATTTTCCCTTGGCCTTGCATCTCGCAACGGTTGACCCGTTGAAACGGGCAAATCTCCGGGCTTGATCTTTCTGCTAGTTCTAGAGGATCGGCATGGATGTCACAGGGCAAGGTTATTCTCGGCCTGTAGAGATCACTCCTGGATAAGATTGTCGGTGAAATTTTGGATGCAGGCGAGAGGTCTGAATCCATGCAGCTCGCTGCGGATGCGCCGCCGAAGGCCTGGGAAGCATATTATATTGTGCATGTTTGTCCGGAGTATCCACTAGTCATCCATCTGTGGGACTACTTCATGCTGCGGCGTTTTTGCGTCTGAAAGATATCCGTTTGGCGTTCTGATGGACGATCCAACCCGGATCTTGCCCTGGAACAATTTTGAGGTCAGTACGAAAGTCTTCCAAGACAAGGAAGACGGAATCCGACCACGCTAGCTCCGGTGTCGAATGAGATTGTCGATGTTTGACTGACAACGCACTTTCACCAGATCTGTGGCTAGAGGCAGTCCGATCCAGAATTCACCCCGTGTTTCTCAGCCATTTTAGAATGCTTTCCGTACGGCAGCCCGGAATGACTTCTCCGTGCGTATTGAACATGTCACAGCCAATCCTTGCTAAACCTAGTAATGACCTCCATCCCCACTAGCATTGTGGACGAGGGTGTCAAGACTGGATTGACAATGCGGCTGTTCCGTTTCAATTTCTGGCCATGTATGTATGTATGTATGTACATACTTTCGACCAGCCAAGATGATTATCTTCCATTCTGGAGACAAAGATAAACGGGCCTGTCGAGTGGCTCTTCCACTTCGTGTTGCCCAAAGATCAATTCTACACATTTGGTCACTGATATTCGTCTTAGTGAATACATAGTATAGAGGATCAGGAACTACTGTACTTGCGCCTTTGAACATACATCTCAGCTATAATTAATGCCAGTTTCGCCGCATCATTCCACCTAACTTTTCTTACCATGGCCTAAGATGGTGGTGATATCGAGTACTATATGTATGTATGTACATATGTAAATACACCCTTTTGAGGAATGATTTCGACATAGCTCCCGCCCGGATACCCATACATGATTATGCATCTACTACATACATACATACATACATATGTCTCTGACAAAATTTCGGGATTATCGGCACCATTGCAATCACAACGAAATTTCCGTAATGCTGGAGAAAGATGGTACATACACATGTAGGGAGTGCATTGCATACATACGGAGTATGCTTCTTACACAACTGGCAAAGAGAGAGGAGAGGTCGCCTCCCTGTTCCATGGATATCCCATCCACTACCTACATAAACAGGGTGGACGACAACTTGCATCAAAAATGATGCATAACATTTTAAAATGCCGATTCCAGGCCGGTTTCCAGAGAGACGGGCTGTGTTGAACATTCCATGGTCCTGGTGTGGATATCATCCACCCCGGCTTCGAATTGGTAGAGGTCTGTACGGAGTATGCACATGCCAAAGAAAAATTTAGGCTCGTTCGGAACACAATATGCATTCAGAGAGTCTCGCATGCAGTGTTAAGCACATTAATATTGCCTCACTGGGAATATTCGACCTATCTACTTTTAGGGGCATCTCATGCACCATTTTACTATGTAGAACAGACGGCACGGCGAGAAACTTCGGTGGAACCTATGGACGGACATCTGGGCAATTGGTGATGTGATAGGGTTATTAGCCGCTGCAGTCGACCGCCCTACATATTGTTCCAAATACCGGATCTGACCTGTATATTGACGTTGCCTACAAACCCGTCTAATAGTCATTCTTTGTTTCGCATAGGCGGGATCTTTGGGTACAGAATTCGTCTGTGGATTGCATGTATTGAAGAGTGATTTATCTCCAACCAGTCCAAACGATTTTGGCATAATGAATAGCAGGCATTTTGTTTCAAGCTTTTTTTTCTTTGTATACATACGGTTGCAAGATGATTTTGTGCGAGAGCTTCTTTACTTTCAACCAATTCAACTGAGACCGCGAAAGGTAACTGATGCGAAGAACAATATCAAAGTCAAAGACAGCTGTTTACCTAGCTGATTGATTGATGGGATTCGAAAGCCTTGGATTTTTCGGTTTCATTGGTGTTGCCGCTCTAACGACGGTGGTTAAATGAAGCCTGTCATATAATGAAACATGGTCATTAAAACGTCCCATGGCAAGACTCAATTCGAAAACTCGCGCAGGTTGATCCCAGAACTCCAGTTCAATTCAACATCATTCCAGACCCATTACCGTACTAGGCTAACGCTCATCGCTTTTTTGCCGAAGCTGCGGCCTTCTCCTGTGACTCCTTGAGAACCTTCTTGACAATCTTTTGCTCTTCAATTAAGAAAGCACGGACGATGCGGTCTTTGACACAGTTGGCGCAACGAGATCCACCGTAGGCACGAGACACATTCTTCTTGGAGCGGGAGATTTGGGCGTATTCACGAGGGCGAAGAGCAGGAATCTATGATCCATCTCAATCATTAGTGACTCCAATTCCTTAACTCTCGACTCATATTGTTCTTATCGAGTTTAATGCTGCTTTTAGACCATCAAGTCAAGGGAAACTCACGCCTGGGAGTTTGATGCTGCAATCACCGCACTTTGGGGCAGTGCCCTTCTTCTTAATGTGAAGGTATCGAAGTTCACCACCGGGTGTCTTGATCACGCGGACTTTATTGGACCGCGTCTTGTACCTAATAATGCAAACGAAATACTGTTAACATCATTCTTGAATTGTAGGGAGCGATTTTGGCAGCTGGCCGGCTTATGAGAGTGCACGTACGGGTTCCGTCGTCGCTAGATGTGAAAAAGTTCAAGTCAGCATTTCCGCATGTAGTCCCATCCCACTATCATTGTAGACTCACGTATTGAAGTCTGGTGGCCATTTTGTATTATCCTCTCAAATCTCGGCAGTCCTTGAGATTCAGTACCGGAGGATGTCGACGGTGTTTCGTTGTTCGTTGTCGTCGATTTGATTTCAGCGAGTCGCCCGATTTGTGTGGGTTCTGTCGCCTAAAGCTTTCCACGCTAAAAAGTTTGGCGAGTTTACGCTAGTCCCGTTTCGGTCTAGCCCAGCCAAGACCCATATAGTCGCCACCTCAAGGAAATCTTCCCAAACGCGCAACTCGTCCTTTCGTTGTAACGATTCGCAGCTCTGCGATTTATTACCTATTACCAAGTGAATCACGAGCAACGCCTATCATTTACTCGAGACCTCTTTTCTTTTAATTATTAAAGTTGGGCTACGAGCGATCACCGCAAGCCCTCATGCTGGAAAGGACGTGAGCCAGCAACACATTAGCGACGCGCGAAGCTCCGTCGTGATTCCATCAATTATTCTCCCGAAATGGCTTCGCTACCTCCTCCGCCGCCCCCAGGATGGGGAGCTGGAGCTCCGCCATCCATGCCTCTTGCTCCTCCTCCACCAGGCTATCACCCACCAGCCGATCCAAGAGTCGCCAAGTTCGAGCAAAAGAAGAGGGAATGGCTTCGAACTCAGCGAAACCGATTCGGGGAGAAAAGAAAGGCGGGCTTTGTCGAGACTCATAAGGCTGATATGCCCCCAGAACATCTACGGAAGATTGTTAAAGATATTGGAGACGTATCACAGAAGAAGTTCAGCACGGATAAAAGAAGCTACCTTGGGGCCCTGAAGTTCATGCCCCATGCGGTGCTAAAGCTTCTGGAGAATATGCCGATGCCATGGGAGTCTACCAGGGAGGTGAAGGTACTTTATCATGTAAACGGTTGTTTAACTCTTGTCAACGAAACGCCTCGGGTTATCGAACCTGTTTTCCATGCACAATGGGCAACTATGTGGGTTTGTATGCGGAGGGAGAAAAGCGACCGGCGGCATTTCAAGAGAATGCGATTCCCTCCTTTCGATGACGAAGAGCCTCCGTTGTCCTGGTCGGAGAATATTGAGGATGTTGAGCCTCTTGAACCAGTTCAAATGGAACTTGACGAAGGGGAAGATGGCCCCGTCTACGAATGGTTTTATGACCACAGGCCGCTTCTCGATACATCACACGTCAATGGGCCTAGTTATAAGAATTGGAATTTGACACTCCCCCAAATGGCAACTTTATATCGTTTAAGTCGACAGTTGTTGAGTGATGTCGTCGACAAGAATTACTTCCATATGTTCGATTTGAGCAGTTTTTTGACAGCAAAAGCCCTCAATGTTGCTATACCAGGCGGCCCCCGATTTGAACCCCTCTATAAGGACATTGATCCTAATGACGAAGACTTTGGGGAATTCAACGCGATTGACCGTATCATTTTTCGAGCACCAATCAGAACGGAATACAGGGTTGACTTTCCTTATTTGTACAACTCTCTGCCAAGAAGCGTCAAACTGTCGTGGTACTCTCATCCCCAGGCCGTTTATGTCCGCACAGACGATCCAAACCTTCCTGCGTTCTATTTCGATCCTATCATCAACCCAATATCTTCCCGGTCTGTAGCGCCCAAAAATATCACCATAAGCCACGAAGATCGGGTGTTTGGGCCTAACAGCGATGAGGACGATTTCGAACTTCCAGGAGATGTTGAGCCATTTTTGGCTGACGAAGAGTTGTACACTAGCGAAACGGCATCTGCGATTAGTTTGTGGTGGGCTCCATATCCATTTGATCGTCGCTCAGGCAAAATGGTTCGAGCACAAGATGTTCCATTGGTCAAACAATGGTACCTGGAGCATTGTCCGCAAGGCCAGCCTGTCAAAGTTCGAGTCTCATACCAGAAATTGCTCAAAACATATGTGCTCAATGAACTACATAAGAAGAAGCCGAAAGCCCAGAGTAAACAAGATCTGTTGAAAGCATTGAAAGGAACAAAATTCTTCCAGCAAACGACGATTGACTGGGTGGAAGCTGGTCTCCAGGTCTGTCGTCAAGGTTTCAACATGCTCAATCTTCTGATTCATCGCAAAAATTTGACATACTTGCATCTGGATTACAACTTCAACTTGAAACCTGTCAAAACTTTAACCACAAAAGAGCGGAAGAAATCGCGTTTCGGAAATGCTTTTCACCTTATGCGAGAGATTCTTCGACTGACCAAGCTAATTGTTGACGCCCAAGTTCAATATCGCCTGGGTAACATCGATGCCTTCCAGTTAGCCGACGGGATTCTTTACGCCTTCAACCATGTTGGTCAACTCACCGGAATGTACCGATACAAATACAAGCTCATGCATCAGATTAGATCCTGTAAGGACCTAAAGCATCTGATTTATTATCGCTTCAACTCCGGACCGGTAGGTAAGGGGCCTGGCTGTGGGTTTTGGGCACCTGCATGGAGGGTATGGCTTTTCTTTCTGAGGGGCATCATTCCTCTGCTTGAACGTTGGCTTGGCAACTTGCTATCTAGGCAGTTTGAAGGCCGCCATAGTAAGGGTGTTGCGAAAACAGTTACAAAGCAGCGTGTAGAGTCTCACTTCGATTTGGAGTTGAGAGCTTCCGTGATGGCGGATCTTATGGATATGATGCCTGAAGGAATCAAGCAGAATAAGGTCAACACAGTCCTCCAGCACCTTTCCGAGGCGTGGAGATGTTGGAAGAGTAACATTCCATGGAAAGTCCCTGGTCTTCCAGCACCAATTGAAAATATTATCCTCCGGTACGTCAAGAGCAAAGCCGATTGGTGGATCTCAGTCGCTCATTATAACCGTGAACGAATTCGGCGTGGAGCAACGGTTGATAAAACTGTGGCTAAGAAAAATCTCGGCCGTTTGACTCGACTTTGGCTTAAAGCCGAGCAAGAAAGGCAGCACAATTACCTGAAAGATGGGCCGTATGTGTCATCTGAGGAAGCCGTCGCGATTTATACTACTACTGTTCATTGGCTAGAGTCTCGCAAATTTTCGCCCATTCCGTTCCCCAGCGTATCCTACAAACACGATACGAAAATCCTGATTCTAGCCTTGGAACGACTACGCGAAGCTTATTCAGTCAAAGGCCGCTTGAATCAAAACCAACGAGAAGAACTTGCCTTGATTGAACAGGCATACGATTCTCCCGGCACAACTCTTGCAAGAATCAAACGTTTCCTTCTAACCCAGCGAGCGTTCAAGGAAGTCGGTATTGATATGAACGACAACTACAGCCATATCAATCCCGTTTACGACATCGAGCCAATTGAAAAAATCACGGACGCATATTTGGACCAGTATCTGTGGTATCAGGCTGATCAGCGACATCTTTTCCCATCATGGATTAAGCCTTCCGATTCCGAAGTACCTCCACTGCTTGTTTATAAATGGGCGCAAGGTATCAATAACCTGTCAAATGTATGGGAATCAGCTGACGGCGAGTGCAATGTAATGATTGAGACGGAGCTTTCCAAAGTTTACGAGAAGATGGATCTTACATTGCTCAACCGTCTACTCCGTCTCATCATGGATCACAACCTGGCGGATTATATCACATCGAAGAATAATGTCCAACTCAATTATAAGGACATGAATCATACCAACAGTTATGGCTTGATTCGTGGCCTCCAATTCTCCGGCTTTGTTTTCCAATACTACGGCTTGGTAATCGACTTGCTGCTCCTCGGCTTACAACGAGCCAGTGAGTTAGCTGGTCCACCACAGAGCCCCAATGATTTCCTCCAATTCAGAGATCGAGCTACTGAGACCAGACATCCCATCCGACTGTATACGCGATACATCGACAAGATATGGGTTTTCTTCAGATTTAGCGCCGACGACTCTCGTGATTTAATACAACGATTCCTAACAGAACAGCCGGACCCGAACTTCGAAAATGTTATTGGGTATAAGAATAAAAAGTGCTGGCCTAGAGATTCTAGGATGAGATTGATGAGGCATGATGTTAATCTTGGCCGCGCTGTCTTCTGGGATTTGAAAAACCGGCTGCCAAGGTCTATAACGACAATTGAATGGGACGATACTTTTGCAAGCGTTTACAGTCGAGATAATCCTAACCTTCTCTTCTCAATGTGTGGATTCGAAGTCCGTATTCTACCGAAGAATCGCAACCAGAATGAGGAATTCTCTGTCAAGGACAGCGTTTGGTCTCTTACCGATAATTCTACGAAGGAACGAACTGCCTACGCATTTCTCCAAGTCACAGAAGAAGACACACAGAAATTTAACAATCGCATCCGTCAGATTCTCATGTCCTCCGGATCGACTACGTTCACTAAGATTGCAAATAAGTGGAACACAAGCTTGATTGCCCTATTCACCTACTATCGTGAAGCTGCTGTATCTACCGTCAATCTGTTGGATACCATCGTTAAATGCGAAACAAAGATCCAAACAAGAGTGAAGATCGGTCTTAACTCCAAGATGCCTTCTCGTTTCCCTCCTGCGGTATTTTACACGCCGAAAGAGCTGGGAGGTTTAGGCATGATATCTGGTTCCCATATTCTTATTCCGGCAAGCGACAAACGGTGGTCTAAACAGACCGACACCGGAGTCACGCACTATCGTGCGGGAATGTCGCATGACGAAGAGACTCTCATCCCTAACATTTTCCGCTATATTATACCCTGGGAAGCCGAATTTATCGATTCTCAGCGTGTTTGGATGGAGTATTCCCAAAAGAGGCAAGAGGCAAATCAACAAAATCGAAGATTAACTCTTGAAGACCTCGAAGATAGTTGGGATCGTGGCTTGCCGCGTATCAATACACTCTTCCAGAAAGACCGCAGCACGCTTAGTTTTGATAAGGGTTTCCGGGCTCGCACGGAATTTAAGACTTTCCAGCTCATGAAGAGCAATCCTTTTTGGTGGACGAGCCAAAGACATGACGGAAAATTATGGAATCTCAATGCGTATCGCACAGACGTTATACAAGCGTTAGGTGGCGTCGAAACAATTCTAGAACACACTCTTTTCAAGGCCACCGCCTTTCCATCCTGGGAGGGACTCTTCTGGGAAAGGGCTTGCCTTGCCAAAGGAACACGATTGCTACGGTATGATGGCACAGAAATCAATGTAGAGGATGTACGGGAAGGGGACCGACTGCTTGGCCCTGACGGCAAGCCGCGCCGTGCTTTCAACATCGTGAATGGTGAAGATCAACTATATCGCATCAGGATCGACGGCAGTAACGAAGATCTCGTGGTCACACCAAACCATATCCTCGTACTTCACCGGGAGAACCTTGATCTTGAACTCGCAACAGGTGGCAATTATGAAACTGTGGAAATCACTGCCGCCGACTTTGCCGCTCTTTCTCCTCCAGAGAGAAAATTGTATAAGGCCTTCAGATCCCCGGGCTTCGAGATGCCAGATCTGACTGTACCATTAAACGCATATTTCCTTGGACTTTGGGTGGGCAATGGGTGCGACACCAAAAAGTACGACGAAAATGAGGAAACAGTTCGCGAATTTCTCATCGACCATGCTGCCGAGTTGGATACCCATTCTGTTTGGTGCGCTTCTGTTCCCGAGCTCAATCAAAGCACGGAACAAGCTCAGTGCTCTTCTGTCAATCAACGCTTCCCAGCGGTAAAGAAGGAGGAGGTTCGACATCAGCTTCAGCGTAAAGCACGGCAGACCATTCGAAAGCAGCGGACAGCGAAAAATTCCGCAGTGTCCACCGAGTTATCCGAAGAGCTTTTGCCGCGCCGATATCTCAGCGGAGAAGCTGATCTTGACTACAGCCAGTTTGAGGTTGTTGAAAAGCAAGATTCACTCTTAGGAGATGAACGGACTTGCTGTCTGCAAACAGGTCACCGAGCATACGGGGATTTACACCAGGGTGAACAAAAGCAACTCCTCGGTGAGATTCTTGACGAAGCCCAGGGCACCTCAACGGAACATGTTTTCCAAGCACTCGATGGATTAGGACTCATCGCTCATGGAATGCCTGATCAGAAACGCATTCCGTTTATATATATGAAGAATTCAAGATCTGTCCGTCTCGCCGTTTTGGCAGGGCTCATCGATAGTGATGGTTGGTACGTCCATTCCAAAAACATGCTCGGCTTCGCCCAAACCGAGCGCTTGAACGACAAATTCTTCTGGGATGTTGTCGCTTTAGCGCGGTCCTTAGGTTTTGATGTTTCGACACGAAAACTCCCAATTCGAAATGCAGAGCACACAGAACACGATTATCGGCTGATTGCCCAAATGTCTGGAGACGTGGCGGAAGTTCCTTGTCTCCTTCTACAAAAGGCAGGCGTTAAGCGTTTGAACCCTCAGGCGCGTAGTTTTACCATCAAAGATATTAGCCTTGAACCAAAGAAGACTGCATGGGCAGGATTCAGGGTCGACCAAGATCAGCTTTATCTGCGCCATGACTACCTTGTCCTGCATAACAGTGGATTCGAAGAGTCTATGAAATTCAAGAAACTCACCAATGCTCAGAGATCGGGTTTGAACCAGATTCCTAACCGTCGGTTTACGTTGTGGTGGTCCCCGACCATTAATCGCGCCAATGTCTACGTTGGTTTCCAGGTGCAGTTGGATTTGACCGGTATTTTCCTTCACGGTAAAATTCCTACTCTAAAGATTTCGTTGATCCAAATCTTCCGCGCCCATTTGTGGCAAAAGATTCATGAGTCCGTAGTCATGGACTTGTGCCAAGTGTTCGATCAAGAATTGGAACAGTTAGGAATTGAAACCGTGCAGAAGGAGACTATTCACCCCCGAAAATCGTATAAAATGAATAGTTCCTGCGCTGATATACTGATGTTTGCGACGCATAAATGGAACGTCACACGCCCATCTCTTTTGTTTGATACAAAAGACGTGATTGAGGCAACGACGTCGAACAAATTCTGGGTGGATGTTCAGTTAAGATACGGAGACTACGATTCTCATGACATTGAACGATACGTACGAGCTAAATATCTCGACTATACCACCGATAGCATGAGCATCTACCCGTCGGCGACTGGTTTGATGATTGGAATTGATCTTGCATACAATTTGTATTCCGCATACGGACAATATTTCCCCGGTTTGAAGGCCCTCATTCAACAAGCCATGGCCAAAATCATGAAAGCAAACCCGGCCTTATACGTCCTTAGAGAACGTATCCGTAAAGGTCTTCAACTCTATGCCTCAGAGAGCAACCAAGAATTTTTGAACTCGCAGAACTACTCCGAACTTTTCAGCAATGATATTCAGTTATTCATTGATGATACCAACGTTTATCGCGTTACGATTCACAAAACCTTTGAAGGTAACTTGACTACAAAACCCATTAACGGAGCTATTTTCATCTTCAACCCACGAACCGGCCAACTCTTTTTGAAAATTATTCACACCAGCGTCTGGGCTGGCCAGAAACGTCTAGGTCAGTTGGCCAAGTGGAAAACCGCAGAGGAAGTGGCAGCGCTCATTCGATCTCTTCCGGTGGAAGAACAACCCAAGCAACTGATTGTCACCAGAAAGGGTCTCCTTGATCCCTTAGAGGTGCATCTTCTCGACTTTCCCAATATCTCCATTCGAGCGTCTGAGTTACAACTGCCTTTCCAAGCAGCGATGAAGATTGAAAAACTTGCGGATATGATTCTTAGGGCGACCGAGCCTCAGATGGTTCTCTTCAATCTATACGACGAATGGCTAAAGACAATCTCGTCGTATACTGCCTTCTCCCGATTGATCTTGATTCTGAGAGCCCTTCACGTCAACATCGACAAAACAAAAATCCTACTTCGTCCGGACAAAACTGTCATCACCCAAGAGCATCACATTTGGCCCACTCTTTCAGATGAAGATTGGATCAAACTTGAAGTCCAACTCCGGGATTTGATTCTAAACGACTACGGAAAGAAAAACAACGTCAATGTTCAGAGTCTTACAACCAGCGAAGTCCGGGATATTATTCTTGGTATGGAGATTAGCGCACCATCACTGCAACGCCAACAAGCCGCCGAAATGGAGAAACAGCAGCAAGATCAAAAACAACTTACAGCCGTGACCACCAAGACTCAGAACGTACGCGGAGAGGAGATAATTGTCACCACCACTTCTCAATACGAGCAGCAGTCTTTCGCATCAAAGACCGAGTGGCGTACACGTGCTATTGCGACATCGAACCTACGCACTCGAGCAAACAATATTTATATTTCCTCAGAGGACATTAAAGAGGATGGCCATTTTACGTATGTCATGCCAAAAAATATCCTCAAACGATTCATTATGATTTCGGACCTCAGAGTTCAGGTTGCTGCCTATCTATATGGCCGTTCACCTCCAGATAACTCCCAGGTCAAGGAAATACGGACCATTGTTTTAATACCGCAGGTTGGTAATACTCGAGATGTTCAGCTCCCTCAACAATTGCCTAAACACCAATATCTCAACGATCTCGAGCCCTTGGGAATCATTCATACGATGTCCGGCAACGAGCCCTCATACATGACCGCTACGGACGTCACGCAGCACGCTCGTCTGATGAATGCGCATCCGTCCTGGGACAAAAAGACTGTGACAATGACTGTTTCTTTCACACCGGGATCAGTCTCCCTATCTGCGTGGTCATTAACACCTCAGGGCTATAAATGGGGCGCTGAAAACAAGGACGCCAGCTCAGACCAACCACAAGGATTTTCGACGAGTTTTGGTGACAAGTGCCAGTTATTGCTGAGCGACCGCATCCTCGGGTACTTTTTGGTTCCCGAAAATAGCGTTTGGAACTTCAGTTTCATGGGCAGCTCTTTCAGCAGCGTCGAGAAAAGACCAGTATATGTCAAAGTTGATACTCCCTTGAGGTTCTATGACGATCAGCACCGGCCTTTACACTTCCAAAACTTCGCTGAGCTGGAAGATATCTGGGTTGATCGAACTGATAATTTCGCATGATAATTTGTGTATCTCATTGTTTTTCCTGTTTCTGTTTCTGGTGTACTCATATGCTAAGGCCCGCTTTGGGGTCCTCCTACGATTTAATTTTTGGTCCTTCATTCTCAAAAAGGGTCTTCCATTTCTAACTTGTATTATCTGGGAACCAGTTGCGTTTGTGTACTTTTCAATCCTTTGTTAAGATGTATTTTTAAATATTTAGAGAATGGATCAGATAACTGTCTTATATGGACACCAGATGAGATCTCACGTATGCTCTCAGCTTTGATAATCAACCTCACAAGCGTTGACTGCGTAGTTAGGCGCCCTCTGCGGAGAATTTATGGCTGACACATGAAAGCTGACAGGTCCGACCATATAAATCGATGCGCCAGTTCCAACCTCCTTGTGCAATGAGATTTATACCTCGACTATCCAATGGCCACCTTTGACTTTCAATCCTATCTTCACAACCTTGACCCTAGATATACCTGGAGGATCATACGCCTCACAGGAGGCTTGGTCAATCTCACCGTTCGAGCTGAAAGAGAGACATGCTGCTCACCTGGAGCCCGCCTTACACGTCTTATTACGGGGAATGACGAGAAGGAACACCACCAAAGCATTGATTCATCTACAGTGGTGAACATTGGGGAGTATCAGAGTCTGATACTGAAATATGCACCACCGTTCGTAGCTAGTGTTGGTGAGAGTGCGCCGTTCGATCAAGTAAGGCAGGTAAGAAACCTCTGGCAATCAGGTATGATTTATACTACGGATAGTTACGTTTAATTTTGGCTGGGAATCTTCCGTTTTGTCAAATACACGCGAAGGAACTAATCAATTCCATAGAAAATCGAAACCAACGCTTTGAGGCTATTTTCTGATGTCCTTATGCCCATTGTCCCGAGGCCTGTTCTGTCTATCCCGGCAGCCATTTACCATGATGAATCATCACATATCCTAATCCTTGAGGATCTGGGGTCCCTTCCTCCCTTGTTGGATTTCCTGTCTCCTCCATCCTCGGCGGCCGAATCCTTGTCATTAGCTGCTAAGCTCTTCTCAAGCCAGGAGGCCTGCAAACACGTTGGAAAGAGCTTGGGCCATTTTTTTGCGTGTCTGCACAGGAAGCAAACCCTTGATAGAATCATCGATAGCTTCAAGGACGGTAGCCTTACCGCCTTTCATAACCCAAATATCAGAGAATTGATACGAAAGGTAGCAGTTTCCTCAGTCAAAGGCTATATGGATCGCTTCTATATCCCAGATTCAGAATTACTGGCGAATATTATCGAGCGCGATTTCGATAGAGACGACTTTTACGAAAACGAAAAATGTTTTACCCTGGGTGATTTGTGGCCTGGTGGCATTCTGATTGGAGGTCTGGGGACTGTTGTTAGCGATATTAAGATTGGTGTTATCGACTGGGAATTTGCTGGTATTGGAAGAGGCGTAAATGGGGATATGTCGCAACTTCTTGCGCACCTGCATGTGTATTTGATTGCCTGGAAAAGTCGTATACCACAGAATGGTTATTTGACTGCAGGTCTGCTGAGTTTGATCGAAGCCATATGCCTTGGATACAGCCAGGGGATTGGATGTGACTCAACTTCACCCCCGGAGGTGGTCTCTTTGCCCAGTCTGCAGATATTTCGCTCTGCTTTGATTCTCCATGGCCGCGAGATACTGCCGTCGAGAACGATTGGAATAGCTTTTCCGACAGTGACGAAAGTCGAAATCAAATGGTTCGACACATGGTGGAAGTAGGAGCATTATGCGTGCGGCTTGCAAGGGCATCGCTGGAGTCATTTGCTGAAGAGAATCATTTCTCGGTTGTCTGCAGGAGCATGGACGCTGCGATGATATCTGCGTTATTTATGAGACGGGATGCATTATATGACGGACTGGCGGTATCCCATCCGCCTGGTTGTTGAGTTTAGCGTGTACCAAGCAACTGAAACCCTCTGTTCTTCCCAGCTTTCTTCGCTGTCACGACTGCTATTGCGGGGAGTTTCCGGGACTGAGAAATTAAACAGCTGGTCAGCTGGTGAAGTTGAATTTCGTATTTCAAAACAGGCCAGATTCCTGTAAGACATTATCATTTCCAAAGAAATATGATTGTCTTGGAGACTCGTTTTGCCAACCTGTCGCCATCATAGTACCAAGTGTTGAACTGCTGTTTCGATGCGCCGCGAAGCACAGTAAACATCGACCTGGGTGTAGCGAGCTCTCCGGGACAGGAACCAGGCCCAAGCTTACCATAATTCTGCCATGTGGCTGTGAAGTCAATTTGGAAAATATCTCGTAAATGTCCGCGACATCCCACTGGTCTCTACAGCAGGAATGCTGCAAGTTCAATGGATAGCCGACGCCCGGAAGCGGAAGATTTGAGAAATCTCGGAAAAGATGTCTCTTTGCTCCCGGCGCAAGCCGTAAAGCTACCTTGAAGCCCACGGGAGACCTGGCAATGAGTAATAATGGATCAGGTCTGATCATTTTTCAGCTTGGCAAAACATATTGTTGCATCAGTGCTCGGCAAGCCAACTGATACACGAGAATCCGCCAATATCAATATGCCGCTGGTATCTTCTCAAGAAGTTTTGGGTAGGAAAAGGGTATCGGGGGCTCTTGGACATTCGCAAATTCCCCATATTATTACTTGCATTTGTGGACCCGGATACATGGATAATCAATCGTTGATCACCGTCTTCTGAAAGTTCGATTCCGTGCCGGAATTGCAGAATAGAAATTAACGTCGGATAGGTATGAGGACATGATTGGGCAACATTTTCGCCTTCATATCCGGAATGTCAAGGTTGGGCTGAGATGCTCCATGTTAATAATGACGCGTTCTGCTCCCAAACAATAATAACTAATCAACGGAGCCAAAACGTTTATAAGCAGGAGTTTCGCGGTTCCAAGATCCCTGCAGGCAATAAAGATCCGGATGTCATCAGCAGGTCATGTTCGTGTGGGTCTTCAACAATGTGGATCAGGAAATTCGATCCGCGAAGCTATTTCTCAACTTTGGCAGGGTCTCAAGATAAAAGATGCAGAAGAGTTGGAGGATGGAACGTGAGTGGCTCGAGTAACACCTCAGATGGCGATTTCGGGGCTCCATGTTGGTGCGGTAAAGCGTGATGGCTAGTATTGGAAAGTACTCCGGAGTACTTATTGAGAGACATAACACTAGCCAAGTGTATATTTACTGGACAATGGTGATGATAAATCCATCAAATATGAATAGAACATTCTACTTTATCCCTGAATACCCGTACAGTAGGTACGTAAACAACTGTATTCATATACATCGGCTGGAAAAACTGGTTAAGATCTTGGAGAATTTCGATTGGCAATTTCCCTCCTCCTGTATTTGTAAAGTAGTTATATGAAGATAATGTTAACCATGAACTCCAATTGATAAAAGAGGCCAGCGATACTGATCGCCCTAAGGAATGTCTGCGCATAACTAGTTGAGCACAAAACTACCCCATAGTGATGATATTGTTCATCGCGATCTAATCCCACATCCTCAAGCAAGATGTATTTTAAAAAAAGAAAAAAACAAAACGGGGCTGTTATTATTCTTAAATTGACAGGATAAAAAGTAATGTACGATTGGTCAAGAGCCGGAGCATGTCGCCCCGGTGTTCCTGATCGTCGACAAGGACCCAGGGAGGAGGAGTTTTTAACTAACCGACCAGCGGAAACCGTGCCCGGGCAGGGATATCGCCGGCCACAGTCCTCGTGTGGATGAGGGCTCCTGGCCCAGAACACTGATGCCAAGCAGTGAAACAAGCAGGACAGTGCTGACCGTGCCTGAGTTCGGGGTATCATCGCTCCAAAATGATGGGAAGCCTGAAGGGTCATGCAGCAATCTCGAGATTTCCGTGGCGGAAACCAAACCGGAAATGCGACGTTTGCGTTCCTTGCTTCTGTTGCCGTCATTGCTCGATAAAACAGGGTAGGTAAGGATGATGTTTGAGAAAATGGAGCTGTTGGTCAGAGTGCCTGTTATGAGTTACTACCATCCATTTTAAGGGGAAAAAAAGAAAAGACAAAAGGAACCACAGCTAATAATTGATGGAAATTGCGGACTTTAGCTTCCGAGAAACCATCGGCGGCATCCATTTGATCGGTGAATTTTATTTATTTGATGTAAATTTTTAATTTTCCCTTCCCATCCCAGGCTTTCATATCATCCTGGACAGGGTACTTTTTGTTCTGTTCTTTTTCTTTTCCCAGTGTTATGTTTGAGCTCTCAGGATATGTATTATCCCTCATTCGCCCGAAGAATAATAATGTTGAACAGCTGAACTTAAACCTGACCGCAACTTGTTGGTGGTGACTAACTCAGTGGAGGACTGCATGGAAATTGCTTCAATGCGGACTGTGCGCGGCTTTTCCAATGTTGAGCGGCCTGGAAATGTGCTCGGTGGTGCGAGAATCTTCCGTAAGCAAAGTAAGCAACATTGATATGGGAAGGCAAGGCGTGTTGGTGTTATTCGATACTATTCAGAGATCGTTCTAAAATGACTCGAAACGCAAGCAAGATGATCATGCTTCTGTTCTCCAACCGTTTGAAATTTGTGATTGACCATCAGACAATTTTTTGAGCAAAAAAGCCCAGAGATTTTACATAATAGTGCCGCCCTGTTCAGGGATTGAAGCTTTCATAAAAATTTCATCGCAGGAAACGGTAGAGACTCGTGGTAGGGTAGTTCAACACAACGTCAGATCAACCGGCAATGACACCTTGCTCAAGAATAGATTCGATGATGACATGTTAAAGATTTTGCCGCCTTTATCATTTTCCAGCCTCTAGGGCAATGGGTATCGCACTTCAAATAGTTATCGAGCATTTGAGAACCTCATTCACTATTCGCTTGAAGGATTAAAAACCGATGATGGTGAATGAACTGCGAGTCTCGCGATGAGTCGTGTGGCCCCGGGTTATGGTGCAGTAGTCAAGAACGTTGCGGGCATCCCTCCGCCAAAAGCAAAATACTGATAAGACGCAGCTACGGAGTAGCTCTGAGTCTGCTAAATATAACGCTTGGGATTTGCGTGCTGATGGCCTGAAAAGGCAGCTTGCTGACCTGTTAGCGCGCCGAACGCCACGTTGTTATTAGCGTCAATCACACGGTCCACTCACTAAAAAAGCCCTCCAGCTTGATGGCAACCTTACTCCGTACATCTCGGATCTTTCGTGCAAGGGATATTGATCAGTTGTGTGTTTGGCACGCGAATTCAAAATTTTTCCTTGTGCAGGGTATTATTGCAGTGACGCCTGGCAGTGATATCTAAGAAAGTCCGGCGTAGGATCGCGGGACTGCGCAGGCACTCTCGAGTCTGATTCGCTGAATTGACTGAACTTCATATGCACAAGCTTCCTGATGTTACCTGGTACTTCAAGGCATATAGAAAGAATTAAAATTGCGGTGTTGAATGGAGTGGTAATGCAGCTGTAGTCGAGGGGACGGTGAAGACCTCAATCCCAAGAAAACCCAAGTGAACAACGATACGCTGTTTCCGGTAATGTTCCAGAAATCATCATGTCATCATCTTGCTGTTGCTGACCTGGACATCCTGTGGAGGCAGGCCCGCAAAAGCAATGAAGCAAAAGCAAAGAAACAAAAAGGAATGGCGCCAGTGCAATGCTGTCGATCTTGCCCATGGTTGCCATGAAGCCTCTCAGGTGACATGAATCGACGTCGCGCGTCTCACGATAGTTATTCCTGGATTCCGGCACGGCGACTTTTTCCTCACTCACTCACCCAACAAGTGCCAACAACCAACTCCATCACCACCACACAAGCAATGGACAAAGAGACCCGCTCGGCCTTTTTGATTCAGGTTGAGCCACTTGCCTTGACCCGCAGAAATTCAATTCGCTTTCAGACCAGAGGCCCTTCTGCACATCATCATGAATTCGCTGCGACAACTGTGAAACACGGCTTTGGCCTGGGCCAATTTGGCCAATTTGCTGCTGTAACAAACTCGGCCCCTAGATCCACCTCCCAACGTGCTGCTAGGGTGGCTTGCTTAGAGCCGAGAGATCAATATGCTGCCAGTTAAGTTGCGAATTTGCGCGAAAAAGGAATTTTCTTCAAAAAATAAAAAAAAAATTATGTCAAAAAGACACGCGAGATGGTAGCCCGTCTGTGGGAGATCTCCAATGCTGCCGAATTGTTTCCGAGGCATTGATCCAAGTTTCAACAATGCTTTTGGAGTATGTTTTGAGATGGCCAAAAAGGGCCAAAATCAGGACAAGGTGCGTCCAATGCTCCTTTTGTGAGAGACTTGTTTGGCCCGCAAGATTCTTCGCGCAGCATATCAAGTTGGCTAACTAATTAAACGTCAAAAATGATTAGCATCTAAGCTCCTTTATATTAGCCCGCTCCACGTCCTGGCCAATCCAGTCAAGTACATACATACATATTTGCTAGACTTGAGATTCGAGAGGATCCAGCGGCTGGAGACTTTCAAGCTTTCGCCTGTCCAGGGTTGTAACTAGGCCCCGTCTGGGGGACATGGCTGGGTGTGACTTTGAACGACCACCCATGATTTGTTCCTGATTCCCAAGCACTCAATCAACCCTGATCCGCGAATCTGGGAAGGGTGGCTCATGATCGGCCCTTTTAATACCGTCTGGTCGCTTCCTGCACCGTATGCCAAACTGCGACAGGCGTATGTGCCTATTTTTCCCACCGCTCTAGTTATGGGCTTTCGCATTCGGCATGAATTGCATGCCCTAGGCATCGTTATTTACGAGGTGCAGCTCACTAAAATCGGCCCCGTACTCGTTATGGGCTTCGATTTGCTCGTGGGAGCCTCGAACGTAAGGTCATCGTCTAGTCAGAGCTGGATGCTGCGCTTGAGCTGCAAAACTAACGGCAGCCTCCGGTCGAAACATTGTTTCTGACCTCGTGGCTCACTAACGAGGAGCATTGACGAAAAAAACATGGGGTCCCTGAAATTTCTCA
The DNA here is from genome assembly GCA_014964245.1 of Nannizziopsis barbatae. Taxonomy (NCBI): domain Eukaryota; kingdom Fungi; phylum Ascomycota; class Eurotiomycetes; order Onygenales; family Nannizziopsiaceae; genus Nannizziopsis; species Nannizziopsis barbatae. The sequence goes on from JACVYH010000008.1 coordinate 402,231, forward strand.
CCCTCTGCATCAATTTTATTTTTAATTTTATTGTGATGCAAGCAGGCGTGAGTAGTAAAATGAACTCTTATTACGATCTTGTCCTTACCCAGCAGTCGAACACAACCTATCCGATCTCTCCTTGATCCTGGCAGCATAATACACTTATATTATTACTCTCTTGACCCATCGCGCCACGGCTCCTCCGACCGAGCATATAATAATAACACAACTATGCACAACCCGTGTTATTTTTCCCTTGCCAACAACAATCCTCGATCTTTTCCCAGCAATATACTCTCGATCAAGAAGCTCAGAGACTTGCTTTCTGCGCTGATTTGAGTGTCTGAACATATTACCCCATATTATATTTTTTGGGTCTGTCTTTCGTTTATTATTTTTCTTTACCCCATCTATTCCCAGAGCTATCCTTAACTGAGTCCCTTCCGGGGGAGCTCCCTCCCGTTGGAAACTCCATCGAGCAGCTCTTGGACCCCCAGACACCAAGGCGAAGACACACGCTACTAAGGGTCATCTTAAGGTGAAGAACAGGCTGTTTCTTATCAGCTGCGGGAGATAAGTTTACGCCCGGGAGCTTTGGATACTCAGCTGGATAAGAGATAACTCTGGAGGGTCATATAAGACTTACAAGATCCAACTTTGACGCATTTTTATCATTTCATATCCCTGGCGAACCGCTCGGCAGCCTGCTAGAGCTGGGCAGCTCTAGCAGCGCTTGAATACAACCGCGACGCTGGCGGATCCATATCGAGACTATCAAATCGACTATACCGCACACGAGCAGTCAAAAGCGCAGGATCCACAAAGCCAACTGGTATACGAAGCGAGTCAACAGTCTACGCAGGCACTGCACCATGGGGGACGCCATGAGGTTGCCTTTTTGTCAAGCGGCCCGCATGCTCAATTTCAATCACCACATCAGCATGCCCACCACCATCAGCATCACCAGCAGTCACAGCATCCGCACGCTCAGCAACAATTGCAGCCGCAGCAGCAGCAACCTCAACCGCATGGACAACGTTCGGTTATGATGGCGTCTCCCGGGCCTCATGGTGTCATGCGTGAGCTCCAGCAGCCCGTCATGATGGCCCCCAATATGGTACAACCCCTTCCGCCTCACTACAGTTCTACACCTCTGGTTCCGTATGCCGGCAAGCGGCACGGAACCAAAAGGCAACGAACAGACGACGGGCCAGGTGGCGAGAATGCTGATACCACCGCAGGCCTTGGCTTGTCAATGCTTTCTGAAACTTCGCATGCTGACGACTCGCAGTCAGCCGACATCCTTCTGCCTGGTCATAACGACCACTCTTCTCATCATCACCATGCTTCCGTCCAGCATGAGTATCAGTCTCCTTCGTTGCATCAGCGGCACCACCACCACCGGCTCCCGTCGCAAGCAACCATTTCGGGAGCGCAGAGTGGAGACACTGACTTAACATCGCCCGGCGGAGTTACCGGCTCTCAAAGTGTGGTCGGTCAGCCGGGAATGCCTGATCCAGCTCCTCGACCTCGCGGGCCAAAATTAAAATTCACTCCTGAAGAAGACAGTCTCTTGGTTGAACTGAAGGAGAACAAAGGCTTGACTTGGAAGCAGATTGCCGATTTTTTTCCTGGTCGGACAAGCGGCACACTGCAAGTGCGTTACTGCACCAAATTGAAAGCAAAAGCGACTGTTTGGACAGACGAAGCGGTATGACTTGACTTCTCAGGACTGGTTGTGATACCAGAAAAATTGGAGTTTTGCTGATTTACTTCTTCCCATTTTTCTAGGTGCAACGGCTGCGTAACGCAATCCAGGATTATGAAAACGATCGTTGGCGTGTTATTGCCACAAAAGTCGGAAGTGGATTCTCTCCTACAGCATGTCGTGATAAAGCAGCGGAGTTGTAAGGGACAACTCCGTCGTCACTGTCATTCGCTGGCAAAACGCCTTGACGTGAACTTGACCCCTGTAGATGTGCGACTGATGTTGTACGCCTGCTTGTGACAATGAAAAAAGCTCGCGACCTTGCACCGCCAAACATTTCTCCGGCCACGACTGCATCAACCTTCAACGACAGCCGACATATTTTCCTGTACATATTACCCGATATATGCTAACCGCCCTTTGATTCCAGCCTTCTAGATTTCGTGGGTCGTTTAGGGCAACCTGGATTCCTTACTGCTTGTCGTTTGCTTTTTCGTGTTGAAAACTATTCGGGATATAGAACCGAGGAATCCATATTCCGGAAGGGGATAAAAGTTTTTTTGTCTTTCCTTTCTTTTTTTAGGGGGTGTACAGCAAGCGTGCCTGGAAGTCTTCATACGAGCCCAGGACTGAAATAGGGCATCTACCAACATCGCTGAGTGTCGCAAGGCAGACGTAGACCACGTTTTGTCCGCAATATATGGGCTGCGGGCTTCCGTACGTCACCCTTGTTTTCGATTTATACTTTTTAATTTCTTTTTTTATGTCCCTTTGTTCCTCTTCTTCCTTTTTTCTGCTTCTATGTATTCACATTTCTTCATCTGATGTCGGTGTATCTTTTCTTTAGGGCTGCTGATGATGTTCCTGCTTTTCTTCTCAAATGATACCCCTATCAGCTCTGAACTATATTCATTCTCTATGAATCTTAATGTCACTTTATTTTTCATTATGCCCGTTCAGAAGATGTCATGCCTAATGGAACCGTTGTTTGATGACCTGGAAATGTAATGTCTTTCCCCTTATTGTTTGTATTCTTTTTCAAACCTTCTTTTGATTTTGTCCCCTCCGAGTTGTCCTACTCGTTCGATAAGTGTCAGCTGTTTAGACGACCTTCCCGTTTCTAACTTTACGGAGAAGACGTTTGTTTCATCCAAGCATCAGTTACGGAGAAGGTTGCGACGGAAAGCCGCGGCGCACACGGTCCGCTTCTTCTAGCAAGTGACAACTATACCCCTTTACGACGTATAAGCTTTGATGGATTGAAATGGGTTTGTGGCATGGTATTCCAATGTTTGCTTTCGCAATGTTTTAGGTGTGGAGTACAAATGGAAACAGACAGGCAGTCGTCTGCCGAAAAGTCGGATACTTTGGCCAGCAAATGATGTATCTATATGCCAAAACAAAAAATTGCAAGTCTTTCATCATGAGGTGTGATTTGGCTTCGGCCATGTCGGTTTCCGGTGGGACGGTGATTGCTTCTTCATCTTACCCCTTACTTTTTGTTACTCACCGGCTTCTTCCCTCTAACTGCCCGCCTTCCTCGGGGCTCAAACGCATCATAGCGGCCTGAGCATCTGCGTATCTGGCATGGATAGTATAGGCACTATAGTTCCCAGCTCACGAACTTGTTACACAGGTGAATGACGGAGGTGTGTCAAACACATGCAAGAACCCTTAATCCACACTTTTTGCGCAAATCGATTTCAAAGCCGACACCGTGTCGTCTCTCGTAATTTCGGGTAGCCCCAATTGAGAAACTTAGCCTAGGGTAGTCCTGCGATGCGCGCATGTGCTAGTATACCGAAAGCGACGTTGGACACTGCTCGAGTTGCATCAACATTTCCCAATCCGGTCATTGACCCAAGTGAGTAAGCCATAGGGCTATACTGCCACCCAAGCCCTAAAAGGCCCAATTGGGTATGGGCTGCACTTTTGGCTTTTCCAGCCCGCCGAAAAATCCTTATTGTTCGGGCGGCCAATCAGCGTGCCGATAAAGCCTGACGCCGCTGAGTCATCAAAACCTCACCACCCGGACAGATTCGGCCCAGAGATCAACTCCAACCTCAAACTTCATGTCCTGACATCCAGGCTTCCCTCGTTTCCCCGCAACAAATCCATAACAACAAGCCATTGGCTCGCTGAGGAATAGTGATCATGTTTGTACAGCGAACCGCCTTCGCCCTTGCAAGGCGTACTCCCGTGAGAGCCCTCTCTCGGCGCACCTTCTCATCGTCTATTGTTCGCAGTACGTGGAAACTTAATCTCGATTCCCTTTGCTCCGGAGCGTGTTCTTGAAAGCGGTGCTGTGGTATCAATCAATTGCTTTTGCAGAAAGGAGTCAGATGCTTCAACGAATATACAAGCGCCGATTATCGAGAATATCGCAAAGGTTGTATGCAATGTGTACCAGAAATCTTGGCTAACATGGAATGCGTCTTGCCTAGGCACGAAATGGGATGTGAAGCCAGAAGAACCCCAAGGAAAAGTCGTTCGCTACAATGGTCAGTGCCACAGCTGTTCTCATGAACGGAACCACGAAACATGAGAACTGTTTTCGATGAGACAAATAGCCAAATTTCTCCCGGCACGAAATTTGTCTTGCGTTCCCGGGCATAATTTAAAACTACATCCAGCTAACGGCTCGGTTCCTTCTAACAGAAGTCAAGACGGAAGCTGACCTTTTCGGCCCCGGTGCCGCTCCCGGAACTATTCCTACCGATCTCGAACAATCCACCGGTCTTGAAAGATTAGAACTGTTGGGAAAGATGGAGGGTATTGATATTTTCGACCTGAAACCACTGGATTCGTCAAGACTAGGTTCGTCGCTATCCCGGAGTTGAATAAAATCACGTTGAATTAGGGAGGAGTCACGGTCACTTATGATGACCACTGGCATTTTGGAGTGCGAGAAAGTATTTGCTAAGTATCTCGAAATTTCTATAGGAACCCCCGAGAACCCCCATATCGTCAAGTCCGGTGGACCAGAACAATACGTCGGTTGCACTGGCCACCCAGCTGACTCTCATGTTGTCATCTGGCTCACGGTACGTCGACAAACTCTACGAATGAACCTGTTCATAAGGCCTGTATATGGGTACTCATATCTTTGTTCTAGGTTACGAAAGATCGACCACTCGAAAGATGCCCCGAGTGCGGCAACTGCGTCAAGATGGAATACATTGGACCAAAGGAGGATGACCGTAAGTAACTTGATTCTCCAGCGCGCTTTGGACCTCTCACAATAAGTTAACTAATCACTCTAACCTGCAGACCATCACGCCGAAGTCTTCGAGCCCAAGACGATGGCCGATTATGTCAAGCCCGAGTATTGGTATAAATAGATCGCAGAGCTTGCAAGTGTGTTTAACCAAAACGGTGCCTTTATAAACTTCACAACCCTGTTCCTCCGAAGCTCGCTCATATACTCCTCTACCTTACCGCTATTACCTCACCCGCATCTGTAGAATAATCAGATTGTTTTGTATAAATTTTATTTTACTGAGTTTTGTCCTGAGCTTTGATAAACAATTTCAGTGCTAAGAATCGGGCAATGGACTGCGTCAGGATGGTCAAAGTACCTCGGAGCAAAGCTGGAATTTGCGTAAAGTACCGTGTTAAGAGGTAGTTCATGGTTTTGTCTTTGGGTAAAAAAATGAACTCCTGCAGACAACTCGGGTATCCGCTACTCATAAAAGAGTACCTCCGTAGCGGACGGCGCTTTTGTGGTACAGTTGATTTGTATCAAGAAAGTTCAACTGACCCAACACAGACGGAATATCAAAGTAGAGATACTTTTTACTCTCTGTGGAGGAGCCACTGACACGATAGAGCACCTTCGCTCCAAGAAATTCAAGTAGATATATGTGAAAAATGAGCGTACCTGTCTTGTGCACCAATACAAGAACCTCTTAGTCTAGAGAAAATGCAGATATATATGTACCGCATATATACACAGTAAGATACATACATATCGGGCATACTTGTTGACAGGCCTAAGGTACTAACCCTAACTGGACACCCTCATTAAGGTACGTGCCCGATACAAAAACCAGACCTAACCAGCCTCTAGTATACTGCCACCTCAAAATGGCCAATGTCCCACAGCCAAGATTTGCTGATGAGTGACTGAAGTATTAGAAGCATTTTCCCAAGTATCCGAGGCCAGACGACCAGGTTCCTTTCTCAACAGATCAGAGTACCAACCTAAAGCAAAACCCTGAGTGTTTCGTTTCCAAAAAGAAACATTTAAAAAAGAAAAACGGAAAAAATAACACGTCTCAAGCGTGACCAGAGACAGAAATGTCACCGCGATCTGTGATAGATCACAGGAAAAGATGCAAGGGATGAAGTTCCCACATGCTGACATGTTTCTTCAATACCCAGACTTACGAGGTGGAGTCCCAAGGGGCTGCACCAGAACGGAGATTGGGCGCGTTTTCCCTCTTCTTCCTCCTGGTCCTTCCTCCTCTATCTGGGTACCATCTCCCGGTTCCAACATAACGAAATTTAAGAAACTAAACAAGGTTTCTCTTCAAAAATTTTCTTTTTGGCTTTTTCTTACTCGGGCTGCGGGTGCAGCACAAAAACGTAAAGAAACCAGCCGTATCACCATAAAGGCGGAGGTGTAAAGGGAGAGAAACGACATGGGAAAAGACTTTTTTCTTCGAAGACCCTTATTTGGAAAAGCAGTCACTAGTGCTGAATTCTCCACACACCTCTATGAGGTGGTACACATATAAAGCAAAGAAAGAATATTGGAGAAAAAAGCAATTAGAGTCCAGTATTCCGGGAAAACGGAGGGCTAGCAAAAAGAATCCCTAATGGCCCTTTCTCTTGGCAAATTGAATCATTTCTCTCTCACACAATATGGGTGCGGCTCATTTTCGTGTGGAATCAAAGACAGGCCCTTTCTTTCTGCCATGTGATTAAGGTTATACACCGGCCCGCAAACGGTTTGCGAGAAGCTATCCAGAGCCAGCCAGGGCTCCCTCGATAATAGTCAAATACACCTAGAAGGACCAAGGAGACTACTCGATCACAAGTAACGGTAAAGCCACTATGAGATGGTAGTTTGCCGGTGCAAGGACACGCACTTCTCGGTTCCGGAACACTAGGCTTCCGACCGGAGCATATCAATATTTGCAAAAGTTTAACGCCCGAAAAAGCCTCCCTGCTAGAAGCAGTCTGGACTTTTTTCGGCCTGCATGATTCTCTTCCTCGACGATATTTTGAGAAAAAGTATCTTTCTATAACTAATCATGATATTAGAGCCCAGAGAAGGAGTAAGATCCCCACGGAACTACCCGCATAGTTATCCAACCAGGGCCAATTGTCCTGGTGTCCGGGAAGAGAGTTTTACAAGAGTAACAGCAAGTAAAAACCTTCATGGAGAAAGAGGAAGGGGGGATGGCAACGTACACGAAAAGTATGATCATGCAGAAGATTTCACAAGAAAGAATTGGAACCCCGGTGAAATGTCCGCGAGGTACGTCACATGTCTCTTGGGGAAACGATGTTCGAAGACCAATAGGGGAATAATGTGGACATGCCAGAAGAGTCCGGGAGTTTCAGGAAGACCCGAGAACTTCACGATGGGAAAGATCCACGTCATCCCGGTATTCTAACTGGAGAAAAAGGCCAACAAAAAGTCACCGGACGAGCTGAGTTAACCTTTCCTGAGTATTGCGCGTTGCATGTCTTGCCAGCAGGACTTACGAAGGCTGTCGTAGAACACGGCCGTGACCTGAGCATCCGTTGCGCAACCCATCGGCGAAAGGGATTGGAACATGGGATTTGACCTAACTCTCGTGCGGTGATACAGATCCCTAATCTTGAATAGGGGTGCCATACGTGGCACTGGCGGTATCGAAATTTGCGCCACAACTAGGCGTAGAACATCTAAGCGTTAGGCGCGGCTGCAATCATATTGACAACCCGGGGGGGAAAAAAAGCTCCTAACGTGACTCCGTTCCAGCTAGCCTATCTTCTAGGCTCGAGGGCATCAGTAGAGCATAAAGTCAAACCGTTCGGAAAGTCAGAGTATTCTTCAAGGTTACTCAATGATCGATTGGGATTCGTTAACCGGAGTTGGAAAGGCGACCTGCAAGTCAAAACTGTACTCACTTCGAGAGTGATTGACAAGGTAAACCATGGGTCTTGCGATTGAGACTATGCAGATATTGGATCGGGTTTGTAGCATGGTTAAGGTTGTCTTCTCCGATTCGACATGTCAACTCTGGAATGCACAGGTAGCGGTCAGGTCATGCGTGGGGTTCTCCTTTTGCCCCAAATTCAATGGGGGACCATAGTGTGGGTTCTTGGAGGGAAGTGAGTTGGTATATGCAAGTTCATTGGCATGAGAGCGTGGGTGACTCGACTTGATCTTCATGAAGAGGATAGCCATGACGTGAAATCTGTCTCAATGTGTCAAGGTGCTTCAATATTGTGAGTCGGATCTTGGTATCGGCCGGGCTAGGAGCCCGATCCTAATCCTGTAATCCTGATCTTCATACCCATCGTGTGACTTTGATAAACCATATTCCTTGACGATGTTCACGGCAGTAGATCAGGGGAATATCCTTGCTTGACATTAAACCGCCTTCTGTCTATTCGGGGCCATTTCAGAAGCTCAAAGTTAGCTTTCTTGTGTTAGGCTCGGAGCGGAGGAAAGCAAGTTAATCACAGCATACTTTTGTGGAGACAAACCAACATGTCTGCATTTAGAAACTCCTCGCAAAAGCTGCTGAGAGAAAAACCGAAGCTTTTCGAAACGATTTATTTCAGTACAGAGACATTTCCGTCATATAGCGCTTAGATTACCAGGACTTTTCAGGCTGCATTGCAGGGCCCTTGCATGTCTTTTGACATTAGCGCTCCACGAGCTTTCGACACATCAAGCACGTGTCATAGTTTCCATACTTAAAAAGCCACCTGCCAACAGGCATCGAAGTGTGGTTCACAAAACCGTTAGGTTTCAAGAGAACAAACATCGCCTTCTTCTTTTTTTACCGGTCGGGACAGTCACAATAATGCCCGGACATATGTTTCTGATGGGTAATGAACGACTTAAAAAAACCGAGGTGCACTCAGGGGAAATTGTCATCGATCGGTATTGTTCCCAATGCAACCGACCCGGACACTTTCACGAGCCGAGTTTCACTGCCAGCCAACCTGGCCCCCCCACGACGCAGTATTATTCGAGTAGCTTTCGTAACCCTTCTTCCGAGGGCTGGGATGGAACATCGGTTCAACTGGGTGTTGTTGTTCTCCACGTAATGTCAGACCGAGTTAGGGAGGAGATGGTGCTCCCTTTGTGATGCGGAGAGAATAAAAAACCGGGGTCGAGGTTTTGCAGATCTATTCGTTCTGTCTAGTGTTGGCAATTATGGTGGTGTTGTTGGTTTATCCCGCTGTCCATTGAGGACGGAAAAAGGCAACCCAGTCCTTCGGAGAAGGATTTCGAGCTGACGGAGATCGAAGATCCGCTGCCAATAATCGAGAGTTTGGCAATTTTTGTTCAACTGTCGCTCCCTTTCGGAAAGCCAAAAAAACAAAGGTAAATGATTGAAAAAAAAAGAGAGGCAGGGCGAAGGAGTTGATGTAACTCAAAGTCGTCCAAACTATAAAATCACTTATACACACTTCTATTAGTTCCCAATTGTAAATGCTCCGAGAAGATTGGCTTCCAGAACCAGACTCACAGAGAACCTATCACGACCCCTGCGAAAGATCTGTCTTTATTCTCGATCGATTGTATAGGCTGATCGACGGATGGTAATTGTCATTTTTTCCTCTTCAAAATCACACAGCGAGACCTGTCAAATCAATCAAATCATCCTGGCATTGGAAAAGTTGAAGGAGTGTAAGACAGTACAACTGCATCCCGCAAGGCCATTGGAGACGAGAAAGAAGAGTAAATTCCTGAATGACTCATGAGAGAGAAGAAATTGACAAGTAGAGCAACCATGCTGTCATTCCTATTCCCACACTCTGTCATTGCTGATTGAATTGAGTGAGGAGGTTCAGAGTCATGTCACCAAGGAAGTCAGGAACCTTGCGGGTATTCTGGAGAACAAGAAGTTGTAGTCGCGAAGTCACGAGTACCAGCCAAACTTTAACAGATCGCGCTAGTCCCTGTTTGGGTTGAGCCGTCGGGTCCACTCTCGTGACCTTCCGAAACCTTTCGCTTTCTCCTGTCTCTGATAACAACTTCACACGGGGTAGGTATCTTTCAATCCGATATACATTTACATCCAAAGTAATGTATATGACCATCCGAATATACTAATATACATACCTCCCAGCCACAAAATTCCACGGTCTACGTCCCGCAAGCTCAAAAACAAACAATATATACATACATTGGCGGCGAGGGTGCCTGGCGCTATTCTTCTGAAACCTTCAAAGGCCCGCCCGGGGCCATGTCTGCCCGAAACCTTCACACAAAACCATTATATACTTCTTCAGAAGTACCTTCCAGCATACATATCATGTTGTACTGCTTGGGCATGAAGAATCAAGTATGCATGTAGTGAAATCCGCCGATGTAGGTACACAGAACTGTGTAACCCGATCACACGGGGTAAGTTATATTGCCACCAACAGGTTCAGGTATGGGTGAGTTGTAGCAAAATATTATTATGGATCGGGTACAATAATTTCCCACAAGTATGTGTATAATCTATTTTTACTGCCCTGGCAGATACAAACAACCAGTTTGATAGAGACACAGTTTGGGGAAGGACATGTGATTATGAGAGTATACCTACCTAGCCAGGGAAGTGCCCATGCTTGTCATATAACTTCGCTACTCGATCAGACCACATCATGCCATCTTCTAAAAAAAGCGATTGGGTATTATGAAGGAGGACTTGGAGAAAAGAAGAAACAAAACCCAATTCATTTTATTTCCCGGCGGTTGAATAATTGCTCTTATTCCCTTGCCATACATAGACCTCCCGAACTACACTCGAACGGCACCAGCAAAAAGGGCAAAGCAAAAAAAATAAATAAAAAATTGAGGTACATATTTCAAGGAGTATGAGACGATCAAATCAATCTTTGACAAGTTAAGTTAAAAGTGAAAAAAAAAAAAAAAAAACAAAAGGAAAAACCAATTAAAAGGGACCCGTACTCAAACACAATTCCATATTTCCGTTACCTAACATATTCTTCCAGAAAAGGAAATGGTGAAAAAAAAAAAAAAAAACGAAAAACAAAGAATCCAGGGGCTATAGAGACCACACGACGATGAACCGTAGACAAATTAGGAGCGAACCGAGGGTGGGCGTAAAAAAAGGGGTGGATAAAAAAGGAAAACTGGTGGAGAATACAAAGGAAATCACCAATATATCGCAGGTTTGACGCTGATCAGAACCAGATTTCCACAATGGTAGTTTAGGTAGCCCAGCACAGCATCGGCAGAAACAAGGAGAAAAAAAGTTACCCAGCCAATACTCCGAAGAACCCTTCCGTCCCTGCTCCTCCGCGATAAATTGGTATAATAAGTAATTGGGTCATTAAAAAATACTGACAGCAGATGAGAAAACAAAATAAAAAAAGTAATCGTGATAGGGGGAACAGGAAAGTACTATGATGGACATTCGTTCGGCGTTTCCAGAAACCTCGTTGCCGTGAAATAGAGTGAGAGGAGGAGATAGAAGAGGGAAGATCGGGACATATATACGGATATATATGTCACCTTACATATTCTTAAAATGCTCCTTTGCATATTGCTCGCATGCCTAAGATCCATGGGTTAGTATACTACTTATTTAAGCGGAGACGAGTCCAAGAACATACTTTTGCAGGCTTCCCGATTTTCTGGCCAATGACCTTCCACTTATTGGATTCATACTCCTTAATGGCATCTCTCAATGCCGCCGACTGCATCCGAAAAATTAGGGCTCTCGTTCACCAATCAAACATCAGCTGGCACGTGAAAGTATCGCCCACTCACCTCGTCTTCGGCAAATTCAGCATAATGCATATCCTATTTTCACGATAAATATTAGTGTCCAACGTCGAGAACCCGAAAAAGGCACAAGTAATTTCGGCGCGTCAGAAAGTCGATAGCTACCTTGTACCAGTGTTTCTTAACACTGCCCTCGGTCCTCGCTGGAAAGGTCTAGAAGAATATCAGATGTCAGAAGCCAGCATATAAAGAAGGCGAGTGAGAGCAGGGAGTTTGAATTGAGAATATCATTCGCGGGCCCAGGAAAAGAGAGTAGGACAAACTTTTGCAATCTCGCTCCAAGTACTACCGGCATCCCGCATAGCCTTGAGCCTTTGTTCTTCTTCGGCGGTCCATGGGGTGTTCGTTCGACCTTTCTTCTTGCCTCCTGCCTCTGGTGTTGCGGCAGTCGTTGGAGGGTTCCCTTCACCTTCAACAGGGGCAGTTAGCTGTGGGGGCCCCATGGTGGACATGGGGGCGGACGGTTGGAAGGACGCACGTCTTTTCCGCGGGTTTACAGCGGGCACAGTTCCTGATTGCGCTTGTGGTTGCGGAGGCTGTTGCGCTTGCGATTGCTGCGGGGGCTGTTGCTGTTGTTGAGGCGGTTGCTGAGGGGGTGCTTGGGTCTGAGGAGGAGCTGGCACCATGGGAGGCGGTTCGAATGGGCCAGGACCAGGGAAAGGAGGTCCTGGTTGGCCTAACGGATGTGTAGGAGGATTGGTGGTCGCGGCAGTTTTAATTCTTTTGGAGGTGGGCGAGCTGTGAAATGGTCAGGATAGGTATTCTTGTTCAGAGGTAAATAGCAGGGCAAAATGTTTCAATTTTGTTGAAGGCACATGGCTGGAGAGTCGCATTTGAGATGAAACTCGGCACGGGAGATCAACACAAGCGGATATAGTGTTCAAGGACAAGAAAATAAAATAACAATACATAACGATCAGCAGAGCGCCATACTGTATGGGGGCTTAGGAAAAAATAAAAAATAAGAAAAATAAGAAATAAGAAATAAAAAACAAAAAAAACAAAATAGGGATAAGGGTGGAGAGGGTGGTGTGGGCGTGTGTAAGTGACCCGCGTGTGTGTGAGAGGCTGCGAGGTGAGTGTGTGGAGTCGAGTTTCCTGCAGAAAGGGAAAAGAACAACGCAAGAAGGAAAAAGGGAAAACCAAGGAGTAGAGAGAGAGACCGAAGAAGTTGGAAAAACGGTATACTTACGACATGGCGGGAAGAGGGGATCTCGAGGCAAAGACCGGCCAATTCATCTGTACGATACGAAGAAAAGTCAGTAGGGGAGGTCGCCAGGGATAAGCTGGGTTTATTGACGAGGATATTATGGGAGAAGTGGGGAGAAACAGAAGAGGTAGAGACAGAAAAGGGAATAAATTGGAAAGTCTTCCATAGCGGAGCGTGACAGGAAGGGATCACAGCCAGCTTGAGACGTGTAGGAAAGGGTTCAAGCAGGCGGTGACGATCAGGGGAGGGAGGGAGGGAGTGTAGGTGAGTGAGTGAGTGAGTGAGTGAAGTGAAGTGACCAGGAGAGTGGAATCAAGGTACAAGCGGAAGCAAGAGAAGGGAGAAAGGAACGGATGAGCAGTACAATTTCAGCGTTAACTGGGACGGAGGAAGTATAGAAGACCTTGGATGGGCGTATCGTCGAGGTTGAAGATACACGAAGTAGAGAGGTGGTCACTTGGAAGTACCGTCGGTCGACGAAGTATCTCTGTAATCAGTGTATGTGTACGGAGTATGTGTACTGTATATAGAATTTCAAGAGTCTCGGCGGACGAAGGTTGGGTCAAAGCAAGGCATAGAGTGACGGGCAAGCATCTACACGAGGGTGAATACGGAGGACATGAGACAGCAAGAAGATGGGCAGCGGAGGTGGTGACGGAGAGAACAGATGGAGAACAGAACAAGAACAAGAAGAGGGAGGTGACGAGAAGAAGAAGAACCTGATGAAGAGCAAGAGAGAGAAGGGAATGGGAGGAGGTGAGGGTTGGCGGGGAAGCAGAGACGACGAGGACGTCAAGTCAAGTACGGAGTCGGGAGCTTGGGGAGTGCGGTGGTGGTGGTGGTGGTGGTGGTGGTGGTGATGATGATGAAGCTGTTGAAAGTGACGCGAGAGAGAGGAAGAGGAAGGAAATGAAACAAAAAAGTGAGAAAAAAGCGACTAATAATACCTTAATTGCGTGCAAATTGCGGGGGAGCAGAACGTAAATTACGGGTATTTGGTGGTCAATGCTCCCGTATTGCCGTTCTCGGATGGTACTGTTCCCGACTCGCGCACCAGAAGGGATCATCATTCTTCATGCCGTCGGGTGTCTGCTCTCCAGGTCTGGACTTCCTCATCACTAACTAACTGACTACCAGTACGACACATCCACTACCAGCTCTCCTCAGCTTCCTCTTCCAGACACTCACTCACACGAGTGCCCATCAATACCGGTCTTTCGATGGTAACTAGTCAACCCGTACGGAGCACTAACCTTGAAACTATGTATCTTAGCTGACTAGCCTAAAAAAGAGGCGTACGTATGGGATGTCGCGGCGACGATCATCCTTCCCCATGAACCCTGTGATGTGATTGTCTACGGAGTACGGAGTACTATCTCTCTGAATACTAAGACACTTTTCCAAGGCTCCCTTCTCCGCAATACATACCTTAGGTACCTTAGCGATCGGGTTCTGGATCGTTGTTGTTGTTGTCGTTGTCGTCCAGATATTGAGTTAACTATTGAGGTATAACCCTCGCGGAATCAGATGGAAACGGATTGGCTGGATTGCTTCTCAATATCGAGAGCCACATTTCCCACATCCTTGTCCTCTGGATTGTATTTCCTTTTTACAATCCTTTTTTCTCTCCCTTCTCCCTGCTGAGCGCTAGTCATTCACTAATGTATTCCATATGTATCATCCCGCTAATCATGCGAATCTAGCCTTCCTTCCCGCACCCATCTGGAATTCATGCAGACGCCTTTCTCACCATTCCAAATCCCAATCATTTGATTCGACTCCGCAACAAAACTCTTGGAACCCTCTCAATCCAAATCCCGGTGTACAGTACTGTACATATGTATCTGTGTGTGAGTGCGGAGATCCACGGCGCGCCAAGATGTCATGCAAGGAAGAGTTACAATAACTTACTCAAATACAAACAAGCTGCCTTTTCGCTGGAGCTAAAACCTCGGATGTCTGTGCATTCAATGGCTCGGTGGGAATCAATCCCATATCCCTGACCACGGGCCCAGAATGGCCAGAGTGGCCCGGCCAGAAAACCAAAAAAAAAAAATAAAAAAACAGATCATCGATCTCTAATTTCCACTCCTAGAGGAGAAAAAGCACGGACGTTTTTATTTCATTCTGGACAGACTCTTCTTACAGAAAGATAGCATTAAGCACGCCGCATCTACTTGTTCATCGACACGCGGAGTACTAGAACACACATTCCCCAAAAATATGACCTGTGGAGAGATCCTGTCAAACCCCGGTCCACATCATTATGATGCCAGAGGCTGAGCTCAGGCCAAAGAATGAGAAGAATCCGAGTTACCACGCACACACTAACCCTACCTTCTTGTACCCATCTCTTTTTTCTCGCTCGCACCTGCTCATGTTTCCCTTTTTTTTAACCCAGATCTCGGGTCAATCGCTACTGGTCCGAACGGATCCCTGCATTTACAGTCCAGCTCACTCCGACAATTCGCTGACGGCTGAACGCCACTGTCACTCTTTCTTGCACAAACTCTGGTCGCTGGATACTGGATCTTGCAGGTTCCAAAAAAAGAAGACGGAGAAGCCTTTCGATCAGCAGCTAAGACACCTGGCTGAGTGGTGGTGGTGCTTCTTTATTTCCTGAGCTTTGGTCCCTGGTAACTCATTTCGTATAAAAAAAGATATATTTATTTGTCTCTGATATAATTTCGATTGGATTGGATCCATGACTCGAAGAAAACAAATACAATCAATAAAGAACTGCAGAAAATTGACTGGGAAATGCCCCTCTCGCTCGGATCGTTCGGAAATCAACCGGATTCTCGGGCGCGTTGCCGTATGGTATGAAAAGCAAATAACAAAAATGACAACAACAACTACAATAATAATGATGTAGAGGGATAAAAAAACGACGTGTGGCAAAGTGCAAGGCGGTACTCAGCATTCCTCCGCATGGATCGTGTAGTACCCAAGGCACGATACATGCGGTCATTGTGCATGGATGGATGCCCTCCCTCCCAGACTTGCTGAAGATTTGTGACTCGAATTCAGCCCGCGTGCTCGGCCCAGGCTCATGAAATCATCGCGGACCGTACTCCGTACATACATACAGATGTATCGTATGTATGTACGTACGGTACTGTCTGTCTGTAGATGCTGCCTCATTACTACTCTTCACCGTGGCGGCGAGGTCCGAGCGACGAACTAAAGAGAGCATAATTTCATGAACCAAGGGAGATGGAAAAAAATAATAATTTTCCCATGGAATTCAGCCTCGAAAAAAAACTAGGTAGTAATTTGTCAGTCCCATCAGGTCGTAGCTGAAAAAAGGTCCTGTCGTTTGGTTCTCATGGCGTCTTGGTGACACGCCAATCTGCAAAAGAAGATTCCAGGAGGGCCAAAAATGGGAGTGAATTATCGCAATGTCGACTGAAAGGGATCGACTTGTAACCACATCATGTCTCGAGGAGGAACATTGCGTGGAGAGACAGTCACCACCACCGCCGAGAGAATACTTGCCTGCCCAGTTGGTAAGTCAGCCTGGAAGAATGGATGTTGTTCCTTCTTGAAATGGTTAAAAGAAAACAACAAGTGAACCAGCAAAGGGAAGGTTCCTTCCTTGTCTCGCAGTTTCCCTTTCGTCGCCGACAAAATCCACCAATCACAACCCCCCAAACCACACGCTAGTCCCAAAACAGACGGACGAGGGCATGGCGCTTGTTCCCTGAGTAATTTCACGGGGGCGGCGGAACTGCAGCTGCGATTCAAACACCGTTTTGTCGATTCGAAGATGCTCGGAGGAGGCTGGGACAGTAATAGGTACCTACCTACCCAGCCTACCGTCAATCCACCTCGGCTCTTGCAGTTGAGACACACTTATGCCGCCTCTCTTGACCAAAACTTGCAGCAAAAAAGCCGTCGTGCAAAAAACGGGCAGATCAAACGGTTCTGCGATTTGAAACTGATAAGGAGTTGAATCAGGTCTATTCTCAGCCCGTGTGTCCGCTCTCTAGATCAAGGAAAGGCGTAAGTTGCCTCAAGTTCTGGCCAAACGAGGCAATTTTTGTTTTGTATTCTGAGATTCTCGCCAGCCTTTTTTTTCACATTCGAGGCTTTGCCATTTTGGGAATCCCGCCTCTTCCCACACGCTTTCTGTTGTTTGTTCCTCGAAGATAAGAATAATTGGAGGTTGGTTGTGGTGGGAAAAAGCTGTTTAAGGTTACCCTGCAGGCTGTACAGAAAAATCCAGATCACTCAATGTTTCGGCCTGACGCACGCTTATCCAGTTCCCACGACCTTCTTGTATTTTTAGAAGAAACTAGGAGATTTTTGCTGACAAAAAGGAACCTCAACAGAGTGTACCAGGGCCTGAGCGTCTGTCAGTATTTTTCCGCTATGTTCGACGAACGGAGGAACGGATGGTACTTAGTTTCGGCGTACCCCGGCCCTGCCCTCCCTAGCTTCGACCCAAGAAGTCTGACAATTTTGGGGAAGAAGGTAGAATAGGGCCAAGGAACAATTCAATGGGTCCTGTGCCGCCGTGGGGGAGCGTAGTCCAGGAAACCAAGACAGCCGAAGCATCAGGAAGCTGTCTCAGGGTTCCAAATCCGGAAGCCCTGATTTTGTATTTTTCAAGCTTTCATGCGGTCTTAGACTCTGAAAGCCACACTATCCTCCTAACTAGACACGGGTATGTGTCAAGAAGAGAAGTAACAGATTCGGACATGTTGGTGTCCCTTCTCCCTCTTTTCGGACGGGCTGCCCGAAAGCAGGTAGCCCCGTTAAACATCATGAATCACCGAATGTGAGAATTGCAATTGTTCTCTTCCCAAAAGGGACTGTTGAAACCGGACACTTGAAGCAGATCGATCACCATACACGGCGAAGAGGCCGGAGGTTTCGACCGCAGCACCCAGAGTCTCCCACTCACAACGTGTAGTTACCTCTCCGTCTCCCTGCCTATGTCTCTGTCCTTCTTTCTCCCTTGTTGTCTCGAGTCTCGAGCGTCAACGACGGAGGCAAAAACCCAACAGCAAGGCGTCTGACTAATAAGACTCAGAAATAAGCGGGGGCTCCATGAAGGCTTGCACCTGTCTCTCCACACTAATCTCCACGGTGCTGCGGCTGAGTCAGCCGGCACGTGGGGTTCGTGAGGTGAAACCCTGATTGGCGGACTTGAAGATCCTGAAACGCCCATCGGATGCCGGTCTTGGAACTATCACACTCTCAAGCGCGAAGAAAGTTGACAGCCCGTAATCTCAGGATCCAGGATCATCGCGAAAATAGACGGTGCCTCTTTTTTGTGTGCATTTTTTGCTGTGCTGTGCTTGACTTTACTTTTGCTATGCTGGGATTCCATGTCCGCGGTATGATCGAAGGTTCCTCTCCTCCCAAACTCGTGAAGAAAGTGAAAATAAAAAAAGTTGACACTCCAAAAAAAGGATAACCCAGCATTTACTACCCCTGGGCCGAGCAAATAGTCATTGCCCTGGAGTCTGCTTGACACAACCCGGGCCTCCCGTCAGCCGGTCTTTCGGCATCCTGACATGGGGATACTATTGTCGGCTGCGAGGCACCCCGGCCGAGTAAAAAAATGAGAGAAAGCCTTTTTTTTCCTCTCGCACCCCGGAAACCCAGCCAGGCGGGAGTGACTTCTTTCCCTCCCGATACGAAACAATGCAGGCTTTCCTTTGACCAGTGTCTTTCCCTGATACACAAATCACACGGGAGACTAGATGCATCTCCGCCCATCTCCCCCACGACAAGAAGAAAAAGCGTTGCAGGCGAAACCAAAAAAGGAAAAAATAAGTGGCGCTCCCAGCAACGATTATGGAGGGTGGTTGGGAATTATGAAAAGCATAAACAAACCCGACTTGAAATGTCCCTGCGCCGATGACTAGCGTTGCTGGATAACAGCCATGTTCTAACTCGCTTGCTTAACCCAGTGGCGGGTTTTTTCTGGTTGATGACACTTGCTCTGTTTTGCCCTGAATGAAAAAGGTACAGGGGTCTAAAACTCAATGGGTGGAAAAGAAAATGCTGGGATCCGTTTGATGCCTTGAATGTGCCCGCCAAAAAAGCAAGGACCCAGTTATTAACTCTTTTGGCTCTTTTCACTCCAAACCCCGATTAGGAAACGGCTGGTGGGCGAACTAATGCCCGGGAGCTTCTAATGCTTGCCTAACCCGTTCTGGGGATGAGTTTGAGACTACCGAGTTGTTACAAGACTCGAGTTTCGATCAGTCGAGACAAACTAGAAGTGTCCCGCTTTTTGATCCAAAGGCGACATGGATTCAGAAACAGTTCTGACTCCGACTATTGCCATTTTCCGAGCTTCATGCAGGTTATTGTGCAAGGGTGGAGAACTGCTTAGGAGACCGAACATGCGCCCATGGCGTCCTATAGATAACGCTCGGGTTTTCCCCCTCTTCTGTTCAATGTTTTTTGTTTTGTTCGACACATTCAATCGAGCAAGGACTTCCGGGCTTTGGGTGCTTCTTCTCTTATAATCCCTTTCCTCTCTCTCTCTATCTTACTGCCCCTGGTTGGGCCTTATATATAATTGTGTGATTTCTCTGCAAGGTCTTGACGATCTTGTACACCCTTCGTTTTACAAAAGTAATATCTTGAACCATCTACTACTTTTTACTTATAATAATCCCTTTCACACCCTCAACGCCCCAAGCAAATATACCAGACTATCAGCAAGAAATCATGCATCCTATTTCAGCAGCCGAGATTCTCAAGACTTCCCGTTACCGGTCACCCAAACCAGCTGGTGAACCGGGTCGGGGCAGCCATGGTGTTCACAAGCATCAGCGGTCTGCTTCTGCGGGCGCTGGAAGAGCGTGGACCGAGGAGGAGGTTAGTAGCTATATGCAGCCCCACTATTTGTCTTGCATTATGATCAGCAGTCTCACAGCTAAGCAGGAAGTCTACCTGGTGCGATCCCGCATGCATAAGATGCCATACAAGCATATCGCTTTGCATCTCCGAAAGACCGAGTTAGCTTGCCGACTGCACTATCACCAGATGCTTTATGGCAGCAACCGTCGACGACGCAGTGAATCGATATCGTCCATCGTGAGCTCTTGCACCACTACCTATGGTACCGAAGAGCAGTCACAGGACAAAGAGCCACATGTTCCATCACCTCCCAGAACTCCTCCCTTAGAGGCTTGCTCCATTCCTTCATCTGTTGCAAACTCTCCTCAATGCTCTCGATTGCACGTTCCCATTCTTCCTAAGCCTGTTTCTCAGCTGCACTCAGCCCAGTCAGCAAACTACGGCTACGACAAGTCTCTCCGACTAGACACATCTTTTTCAGAAAACAACCATTACAATCAGTACCAGCTCGACCTCGTACGACTTCGAAGCCTATACGACGCCTACCGCCATTCTTTCTGGTCACTCATTGCTTCTGAATATTCCAAAGATCCTGAACTGTCAGGCCCAAAACTAGAGGAGGCTTTCTTCCACTTTAGTTTCCCCAATCATGACCGTATCCTGCCTACTCCACGATGCAGCCCGAAGAGTCTGACTCCAACTATTTACGAAGAGGTTCCAGATGCACCTCAGCTTCCTCCTCCTACTGGTTTCCGAGCTATTAATGAGACCGACCGGACGAGGAGGGACTCGACTCTTTCC
This sequence comes from Nannizziopsis barbatae, assembly GCA_014964245.1. Classification (NCBI taxonomy): domain Eukaryota; kingdom Fungi; phylum Ascomycota; class Eurotiomycetes; order Onygenales; family Nannizziopsiaceae; genus Nannizziopsis; species Nannizziopsis barbatae. The sequence continues at coordinate 422,730 of JACVYH010000008.1, forward strand.
ACCAATGCCAGTCAAAGGATCGAAAAGTGCGCTGTTGCTTCCTTGCTGAATGGTTAACTTGCCGGTTTTGGTGAGTTTGTATTTTTATGAGAAGAAGCTTCTGTTGTATTTTCTATCTCTTTCCTTTATTTCTCGAAGTTATTCTCTTTACTATTATTTCTATTACTTGCGGTTTCTCTGGTTGGGAGGCGGTATTCTTTATGGCGTTTTTGCATCCTTTCTATTCCTATCGGTGACGGCGTTTGGAACAAGGACTTTGGCTTGCAATTTTCCTATCCTTTTACTTTTGGATGATTCTCTCTTACCCCTTCTTTTTTTATTACGCTCATTATGAGGGGATTTCCTATTGACACTCCTTACGGACTTAACGTTCCTTTATTATACGATGGATATATTATGTCTACGATTATGAAGAACGAAAGCATTTCAAAAATCCTAGTACTATATCAAGCACTTCTTTTTGTATTTTTAGTTCACTCAGGAACGTGGAAAATAGAACCTTGTGAGGTGGTAGCCAATGTTCTACTAGTGTAAATCCTTTTTTCAACCTTGGTATGTTCGGCGAACGGGTTGAACCGTGCGTAGGAAGCTTTTCTTCTAGGCCGTGTTCACTAGGTTCGAAACGAGTCGGATTGTGTCAAAGAGGCCATGGGATGCCCCTGAAGGAATTTCCCAGCATCGCGGACTTAGTGATTTTCACTTAGTGCTCCATCTATCTAGCCTTCTCCATTTACCCCTCAAAGCCAAGGACGCAGGCCGTTGGGAGGAGCGAACGTTACCAGCAGAGTGGAGACAATCAAGTATATCTCCTCCTAAATATAAAAAATGCAGGGTTGTTGACAACATTCTTCAAGGTTGGAGTAGTTAAAGGTCTTTTTTGGAGGGGGATTTAACTCGGGAATTTTGCATCATCGTGAACCTTTCTGTTGAATAGATAAAACATTTATCTACTCCTTATTATAGGCATGTACCTGCCCTTCTCCCTGTCGAGAAGGTGTTCCGTTCACATGTGCTCCTAGTCTAGACATGGATACCCCAAGTTATCCCAACCTGTCAACGAGAAACCTAGTAGCCTTCCCAAACGGGCGCCCTGAGACAATGCAGGTTTGCTTCGGGATAAAGAAGCAAAGAGGATGGGCCCGTGTCTAGAGCCAAAATGGTGTCATCGACAAGGGTTGAGACTGGCGACGCCCGTCAGTTGCCACTTTTCTCAGGCAAAATCTTCATCGAGCGGGCAAAACAAGCTGCCTCACAAATCCTGACTCCCAAAACAGATGGCGCCGGAGATGCATTGCTCCATGGAGTCATAGCGCATAAAACTTCCCGCAACAAGAAAGAAAATCTTACGCCAAGATGGGAGGGGAGGTTTTGGGCTCTGCCTCTGGTTGGTGTGAAAGCCGCGGCAAATATTTCAAATCAAACGGAATCATTATGACGGTGAACTTCCGCCTAGTGCATGATCAGTGCGTCTCAGATGCAGTGACAAACAAGAAAAGGGAGAGGCAAGAATTGTCAGTCCAAAACTGAATCTCGGCCCTGTGTGGCAAGCCAACGGGTCGGGCTGGGTTGGCCCACCGCCCTTGCTCGACCCCGGATCGCATACATTTATGCAAGGGGAGCAAACAGATGAAACGAGACATCTTTTTTCCCATCCCATTTTCATGCCCACGAGGGTGGCTAAACCCGCATTCGAGCAAAGGTAATTTCCGGGTATTATACTGAACGAGGCTCTGCTGGCTCTCGTAAAAATGTACTACAGGTCAGTTTATGCCACCGGGACGAGAGCCGCGGCGAGGTTGTGTCACAAAGACCTCGCCAATTGTCCTCCAGCAATTCACCACGGTCAGACTGATTATTGCTGGTAGTCATGATCTGAACACCAGCGATGGAGCCTGCAAATCACCCCACCTCCAACACGTCTCGCGGGATGCACCGTGGAGATTATGGGATCTGAGGACACCTTCTGCCAGCTTTGTGATGTAAGCATTACCAGCTATTGTCCAAAATGTGTCAAGCTCTCCAATGAAAGTTATTCCTTTCATAGATCTCTAGTCCATTGGCCCTAGCAGAGCGAGACATCCTGTGGTCCAGGGCATGATTCGCTTGTGGGATTCCGATAAATATCTCGATTGATATCAAGGATTTGAAGGGATAATCATGAAGCCTGTTCATGAGCTCTTATCCGGTAAATGCTCGGTGTTGGCCTAGCCTTTATCACTTCGGCCGTTCGAGAATATATTCTATACCTGGCCGTAACAACTCCTTGGTACTGGTTGCTCGTCCAATACCGCCATAATCCGTCACAGGATAACATTGCTGGAGACTTTCAATTCAGCCGCTTTTGCTTTGCGGACTTGAATAAGAAGACTGCTTTCCATTATTTTAGGAGAACACCGTGAATAGTATTCCGTATTGCTGTTGGATTGGTATTCTGGGATTGTGAGCGAAATGCAGCTCAGATACTCGAGTTGCCCATGCCTTGTGATAATACGAGCGCATTGAGTAGGTATCCACTCTCCAGCTATTTCCACTCAGCGCTTTACACTGTGTTAGCAAAGGCGAGGTCCTCCATCTGACTACCCGCACTGCATTGACATTTCTAACATTCTCATCAAACTTGATTTTCCTTTTTTTTTTTTCTTTCTTAATTCTCTTTATCAAGAAAAGAGGTGAAACCGAGAAATAATGATAACAGTATGTGTGTGGCAGAAGGCTGTTTGTCGGGGTTAAAGAATAAATGAAAAACCCGGGAGTTCGTGAGAATCGAAAGTAAGGGGTTAACGAGTCAAAGAAAAGGCAGCCCGTCCGCAATTAATTTTCCCCGAGGAGACAGGGTATAGTTATTCTTTTTTTAGCCACCGCCTCTTGTGCAAGGAAAGAATATCTTTTTAGCATCTTGTTCAATTTAATCCGTAGAACTACTCGTACGAAGTAGTGAGTTTGCTTTTTCAATGGCTTCGGGAATGCCTTGTTTGGCGCATTTTGTCCGCCCTTTCATCGTCCCTGGTACCATCACGGAGATCACGGAAATTTCTCTTATTTTTTGACCCCTCGACGCGAAATGAAGGCATTAATATTTCTTCTTCCTTCTAGAATCCCCTTCATGAAGCGGACGACTTCAACTTAAGAGACACGGCCGGCAATACACAGGGCCAGTTCCCCGTATGGCGATGTTGGGATAAGGCCGACCGGACTCGCTTCCCTTGGGAGCCGATTCAGGGAACATGGTACTTGCACCGGATATGACATCTTGCATTTGAGAACAGCCCTGGTCCCTGGCCTGAAGAAATCGTACCTGTCATCTCTACGACCTCTGCAGGGGATACTCAAGTCTCCACGATGAAAAGCAACCAGGATTGTACCAAGACGAAATCTGCCTGGTTGCCGAGTACCGAAAATAAGCTGCCAAGGGAAATCTTTCTCGTCATTCTCGAGGGTAACTAGTAGATCTCCGGTGTCAATGCAATTGATCTCGCGGGTATGTTCCGAGTACTCCGTAGATCGCTGGCATAAAAAAGTGATCTTTTGGCCGTAAATTTTTCTTGTTGCCACAACGGGTTCAATGTGGGCCACCCAAGAGTTTGGTTGGTTGTTTGCGGACTTGAACGGGTCTCGGCCGGCTGGTTCCCGGATTCCCGGACCTTCCGAACCTTATTTTTATTTCTTTGGAGACTTCATTTCTCTGGACTGAGATAGACGAAAACGGAATACTCGTATGAGCCACCCGAAGACATACTCGTACTGCTCCTTGGCCAACATCGAAGTGAAACTGGCATGAGAGTTAGATGAGCTTGCCATCTAGATGCTTTTTGGAGACATTATTAGCTACACAAGTTGAAATTCTCCAATCCTCTTGCTCTTTCAGTTCAAGCACCATGCTGCTCTAATCTAAACTAGAAGTACCATTTGGCTAATATTACTCTCAAGGGGGTGCTTGATGTTAGTTTGTACCCTTTTAAGAAGACCTGTTTGTTAGATCATAACTCTGTATTCCAATAACAGTGATACTACAGGTGTTAGCAGATGCACATTCAAAGATTTATTTATATCTTTTATCACTGTTATAGCAAATTCATGTTTCAGTTGTTACTGCCTTACTCACAAAGCATTACAAGATCATCACAGTCATAATGGATACATCATCAAACACCCAGGTGAAAATGCCAGTCACCCCTGTGAACAAGGCGAGAGCTGCATTAATCCCACAACAGCTTGCATGAAATGCTCTAGTGTCCAAGTGCCAATTGGTGAAAAAGCGGCAAGAAGATAAGGGACGAGGTGAAGAGGAAATACCCTGGAGACCGGGAAATTTGCTCAAGTTTGTACCAAGCAACGCGAAGGTTCGCCTCGATCCGGTGAATGGCTACGCTTTGAAGGAGCTTAAGCCAGATAACCCATTTCACTTCCTTTTTGATTACTTTGGCAATTGTAAGAGCAAGTGTCCGTAAGACTAATAGAATCTGCAGATATGGCCATATGTGAAACCTCTGACAGATGAATATTAGTACGTGATGTATTGAACTTAGCATGAAAGGCATACCGCAGCATATTTTGAGTTTCAAGTCAGATCATCATAGAGATGATCTGCAAGCATTCTATCATTGCATGCCTCGAAGAGTTGATCCCAAGACGCCTTATACAGGTAATCACCGTTGATACCATTGAATGATAGCTCTGCAGGATCTCGGCCGTGCGTCCTTCCATGATATATGATAAAAGCTTTTAGGGTCTCGAGCGTCTCCTCAACTGGTGCCGTGGGAGTTGGATGTGGGTGCGGGAATATCGGTAAAGTTCCAGAACGCATCAATTTTCTGCCCGAGGTTCAGAATATGTAGTTGATTCGGTACAACTGAGGAAGTAAAGCCAATTTTCTGCTTTGTCTGGAGTGAAGAGTGTAGGATTGATTTCATTCTGTCCTCAACAACAGATTTATTCATGTGAGTGATGCGCGAGATATCAAAATGAAAGGTGCCACGAGACAATTGTATGATATGTACGAGGAGCAATGGATAAGCCTAATTCATAATGGTACCGCCACCAGCATGCATGATAAAAGATTATCTCTTTCTTGAGTACTGACCGGGCCATATGGGGATTTATACCCCTTTAAGAAGACTATTTGTTGGATCATGGGCCTTCACTGCCAAGTGAAGCCGTACTCCTTCCATCCCTTCTGAACTTTTTTGTAGAGCACCAACCTTCTCAGACCCTCCACAAAAGTCCAACATTCCATACTTTCCAAGAACAAAGCTACTTGTCATGGAAGGATTGATAGAAAGATTATTATTCAATAGCGCCCCCTGGTGATAACTAAGTCTCTTCAAGAACTCCAAATGATCAACACCGGACCATCAAAACAATAAAATCAGAAATGTGCCACCAAATATTAGAACAGGGTATCAAAATCAAAACTCTTTCCCAATACTTCACATCTGGCGTCCCAAAGGGCTTCCGACCTTAGGCTTCCATACCAGGCTCTTTCTCCTTGCGGCATCAAGTTTAATTCTTAATGATTCACTCTGGCCTATTCCATCATCCTCGCTGGTGGGAAACAAACCCTGGCGTAGTTGTTTTGGTGGGCAAGTCTGTTGGACCAGAGTTGCTCGCTGAGATAGATAATACGGCGTAATTGGTGACATTGCCGTCGCAGGATCGTAGTCATAGTCGTATGTATATCCGGGAGTTTCTGGAGGGGCTGCAGATAGTGACGGCGGATTTTGACGTTTTGGCTTTGGGGTAGAAAACATTTGGTTAGATGAATGATCATCCGAGTCTGCAGAAGTGCTCCTTAGAGATCGGGTAGGAGAGGGAGAGAGCCTCATAAACTCTTGGATTATTTCCGGATCAACACTTGAACGGCTACCCGCAGATGAAGTAGAAGAGTCCAATGCCACAAGGGTTCCATTAACGTTGCCTAATACCTTTGGCTCCATGCTCTTTCTCCTTTTCTGTCCACCTCGTGGAAGCATGCTGACATCGACCGCATATTCAGCCTCGTCGAGCCATTTGCCAGATCTCTCGCAACTAATCATAGCAAGTCAGCACTGAAATTCAAGCATTTGCATTAAAAAGGTATCTTACTCAAGGACCCAGTTTACGCCAACACACTTTACGACTCCGTTTGCTTCTCTAACCTTCTGCAATGTTCGCACTCCTCCATCTTTGAAGATGACATGCGTGATGCCAATTTTGCTCTCCTTTGGCTCCAAGCCGTCGACAGGAGACAAGCTTGTTCTCGGATTCCAGCTCCAGGATTTGACGCATCGAGCGCCCATCTGGGTCAGAAGCTCTACAAAAATGCCACTTGCATCAGCACCTTCTTTTGTATGAACATCCGCGAAAACAACCGCTCCTTGGAGAACAGTTTCATGGCCGGCTGGCTGCTTTCTTGGAGATTTCTTCGGGCTCGGTGTTTTGGGTCGTGGAGGTGCTTTTGGCCGCTGGGGGAGAGATATTGTTGAAGAGCTGCCGGTATCATCTTCTTGTGGAAGGGCGAATGGCTTGAGCGGACTGCGAGCCTTCCTCGGTGAGGGCAAAGTTTTGCTTCTGGCCGTTGTTGATGTAGAGAGCGCGGATGATGTGGTGCCGGTAGAGAAAGACCGAGTCCTTTTCCTAGGGACTTTGAGCGAGCCGTCCTCGGTTTTTAGCGGAACTTTAGACACGGTGTGTATTGTTCGAGGGGTAGGCCCTGACCTCACAGGAGTCACAGACATGGGCAGGGTGACCGGCGTATGAGCCTCAGCATAGTTCTCTTCAGCTTCCTCAAAAAATGCTGCGTTGATCGTAATGGTCGATTCTCGTGGTGGAAGATTTTCTTCGTTGGGACCGCACCGTGGGACGCAAAAATTATCACCAACTAGATTGCGGAGAGGTAGTGCTGTGAGGGTATCCTCATCATAAGCATCCAAGTCATCATAGGCATCCAAAACTGTTATATTATCGTTGCTTTCTTCAGAATCCACATGAATGATGGTCTCATCGCCAAAGGTATCTTCCATGCAGTCTTCTACCGCAGATGAGTCCGTGACAGGGAACGACTGGCCTTGGGACTGCCTAGAAGCCAGAGAGTGTCGTGACGCTCTTTCAAAATTGTCGTTTGGTGCAATGGAAAAAACTCCTCGGCGCCGTGGATACTTTCTCTCTTGGTTTTCAGTTTCCCACCGACTGAGTTTGTTGGCCAAAGGAGTAAGACGGACGTCACTCCGAGGATTATCCTGTGGCTCTTGGTTCTCCTGGTCTTCCTCCTCGTTAACCAGCCTGATAGATTGCCTCTTGGTCAGATTCTTGCTCGGGCTTTTACTCGGGCTGATAGCTAGATCTGATTCGGCATCAGAATCTTCTTGCCCATCCCGGTACAACAATTGTGATGGATGGTGAATACTTGAAACTGGGGGAGAGGGTGCAGCGGGAGGCACACTGTACACGCTTCGCACCGATATAGTGCTGGAAGGTGCACTGGTACTTTCGTATGGCCGTACAGGGGTTGAAGGATGAGAAATCTCTTCTGAGTCCATAAACGGATCTTTCAAATCTGTCGCAACCTGAGAAATATCAAAAGTAGAAAGCGGTGTTCTGACCAATTCACTCCTCGCAGGTGAAGCTCGTGACTTATCATTAGTTGGTGAGATTGGCATCAATTCCTCCTCCTCTTCGCCTCCTTTTGTATACTGCTTTGAGTAGGGGCTGGACTCAATTCCGCAGTCCTGGGTAGAGTCCGATGGTGGAGAATCAGTATTGAGCAATTGGCATTCTCGGGGTATCTCTTCGCTCTGCCGTCTCAGGTTTTTGAAAGGGGACGTCAAGGTTTTAGATGGTGAGATAAGCCGTTTTGCGGGACTCTGAAGTAGCGATTTTCTCTCTCGTGTCGGCGATTTGGAAGATAAGTCTGGCCAATTAAGGGGTATTGGCAAACTCTTTACTTTTATTGGAGATGCTTTTAATGGAGACTGTTTTGTAGTTGGCGATAGGGGATTTTGTGGTCTTGATGTTGGGCCGAAAGGGATCTCCACTTTTCGAGGTGATTCTTTTATGCAATCTTTATACGGCGAGGAAGGCGGCCTGCGGGCAGGGGATGCGACCATGACGGGATCTTTCAGAGGTGACTTATCTGTGGCTTTAGAGGTGAGATCACCAGATTCTCCCAATAGAGGACCATCCCTAGGTAGCAACTCCGTTACCCTCCTCGAAGCATTAAAATCTATTTTCTTGGCTGGGGAAACTAATGATTGCCGCAGGTTTGGAATCTTAACTGGCAATATCTGTGACTTCACATCAACGCCTTGTTTAGCCGGGCTGCTGGAAACGACAGCGTCTATAGGAGCAATTGGAGCAATAGTTCGCAAATGCTGATTCGGTGTTCTTGGGGACAGCGGCTCTTTTCTGCTTGGAGATTTAGAGCCCTGCTCTTCTTCCTGCGATACTGGGGTAACCGGTCTCCGAAGCGGTTTCGACTTCATAACAGTCGCGGTCTTTTCCTTCTTACTCGCTGGAGACGGCAGTGGCTGGTTTTCTTTATCCGAGTCCTCCATCATGTCGAGAAATGTCACTTTCTTCTTGGGAGCGTTTGCTGGTCTAATCTTCGCCAACGCTGTGGTAGCCTGACCAGGGTGAGGCCTTCTCATGCCGCCAGATAGAACTGCGGATACGGAAATTTTCTTTGGCTGACTCGAGCTTCCGGTATTCAACGAAGCTTTTGCTCTTCTCCCTGGGCGAGCCTTTGCCTCAGGCTCCGAAGTAGATGTGCTGGCTTTGACCGCGGGTTTTGAGCGTACCGCCATTCGTTTCGGCGGCTCCGGCTGAGCCAGTTCATCATCGTCATCATCTTGCTGCACAGAACCAGGCTCGTTCTTCAGGAGACGAGGTCTGCCCCTTTTGGCTCGTACGGCCGTTATGGTCGAAACTGACGATGTCCCCGCCCGCGGCGCGGGAGCATGGGCGCTAACGATATCCATTTCATCATCGCTGAGGCCATCCTGCTGTTGGCTAGTCTTAGGTTTCGGTCCACGGCGCTTTGCAATACTATGCACTGTCGCTTTCTTGACTGTAGTATTATTTGTATTTGTATCGACAGTGGCCGGATTCTTCTTCGGTCTGCCTCTTTTTGGGGCTGTGTTCGTTGTCGTTGATACAGCCTCCGGTTTACTAGTTTCCGTAGTATCTTGTTCCTTTCCTTTGACAGTCCGTGTTCTCGCCCTGGTCACTCGTTTAGGAGGAGATGCTGCAGCTGCAGGTTCAGGCGCTCGTCTTGCCATTTTCGTTTATGAGGTCGGGAAGATCCGATCGTAGTGGTTCCGGCCTGGGTGGGTTCCGCAGCTAATATCGAGGTCACATCGGAGTCGCTCTCGGTATAAAATAGAGTGGGTAGCGCAATTAATCCTCAGAAGCAATACTCTGCATTAAACCATAGATATAGTGAGATAAAAAGAAACTAATACAAGCTGATAAGCATGGATCGCAGGCCTTCCGTCTAGAGACGTCGTTTCTGATGATCTGCCCGATTTGTTTGTTATGCTGCTGATCAGCATCTCGTTGCTGTGGAAACAGATACAAAGCCGCAACCTTAATTGTTTCGGGACTAGCCGAGCTTGGCTCCAAAGCTCTGATTACATAATCCTTTGAGTGGCGAAGGAAAGGAAAAAGGGGCAAAACATCGTCGTCAGATTTTGTGGATGTATACTCCGTGCTCCGTATTCAACATCATGATGTCAATTCAACCTTTTCCATTGGCCTATAGGATACTGTGGTAGCCGAGATATACCAAATTAGAGCTCATAAGCAAACTATCCGTATTTACAAATTGAGGAGCTGATAGTCAATGGAAACAGGCGCGGATCCCGATCCCGAGCTGGGCCAAAACAGATCCAATTTGGACGCTAGAAAACAAGAAAAAATACATAGATTCGTAAATTCCAAGCATGGTTCATCATCAAAAGGCATCTACCAGAACAAAGAGGTAGCCAATGCTGCAATCAATCCAGCAGTGATACCTGATTTGCTCATCGAGACGTGGCTACCGGCATTTCCATTGCCGTTTCCGCTTCCGCTAGTCATGGGTCTGGGTGTTGCCGCGGGTGGAGCCGATGGCGACAAAACCGATGGTGTGTAGGGAGGAGGTTTAGAACTGTCTAACTTTCCAGCCCAGCAATGCTTCTTGAAGCAGTCCTTGCACGGGTCTGGAACTGGGGTCTTAGTCCGCTCAAGAGACCTGCTCAGGATTGCGCATGCAAGGCACGTAGACCATTCTTTCTCCCTCGACCCATCACCCATAGTGCCAACGTTAAAGCCGTTCTGAATAATTGAGTCACGTTGTTGGTCCGAATAGTCGAACTTGAAAGTAGAAACGTTGGAAAACGCAGAGTAAGGATGATTCGGAATATAAACAACTAATGGCGTAGAGCTGCTAGTGTTCGAGCTATCGCAGCCGAAGAAAGTTGGTCTAGTATTTAAGCCCAGGTTGACGAAAGTATTTTGGTCCGGAATGGCAGGGAACGAGGTTCCGTTAGCGAGCTTCTTGTCCAGACTTCGCTGGTAAGTGGCTACCAATGCGGTGCCGTTCGGCCAGTTATATTCGGTATCTGCAGAGGAGTCGACGGCGAGGATCACATCGACGCTCCTCTCAGGCTGAATCAAGGGATGAATAGGTAGGTTTTGGAGATCCTCACCGCCGTCGACCAGGTCGAGAACGTCTGTATTCGCAAATGGAGAGGACTGTTCTGAATAATGGAAGAATGGATTGGGTTTGTAGACCGCAATGTCGTTATTCTCATCTCCAATACTCTTCAAAATCTTTCGCAGCTCTTCTTTGATAAAACTGGGGATGTTCACAGCATCTAGGTTGAGAGAAAACTGATTGAAAAGCGAAGAAGACGTCCCCATAACGAACCCAGCATTGTCAAAACCTCTAACACAGGAGGCAGAGCTGGGAAGTTGTCCGGCTTGGAACGCTGAACCAAGAAACTCAGTTGGGATGAATCCAAAAATTGTCGGATCCCAAGTTCCCATTTCATAGGGATTGAACTCGAACACTGTTGCATTTCCACCAATAAGTAATTCACCAGGATTTCTTCCGTCCGCAATGAGAATTGGCATGGCCACATCACCGTTTGCAAAATCGGGAGAGGAGGCAATTGAAGACCACGTATAAGCTGGGCCGCCCTGAGGAGCGTCGATAAATTGGTAAGAAAGTGTACGGCCCCTAGAGTTTCAGAATCAGTATATAGCCGAGGTGAGGTACTATCATTCAACGTACCAGTAATCCGTGATGGACACCGGATACTTAGCATCCCTTTTACCACTGACGGCCTTTTCGACCTCCCTGTAATACTTCAGAATGCTCGTGACTGAGCCATCACCAGGGCCCTCAAGGATAGAGCGAGTGAAATTCCATGCCATTCCCTCTCCCCCTGTGGACAGCGCAGTCACAGTGGTATCATTGTTCAGGTATAATGATCCAACAAGCCATCCTCCACCACTCAAGCCGGATAGATAAGTTGCAGATTGAACGATCCCGCCAAGCTTTCCTTGGTCAGTGGCTCCCTTTGTGCGGGAATCGAAGCCGGATAATACGCCTCCACCGTTCATCAACGCTCGGTAGCCTCCACCAGAGACGGCAATTCCGATATTAGGTAGCTCCGAGGGATTGTTCGTATGGTCCTTGATATAGCCTGCTGCATCAAAACCAGAAATGGTTACGTGACCAAAGAAATCCTTCATCGCATTCAATGTCTTAGGCCTCCGTTTTTTCAGCCACTCGGTTTCACTCGGAGAAATCGAGCTTGCGCTCCGGACGCTTGGGCGGTTGGGAGGACAGGAGACATTTTCGGGTGTGTACCCATTGGGTGCATTCGGCAACGCTCGAACAAGAAGGTCGGTTGAGCCTTCAGGAATGGCGCTTCCGGCAACCGGACCTAGCAATTAAAGAGTCAGACAAGCTTGACAGGCAAAAACAAGGTCAAGAAACAAACCTATAAGTAGGCCTGCTACTGCAGAAAAGTGCATGGCAACCTGGCCCAAGCCCATAATTTTTATTGTCTTATATTAGTAGAACAATGGTGGAAAGGAAACAGAAAAGGTTTTCTTAGCATGGAGGGATATCAAGGCGGTTAAATAACATAAACAGGAGTGGAGACCGGAAGCAACGCTACGGACAAACCGCAGCCTGTGACCATTCGTGTGTCTGAGAAACAGCAGCAGTCCATGTCCCTGCGGGATGGAAGGAAGCGAAAGCTGAACAGTGAAGGATCCCAAAGGGGGAGTATGATTGACTGGATCGTGCGCTTCGTTAACTATGAGCTCAGAGTGGGCCGCATTCGCCGTTCCGCCGTGGATGAAGCAAATTCTACTCCGTAGTCGCCCCATGTCTGAGTAAGAAAAGCTGGCTGGGGGCGCATTGTGCTCCGCGGATCCAAAATTACCGCCATGGGACTGTAAGCATACAGATTTGTATTCTTCTTGATTTCTTCAATAATGACTATCATAATTTGCTGTGGTCTTGTCCTTCCTGGCGACGATGCGCGTTCTTCCATGTCCGACTGCCCGTCGTGGGTGATTCAGTGGGATGTGGCTTCCGTGGTGGGTGACGTCTCCCCGTGTTTTAGGGCCGGATGCACCGCCTCTATTTAGTTCACTCCTAACGACCTACCTTGTAACTAGTTACCTAGTTAGTCAGTTAGTTGGCTAGCACAAAGTCCAGCACATCTCGCATCTTCGCAAGCCACGTCCCACAGGGATCTTTCGGTTTGTTCCTGACATGGACACCCTCGCCGCTAGTTAACTTAACTAGTTACGAACTTCATATCTATCATATCGACGGAGTATGTTATACGGAGCATACGGAGCACTGGCTCCAGCTCATTTATTCCGGCGTTTAGCATACCGCACGTTCCGCCGAGCGCTCAATTTCTTTTGATCCTTCATGCACGAATGCCCAGCCGGAACTTATGATGCGCCTTTTCAGCGAGTCCATTTGATACGAGACAGCGAGAATATGACGAAGAAGTTATCCCGTATCCCAGTCAGCTTGCTAAACGATCAATATCCATCCTCAGTATTCAGCTTCCACGAACAAAATGCATATTCAATCTCTAGGGACGCGTCATTTGTGTTGTCAGCCCACTCCTTACTATTGAAAGCCCGGGTCTTTCTGCTTTTTGGTACACTCATCATTCTCTCTCAAGACTCAAAACAGGCCCAATTCGTTACCTACTGGGGTTCCATCGCTTCTCTGCGACATAACCCGGACCAAGACATAAAATGCAAAACCACTCTCTTCGTTCCAGGAAAATTCCAGAAGGACCCTCCCAATTAGTGCTGAGTGACCTGTCAACAAGAGGAAGCTTGATCTAGTTAGGTGGAGCCGACGATTTTGATCGCTTTCTTAGATCGTCGAAGGCGGATTTTGGAAATCGCTGAAACGCCGAACATTCACTACACAATTGTTAAGCGCTCGGCTACCAAGAAGTAACTCTCTCTTTTCCTCATGTCTCAGCCCTGTGCCCTTATCAATTCAATAAATTCAACCAGGAGTACGGGATAGCCGAGGGTAAGGAAAATACAGTACTTATTAGCTCTTCTTGGAAGCCTCCGGAGCATGGCAACAGTGGTACAGCACTGCCAGGTCATGACTCAAGAGATCTGGCGAATGTTACACTTGATTCGTCCTCAAATTCTCCGCAACGCCTTGCCAATTGTCGATTTGTCTTTAAAAAATTCCAGACTCCACTCTAGCGAAATGCTCGTGACCTCAAAAGTTCAAATTGTTGATCAGAATTTTTTCGACATTGAAGGAACGAGCACTAATTCTTGATCCGAAGTTCCAGAAACACTTCCGTGGTCATCCCTATGAAACGGCCCACTGATTGCTTCTTCTAGAGGGAGAGAGGTAAACCACAGGATGTGAAATAAATCCTAGTTTCGATTGATTTACGGAACGCTTGTGATATACTCGTACGTAATGAAGTCGTGCCGATCCACGATCCCTCCTCACTGCTCAGAGATTAGTTATTTTTTGGCTTCATGGAACGAGCCACATTTCGAGAAGATTTACTCTGATCCACCGTCTTGCGGTGAACTAGCGAACTCGATCGCCGAATGTTTTGAAACATTTATACGGGCTACGGAGTAGAGATCACCGTTTTGACAAGCATCAACGTTCTCGGTTTCAGCATCATCCTTATCGAGGATAATAAGATTCTTAAATTGGTGAAAAGGCTCAACATGATCGTCAACCATCGCGGTACATGCCACCAGTTGACAATGTTGAGGCAACAGAGGCCCAGAAAAATCCAGCCATCTAGGTTTTCGCCTTTGGAACATTTTAAGACAAGATTCCGAGGTTTCGCAAGATACAAAACCCTAACTAGTTAACCCTTTCTCCCCGCGGAAGGAGAGCTGTCGTGGCCTTGGCTTGGTTAGTTACCTTGAGATTTCAGATGATCCAGCTGTCCTTGGCCACCATTGGTTTTCTCAGACCCAAAAATTTTTCATTGAACTGGCTCATTATTTTGCCCTCAAAGTTATGAGCTGAATCTGAATGCAAGTTCTTAACTGCAGACATGGAATCGTCATTTGCCGCAGAAAATTCGGAGTGTCAATTGCATGATGGCTCTATTATCATACAATGCCTTGAAAAGCCTTCATCGCACTCGAGGCATAAAGCAGGGCTTCTATACCGCCGTTCCCGGATATATTCAAAAGTCACCTACGCTACAGGACTAGAGCCTAGCCTACTGATCAATGGTCTTATCATCTCAACAAAAATCTCGAAAAGGCATGTACCCCTGCTCTCTAACTGAGGGGCTGAACATTGATTTTGAAGCTGTTATTAGCGTATCAAGAGCTATTGCCCCAGTGCTTTCAGGAAGACCTTTTGGTTTAATGATACATATGAAACTTTTTCATGTCCAGCAAATATGGATTATACATCATGATACCCAGCGTCATTGGCATGTTCATAATTATAGTAGACTTTCACAGAGAAGTCCTTAGAAACAGAATGAGCCCTAAGAAAGGGCATTGAATACTTCACCCCCACTGACGGTCATTGCTCAATTCTCTCAGCATCTTAGCTTATGGAAGCAGTGCATCCTGGCACAAAAAGATGAAATCAGCAAACAATGTGTCAGAAAAAAGAACGATACAAAGACTTTTCAAAGAGCCATGACAAACTAGCTGCCAAAAGCTGAATGGAAAAAAAGCCGACAAAGCACTTTATCTTCCAAGACTGTTGCTGAACAGAGATAGAATAGTGGTCAGTAATTTCTGATAAGATTATTCGAGTTGTGGTGGCTAACAGGGGGGAGCAAATAGATACTTCTAACACTCTATAGTCACTTACCTTGTCCTCGCGTTTTGTCTGGCGAGTTTAGATCCAGGACCTTGCATAGGCTGGATTAGCCGGCTCGGGGTTCTTCCACCCATACCCATAAATAAAAAAACGGACTCCCAGGGGGGACCCAACAACTCATATCTCACTTAACATGGTGCCTGGTAGATCTCCAAACAATATGAGGTCTCACATACCTCCAAGGTGTACCATGGGGTACTTCTGCTTATTTGATACCTTTATATTTTCGAAGAATAATGACCTGCCATATATTGGAGATTTCAGCAACATCTGGATCAACGGCTACTGTTGTGGATACATACCTAACTACCTTCCATTTCTGAAGGAGCCGACTAAGTCACCCTCCACTGCCTTTTAAAGCGACCTACCCGTGAATCGAATATGAGTATCTTTTACTCACTTTGAGGCAAACAAGCTACAATGTTGTACTTGCTGCTCTTCACTTGCTGCTCTTCACTTGCTGCTCTTCACTTGCTGCTCTTCACTTGCTGCTCTTCTCTTGCTTCCTTTCTATTCACAATCTTGATTATCACAAATTGCTTCTACACACCTTCACAATTACTTTTATAAATCCCTTTGACCAATGTCAGCACCAAACAATGATACAAGTCAAGTCACTACTACAGTGCTTCATCAAAGGTCTCCGCAACTCTTCAGCATCTCTCCTATCAGTCACTTGTACTTCTGCTTGATCCAATCCTTAACTTACCCCAACCAACTTCCCAAAAACACCCCTTGAGACAAGGGATATCCATCGGCTTCGAGAATGAGCAGCTTAAGGACCATCCCTAAGGTCTGTTAAGGATGATCAACAGAAACTGCTGAGGTTCGTGGAAACCTTTGACGAGGTACTGTACTGCCGAGTCATCACAATTGGAGGAGCTGATAACTACGATAATCAAAGCATTAAAAAGGCCTCGCGCCCCAAATTCCACTGAGAGGAACCAATCTGATCAAAAAATCATGAATGGCCTGATTGGTGCTCAAACCAATTTACCTCAGTATCAGAATCCCAAACAAAATGAGACCTATGTTGTATGGCGGAAACTGCCTTTCAAAAAAGAAACTCAAGCTTCTAAGGGAATCCTCATAAATCACTGAAATCAAACCAGCGCTGATATACACAATTTCATGAACACTGGATGACTGGACATTTCATTTATCTTCGGACAAAGGCTCTTCGTCCGGGGGCTACTTGCTGTTTGTCGCCGCAGAATATCTCCATGGGCATATAGTGAAGAGTCTTCTCAAGCGGGAAGGCATTGATGTCAACAAGCGCGGTGAGACGGAAGAGGGTCGCACCGCATTGGACTGGGCGGTACCTTTCTTCAATTTGTTGACATGAAAGGGTGGCATGTCACTGAGGATGGCCTAGGACCCCGAAGCCACTCTTCTAAACATTATGACAGATGCAATGAGAATCTGTTCTGCAGCCACAACGTGTGATATGTGGACTCTGAAAATTACGCACCAAACGAATATAAATTTTGCGGTTTATTACGCCGCACAAAATTGGACATGTGGTGGAATGATGGATGTTCGGATCGAGAATAAAAAGGTGGAAATGCGCCCACTTCAACTATTCCGAAATTTGCGGCGGGCATATAACACCATATAGAATCGAGCAATAGAGATGTTGCATAGGCAAGAGGAATCAACTGTTTCTTGAAGACGAACTCGAAGAAAACAAATAATCACAAGAAGCACACCGTCGCCACCTGCTGGAGGAGAAATAGCATCAGGATAGTAGACATTTATATCTTTCGCGAGAAAACAAATCAGGCACTATTTCAGATTAACAGATGTTATCTCTAATTCTGGCAGTTCCCCCGATCTTCAATCAGGGCCACGACGTCAAGGGATACGTGAGTTTATTATGCAAGAACAAGACACTGAGCGAGATGGAGCTCACCATCAATCCTTTCACCCTTCCTCAAGACGACCCACGGATAACTTGGCAGCTCCGGCCCAAAGCTATTGAGAAGTATATCTTATACCCACAACTACTGGATGCCGTTGCAGGGTTGATAATGGGCATGGTATGGGAAAAGTGCATGATCAAACGTTCGTTCACGTTTACTATCCCATTCGGCTCAGATTAAACTATAGGTTCGAGCGTTCCACCCGTCATCTCCCGGGTCCTGAACGCCCCATTTCCCTTCGAAGAGCAGGACAAGGATCATAAATTCTCAGCGCTACTCTATAGCGGATTGATAGTTTGCGTTCGCAATGGAAAACTGATTCGGAAATCGTCAATACACAGAAAACTCGTCCTTATCAGTCGATCACCTGCGAGTTGTTGTGGTGGTGAAAAATAAATCGGGTTCAGAGTTGGATCAATCTTATTTTTACTTAATAATTAATAATTATAAGCTTGAGTTTACACTTATTTATACTGAACTTTTTAATAAATTAATTTATTAATACTTAACTTATTAAAAGAATAAATTAAAAGTATAATTTCATATATTATTATATTTATTAAATATGTTATTAAACTTTTAAATAAAATAAATTATTTATTAGTTAATATTAAAGATAAATAATTTAAGTATAAAAATTAAAATTATATTATAATTTTTTATAAAAAAAAAAAATAAAATAATTAAATTATACAGAGTAAACAGTATATATAAGTATTAAATATTTAAAAATAAATAAATTTAATTATTTTAATAAATAAAAAATTTAAAATTTTTAAAGAATTAAATTTATAAAATTTACATGAAAATATATTATTAAAATAATAAATTTAAAAATTTAAAAATATATATAAAAATAAAAATATTATAAAAAAAATAAAATTAAATATATTAAAATATATTAATAAAAATATATATAATTATTTTTAAAAATATAAAATTTAAAATTAAAATTAATTTCTATAATAAAATAAATACATATAAAATATTAGATTATTTATATATATAATTTATAATTTTATATATTTTATAAAATTATAAAAGTTATTAAAAATTTTTATAAAATTAAAGTAATTTCTAATAAAAAAAAATAAAATTACATAATTTATATATTAAATTAATTAGTAAAATAAAGAAAAATAAATAAATATAAATATAAGTAATAAGTAAATAAATAGTTTATAATTTCTTATATTAATATGCTAATTTATTAAAATATAAGCATAAATTTATATTATAAATATGTAAATAATAAAAATTATTAGAAATAAGAAATTACTAAAATTATATATATTATAATACTTTATAATATTTTTTAAAATATTTATTATATAAAATAATAAGAAATATAAAAAATAAATAATTTAATTTAATTTTTTATAATTTTAATTTAAATAAATTAAATAATAATAGAAATATGAAATTAGCAAACTTATAATTAAGAATATAAATATTAATAAAATAAGATAAAAAACATTATAAGAAATTAAGATATTTTTATAAAAAATTATATTTTTTAAATAATTATTATTATTTTAATTTTACTTCTTATCTGAATTAATAATATAAAATTAATAAGAAAATTATTAAACTAATTAATAAAATATTAAAAAATTTTCAAAATATTATAAATTTATAATAATTATAAAATATGAAAATTATATTAAAAAAATAAATTAAAAAAAAGAATAAGTATTAAAAAATAAAGAAATGAAAAAGAAAAAAATAAAGAAATGAAAAAGAAAAAAATAAAAAATAAGAATAAAGTTATTTTTTTAACTTCTTTCAGTCTAATAAAATGCATGAAATAATTACTAGTTAATAAAAAAGTTAATTTTTTTTTAATTACTAGTTTTTTATTTATTTATAATATTAATATAATATAAGTTTAAATTATTTTTTTTATAATAATTTTTTATTTAATTTTAAAATATCTAATTATATATATAATTAATAAGATTAATTTATTTTATTTATATTTATAAGAAAGAAAATTATAATAAATATTAATTTTATATTTATAATAAATTATAAATTAATTAAACTTAAAATAAAAAATATTAAAAAAGAAATAATTTTTAATTAAGTAATATTTATATCAGATTATTAAATTAATTTAATCTTAAAATTATAAATAATTAAGAAAAAAATATGATAATACTTATTTATAAATAATATTTATTATAAAATATTATTATACTAGCTAGTTTAGTTTTTATTTAGCTTAATTTTATAATCTTTTTTATTATATAAAAGTTTATAAAATTTTATTTTTATTAGTTTTTTAATAATAAGTTTTAATTATAATTTATATATATATTTATTACATACTTTCTTCTAATAAATCTTATTATTAATTACTAGTTTTATTTTTATTATATATTTAATAATATTTTTAATTCTAATTTCTAACTTAATTCTTATAATTCTTATTATTTTAAAAAAAAATATTTATAAAGCAGAATTTTTAATATTTAATCTTTTATAAAAATTATTATCTTATTATTTTTTATTTTATTAAAAACTAATTATTTTTTTTTATTTCTTATAAAAAATATTATAAGTTATTTTTATTATAATTAATAATAATAATAGCCTTAATTTTATTCAGAAAAAACATAAGAAATCTTATAAAGTAAATTATATAATTTAAAAAATTAATTAATATTTATAATTATTATATAATAATATTCACAATAATTTGCATATTAAATTATTAAACTTAAAAGTAAATAATATTACTCTGTAGAATTATAGCTAAAATGAAATAAAAATAATAAAAAAAAATAATTAAGATTTATATATACTAATTTTTAAATAATAAATAAGTTAAAAATAACACATAAAATATAGTAAAAACTTAAAAACATATTTAAAATATTAGAATAAAAACTAGAGTTAAACTTAATATTAAAAGCATTTAAAGAAGAAAGAAAGCTTAAAATATTAAGAAAAAATAAAGAAAAGAAAGAAATGTTAATAATTTTAGAAAAAGTAATAAAAAGCATTTTTCTATTAAAAGCATCTGAAAAAAAAGATAGTTTAAAATAAAACTTAAAAAAGAAAAAAATATTAAACTCAAGCTTTATTTTAAAAAATTAGAATAAATAATTAATAATTATATAAGTTAGAAATAATTAAAAAATAAAAAACTAAGATAATAAATATATAAAAAATAAATAAATAATTATTATAAGAAAAAAAAAAATTAGAATTAAGTTAATAAACATGAAAATAAAGCATAATTAAAATAATAATAAACTAAAATTTAAGAAAAATAAAAACTTTTATAAATAATAACTTACTAGTATAAACTATTATTATATGCTATAAATATAAAATTAGTAATAATAAATAAAAAGTAAAAAAAAAAGCATTTTATTATTAATTATAAGAGCTAAATTATCTAGAAATAAAATAAGATAAGAAAAAAACTTAAAGAAAAATATTAGTAAACTAAATATTAAATACATTATTCAAGTTCATGATATTATAAAAATAAATATAAATATAATTACATTTATTAAAAATAATATTAATTTTTATAAAAAATATATTTATAAATAAAAACAGATAATAATATTTATATATATAAAAAAAAATATTATTAAAAATATTAGCAGAAATATTTTTATTAGCAGAAATAATAAAATAAATAAAATAAAATAAATTAATTATATTAAAATTTAAAGATAAATTCAGAATATTTAAAATATCTAAAAAGTATTTAAAAATAAAAAATTTAATAATAAACTTAGAATATTTATCTAAAAATACTATTAAATATAAAAAGATAATAAAAAATAAGTAAAGAAAAATATACATGTAATAAATAAGTATTAGAATAATTATCTTATATGTAATTAGTATAAAAGTTATAAAAAAAATTATTAAGATTATTTAAAATTATAATACATTTTATAAATAAGTTATTAATATTACTACACTTAAAACAAATAAATATAAAAATTATTTTATAAATTTATAAAATAAAAATAAAATTTTAATAAAAATTGAATATGTTCTTAAAATTAGCATGTTTAGAAAAATTATTCTTAAATTTCTAATGAAATAAATACTTTATTAAGAATAAGATTAATTTTATATAATTATTATTTTATATTAGTAACTTGAAAAAAATAATATAAGAGATAATAAAATTATCTGAATAAAAAATAAGCTAGAACTCAGTAACTTTAATTTTAAAATTAAAATAAGAATTTAAAATATATTAATTAAAAATAAAAATTAAGAAAAAATTATAAGAAAAAAGATAATATATAATTAAGATTAGTAAGAATCTAAAAAATATTAATAAAATTAGAAAAAAAAAATAATTAAAATATTTAAGATTCTTGTAAAATATGATTATATTAATATTAATAATCTTTAAATAATTTCTAAAATTATTAAAAATACTAAAATTAGTATTCTTAATAAAAGCTATAAAATTTAATAAAACATTTATAATAAGAGATGATAAATTATCATGCATGATAATAATCTTCTTAAATGCTAATATTAAAATATATTAGAAAAAAAATCTTATTAAAAACTAATCTTTATAAAAATGTTATTAAAAAAACTTACTAATATAAATAAAAACTGAAGAAAATATAAAATGCTTATAAGTTAAATATTTAAAAAAATATGAAATTTTCAAATCTAGAATAAATATTAGTAAATATTTTTACTTCAGAAACTGTTATTTAATATATCTGAGATAACTAAAGTAATAAAATAAATCATTTTAAAATTTATAAAAAAAATAAATAAAAATTAAAATAAATAAAAAAAAATAAAAGCATGATTAAGATAAAATAATGAAATAATAAAAACAAGAATATAAGAAAAGCATGCATGAAGAAAGAAATTTTTAAAAATAAATAAAAAAATAAAAATTCTCAGATTATAAAATTCTTAATTAGAATTTTTCTTAATTAGAATTAAAATAAACATGAATATAAATAAAAACAGCTATTTTATTATAATAATTATTAATTAATACTTTATTATTAT
This sequence comes from Nannizziopsis barbatae, assembly GCA_014964245.1. Taxonomy (NCBI): domain Eukaryota; kingdom Fungi; phylum Ascomycota; class Eurotiomycetes; order Onygenales; family Nannizziopsiaceae; genus Nannizziopsis; species Nannizziopsis barbatae. Next base: position 445,014 of record JACVYH010000008.1, read on the forward strand.
ATAAAGTATTTAATTTATTTAATTAAATTAATTATTATATTTTTATTATAAGTTATATAATATTTAATTATTTTTAGCATTTTACATAATAAAATATATATTATTTTTATAAGTTTTCAAGAATTTATCATATATTTAATTAATTTTATTTTTATTTTTATTACAGAAAATAATTAGAATATAATAAGAAAATGTATTTACTATTATTATAATACTAATAAAATAATCTAAATATTAATTAAATATTTCACATGCAGTAATTACAAATAATAACATGTAAAATAAGATTAAAAAATATTAGAAAAATATAATATTTAATAAAAAAAAATTCATATTATTTAAATGTATTAAGAAGTATATAAAAGCTAGTAATTAATTTAAATACACATGTTTAATAATTATCTTATATATAACTTATTAATTAAGTTATTTTATAAATATATTTTATTATTAAAAATTAATCATGATTATTAATTATTATTATTATTATTATTATTATTATTATTATTCTTAATATCTCTAGCATATAAAGACTAAATACTTACTATTATTATTTTAATATTTTCTTATTATTTTTTAAATTATTAATTTATTTTATCATTTTATTTTATTATTTTATTATATGCTTTAGCATTATATATAATTTCTAGATTAGTATAATTATATAAATTATTTTTTTTTATTTTTTTTTCTAATTTACATATTTTTATATTATCTGTTATTATTTAATATTATTATTCTAGTATTATTTAATTAATATTATATATTTTTATTTTATTTCACATATATTAATTATATATTATATATTTTATACTTACTAATTGCATATTTTAAGCTTTATAGCTATTAATAAACATATTTTTATTTTATTATTATTTATTTTAACTAGATATTTTACTTTTCTTATTTTAGTATTTTTTATTTTTCTTACTTATCTGAATTATTTTATATTATCTTTTTATTTTAGTTAATTCTGATATATTTTAATTAACTTTAATAATTCTAGATTTATATATCTGATAAAAAGCATCTAAATTACTTGTTTTTCTTCTTTCATAACTTTTATATAAATAATTATACATCTAGATAAAATACTAAATCTAATTTAAAATTAGAAAATAATTTATTTTATATGTTATAATTAAATTATAACTGCAGTTATAAAATATAATTATTATTTATTAATTAAATTACAGTAGTAATGCTGAAATGCAAACTAATTTTAAATAAAATTCTCATGTTTTCAAGTCTTATAACACTTTTATAAAAATAAAATAATTTTAAATAAAATTAAAAATATTAAATATGCTGTAAGTTACTTGAACAGCATATATAATTATAATTAATAGCTTTTTTTAGTAACTTATTTTTAATTAATATACTAATATATAAACTGTAAACAAGTTTAAGTTAAGTTAAGTTTTAATTTTTCTAAACTTAACTCAGACTTGACTTATATTCATATGATTTGAACTTGAATTAACTTGAAACTTATTCATTTTAAGTCAAGTTAAATTAAGTTTTCAACTTGCAAATGAAACATGAGATTAACAAGAATCTATCTTAATTATTATTAGTCTAAATCTAATAAAAGTAAGTCTGTTAAAAAGATGTTTTAATTTCTTATAAAACTAATCTACTTTCATATTTTTAGCATTTTTGATTGATTTTATATTAAATTTCAAAGATTTAGTACTAAAAATAAATTTTCATGTTTTCTGACTTTTGATATTTAACTTTGAGAATCAATAGAAAGTCAGGAAAATATGCTAAAAATATAAAAATAAGCTTATTAAAAAGATCTCTAAAAAAGCTTTAAAATAAGCTTATTTTCATTTAATTATAACTAATATTCATTCTGCTATAATGAAAAACATTATATATTTCTATAAATTTTAAGTTTTTTAAGTTAAAAACTTAACTCAGACTAAGTTAAGTTTAACTTGACTTGAAACTTGGTAGAATCTTCATACTAGAGCTTGACTTAACTTAGTTTAAGTTAAGTTAAGTTCAAGTTTAAGTTTAACTCAGACTCATTCACAGTCTACTAATATATTAAATATATTTAATTAATTATTATTTTAAAATATAATAAAAATAATTAAAATTCTGCTTTTAGTTTCAGCTTTCTTATTATCAAGTATCTTTGCTAGTAAATTTCTAAAATCATGTTTTAATACTAGAATATCAGCTTAATTTTTAACTATTTAATATGATAACTCATAAAGTTAATACATTACTTTACTAAAACTGAATCATTATATTACAAATATTAATAAGTAATTTATTTTTAAAAATTTATTTTTTTAGATAAAATATGTTATTTTTTTTTTTTTTAATTAAAATTCTAAAAACTAATAAAACTAGTATTTTTATTAAAGAAAATTTAGCTTACAGCTGTTACTATTATAATTTGCAGAAAAATTATCTTACTTATTTATATTATAATTTAAATAAAAAAAATATTTAATTAATATTATGAAAATGAGTATATCTTAGCTTATAATTTTTTTTTTAAATATTAATTATATTTAATAATAAATATACTTATTAAAAATAATAATAAGCATTTTTAATATTATAATTATAAAAAATCATAATATTTTATTTTAAAATTTAAATATTTTTAGTTAGCATATTATAATTTATTTATATAATTTTTAATTTTTCATTTTACATATATAATTTAAATAAAGCAGATTAGATTATTTATATTTTTTAATAATATTTAATAATATTAATTATTATCATGTTTATGAAATTATTTTCTGCTGCTTTTATTTACTTTCTAAGCTAAAATTTTAGCATGTTTTAAATTAGAGAACTTGAAATTTTATTAAAAATTAAAGCTGATTAATTACTTACTAGCTAGTTTTAGATAATAAATATAATAAATTTAATTATGAATTAACTGCTATTAGCTTGTTATAATAAAAAGTTAATTTATACTTTTTAATTAAAAAGTAATTTAACTTATTTTATTTTCTTTATAAAATACTGCATGTAAGATTACTTATTAGAAATAAATAAAATAAAAAGCTAGTATTTAATTTTAGATAAATAATTAAAAAATATAAATAATATAAATGAAATACAGATATAAATAAAAAAAGATATTATTATAATTAGACTGCAAATAAGTTTAAGTTAAATTCAGACTTAAACTTAACTTAACTTGCTTAAGTCTAAGTTAAGTTATGATTTTTTAATTTTTTTAAGTTTTTAATTAAGTTTAACTAGACTTTTTATAAATTAAGTTTTTAACTTATTAGATTTAATCATGTATATTACTAATAATAATACAATTAATACTAATTAGTAATTAAAATTAAATTTTTAAATTTCATAAATTATTTATAAATTATAATGTTAAAATTCATTTTACTATAACTTATTTATATAATTTATTAGAAAATTATAATATATTATTTATTAATATAATATTATTTAATTATATATAATTATATCTTTATAATATTAGCATTATATTAGAAATTAAATTTTTCAGCTAGAAAAACATAAAATACAGAGCAGATTTTTTAAAACTAAAATTCAGATTAAAAATATAAGTTAGAATAAATAAGAAATTCAGTAATAAAATCATGTCTGCATTTTTAAAAAGTTAATAGTTATAAGAAAAAATTAGTACTTCCTATTTTATTATCTTGAGACTGTAAAAATAAAGTAAGATTTAATAAATTAGAAGAAAAAAATAATTCAGCTGATTAATTAAGCATATTAACAGTAGTATTACTACTCTTATTTAATATCTTTTTTATTTAATCTTATACTACTTTAATTAGAATTTATTAAAATGATTATTATTATAATAATAAAAGCTTAAATAATGCATGATAAAATAATTATTATCATGATAATAAAAGCTTAAGTAATACATGATGAGATGATTATTATTATAGTAATAAAAGCATAAATAATATGTGATAAGACAGTTATTATTATAATAATAAAAGCTTGACTAATATATAATAAGATAATTATTATTATAATAATAAAAGCTTAGATAATGTGCAGTAAGATAATTATTATTATAATAATAAAAGCACAGACAGATAATGCATGTTAAGTTAATTAATATTAATATGATATGTTATTCTGATGTTATGAGATAAATATACTATTAAATATATTATTAAATTTAATAACTTTAATATCTGAATTATTTCTATTCTTTTCTTTCACATTTTCTTCTGCTTCTTATTTTCATTACACTTCTCTAATTTCTTTTACATTCTTATTTTTATTATTATTTATTTTATTATTATAATTTAATATAAAAATAAAATTATCTACATTAAGATTTTATTCAGCTGCATAATTATCATTTTTAATATCTGAATTATTACTAATATATTATAGCTGAATGAGTTTTTCATTTGCATTTTACTTAAAAATCTCAAATATTTAATTTTTATTTTTTTTTAAGTTCTTTTCTTTTAATTATTAATAATAAAAGTTTATATCATATTAATTTAGAATAAAGCATATTATTTATATAATTATAATTTCAGCTTTAATTTAACTATAATAATAATAATAATAAATATTACATGTGATACTTTAAACATATTTAATAAATATAATTATAATAAAAAGATGAAGATAATTTTTTATAATATTATTTAGCATAAGAAATTTCTCTTTATTTCTTTTTTAAAATTTTAAAATTAGCTTGTAGAAGTTTTAATTATATTCTAGATAATACTTATTAGTATTAAATAGTAAATTATTTTTAACATGAGTAATTAAACAAGTTTATTTTTATTAAGATATTTTTTTAACTTATTCTAATCTTGTTATAATTATGTAATAACTGATTAGAAATTAAAGCTGAAGTAAAGTAAGTAATTAATATTACTAAAACTTATTAAAAATGCTAAATATTTTTAATTAGTTAATAAAAATTTCTGCTTATATTTATCATAAACATTATAAAGATAATTAATATAATATTATTTTTAATCTTTTTTATTATTCTTTTATTTATTTATATTAAAGATTATTATTTTTATTTTTAAATTAAGAAAATTAGTAATTATAAGCATCTTATCTGCTTTATTATATATATCAGAATAATACTTAGCTAGCTTATTATAAATAATGATTAAAGCAGAAGTAAGATGTTATTTTTATCTAGCATTTTTTCTTTTAAGACATGTCTAATTATTATTAATGTAATTAAATAGAAAATTATAAACTAAGAAAACATGATAAATTATTAAGTATTCTATAGCTGAAAGTGCAGTTTTATATCTTATAAATAATTTAGTTAATTAAATAAGATATTTTATTAGATATTACTTAGTATTAGTAATAGAAAAATTCTTTTTAATTATTTTATTATAAAAATAAAACTTAATAACTAAATAAAATTAAATAAAATAAATTAACATATCATAAATTAAATTTTAATATGTCTTTATATTTAATTTTAATTAAAGTAATTTCTTAGTCTTTTAATAATAATTAAACTTGATATAATATTAAGAGCTGTAATTCATGTACTTTATAAAATTCTGTATTTAATAAATTAATTTAAATATTAATAATAGAAAATACAAAGCATATATAAAATAAGATAATATGAAATAAGAATTTTATTTATGAATAAAAAAAATAAAAATAATACTAAAACATTTAATATTATTTATAAATGATATTCTTAATTAAAATAATAAAATAAAGAAATAAAATATTATTTATGAATGAAAATAATACATGAAATAATAAAAAAAAAGAAAGATAATATAATCAGATAGTATTATAATAAAATGTACATGAAATTAATAAGAAAGCTGATAAATACTTGATTAAGATAATGAGTTACAAGTATTATGAGATTAATAATATAAAAAAACATATCTTAAGAAGCACATATGAAATTTCTAGTTAAAGATCATGCTTAAGCATAGCATTATTTCAGAATGAGTTAATTATGTTATTCTTTAAGTTAATTCTAATCTGAAAGAAAAAAGTATTCAGAAATAATTAAATAATATATATTATATATGAAATTAAAATAATTAGATACTATAGCTGATTATTAAAAATATCTTATACTTTAAGTAATTTTTTATGCATTTTATAATTATTTAACAGTTATTAGTTATAATTATAAAAATATAATTATTAAAATTATAATTTATCAGAATTAAAGTTACTTATGTTATAAGTTTTTTACTAGTATAATTTTTAAATATATGAGTAAACTTAAAAAATAATTAATAATAATTTTATTTAGAATTACTAAAATAAATAATTATTATAAGAAAAGATTATCTGAATGAACTAATCTAATGATTTATAATTAATAAGAATAACTTTTATTTAAAAAGAATTTTCAAAATAATATCATGATTTATCTTTATTATTTAATTTAAAACTAATTTAATTAATTTATCAGATGATAATTTTATCTCAGATTTTAATATTTTTATAAAATAATAAAAATAAATATTATTAATAAAGTAAAATGACACTTAGATATCACATATGATCTTAATAATTAAGTTATTAAATCTTATTATAATAAACTTTTCTTCTAGCATGTTATAATTATTAATATAATTTTATAATTAAGCATTTAATTATATTAATAATCTGATTAGTTAAAAAATTTATATAAAGTTAAACTTAATAATTCATTAGAAAAAAACTCATTAATATTTATCACATGTAATTTTAGCTTTCTTAGTATAATAAATCTCAGCTTTCATTTAATATTTTTTTTTTTTTTTTTTTTTTACAGTTTTATTTTTTTCAGCTTTCTTTATAAGAATAAGAAATTTCATAATAATTTATATAAAATATTAAAAAAAGCATTTTATAAAATTTAATTATATCAGATTAAAATTATTATTAGTTTAATATGCACATGTTTTAGATTAAGATAATATAATATAAAGCATATCTTTAGCTAATTTAAAAATATTAATTAAAAGCTTTAAATCTGAAAAATATGTGCTAAGTTAGGCTGTTAAATCTGATTTTTCTTTCTGAACTAAATTATTAGTACTGAATTATTAAATTATATGATTTATAAATAAGAGCTAAATATAAACTTTTTTCTTCTAACTAATATAAGCAAGATATATCTGAAATTATAAAAGAATATTTAAATTTCTTAATAGCTTTATTATAATCATGTAATAACAATTATTTAAATATAAGTTAATTTTAAATTTACTTATTTAAATTAGAATAAAAGAAATTATTTTATTATTAATGTAAATCTTATTCTTAGAGTTAGTAATTTTATAAAGTTTACTAAATTTCTTAATATTTTCATATTTAAGTAAAATCAGAATTTCATTCATGTATAAAATTTTCATACTCATATTTTCATTAAATTTAATTCATATTTAAAAAATCTCAGTATCTTAAAACAGCTTGCTATTAGCATACTAGTAGCTATAAAAATAATGTTAATATTAATAGTAAATTCTATTTACTGTATATAAGAATGCTATATAAAGAAGAGCTGGTAAAGAAATCTCCAGTTTTCTAGTTTAGTATAATATACTTAGCTATGTATTCACCATGTCTTTCTAGTAAAAATTCTATTTATTTTATATGTTAAAGATTCTTTATCTTTAGTTTATAAGATGAGAGATTTACAGCATGTTAGTAGCAGCTGAGTATAATAAAAACCAGTTATAATAATAATAATAAAATAAAAGTATATTTATTAATAGTTATAAAGCTTAAAACATGTAATTAGTAAATGTGAAATATATAATGCATGATTAATATGCATGAACTTCATAACTAATTTTAAGTTTCTTTAAATATTTAGAAATTAAATACTAGCTAATTAGAAAGATTACTAGCTATAATTATAAAATATCATTAAATTTACATAGAAATTTCACATGTGAGAAGATAAGATAATATTTTTTTAGATATTTTTTAATTTAATTATCTAATTTGCTAAAATATATTAAAAGAAATAATTTAAATAATAAATTATTATATTATAATAGTTTATTAAATTTCTTATATGAATAAATATTTTTAAATTTTTAAAAAAAATTTAGCAAGCTTAATTAAGAAGTTTTAAATAAATTAAAAGATTTTTTTATTAAATATTTAAGTTTTTTTCTTAATAAAATAATAATATTTATTTTAAAAAAATATAATATAAAAATTAATATTTTAATATTATTTAAAATTATAAAAAAACTTAATTTAATTTATTACTTAATCTTACATGCTTATTTTAATATTCTTAAATTTTTTTAACTTACTTAATTTTATAAGTAAATTATAAGTATATTTATTTTTAGTTTATTCATGAATTAAAAACTCATAAATAATTTCTCTTTTCTAAATCATATTAATTAGAAAGAATTTTAAATTAAATTAAAAAAACTTATTTCTAATATTTAATATCTTTTAATCTTTTATATATAAATCAGAATAAGAGAAATTATTTTATTATTAATATAAATCTTATTCTTAGAGTTAGTAATTTAATAAAATTTACTAAGCTTCTTAATATTTTCATATTTAAGTAAAATCAGAATTTCATTCATGTATAAAATTTTCATACTCATATTTTCATTAAATTTAATTCATATCTGAAAAATCTCATATTATAAAATACATGAAATTTCATTTATAAATAAAATTACTTATTCTTTCTTAATTAAAAATTTTACTAATGCATAATTAATTAAAATTAATATTTTATTAATATATGTTTAAAAAATAGCTAATATATTACAAAGCTTAAATAATATAATTATATATTTAAAATACTTATATTATATTTAGAAAGTTATTTTTTATTAATTTTTTTTATAAATAATAATTTAATAATATGCATCTTATAAATCTAGCTTTATTAGTATAATAATAATATTATTATTTTTTTTTTTTTATTAAATCTTTAAAAGTTATAAAATTAGAATTTCTTTATATTTTAAAATATTATTTTTTATTTTTAGTAATATGTTAGCATATACTTAGCATCTTAAAACAGCTTATTACTAGCATATTAATAATTATAAGAATGATATTAATATGAATTATAAGATAACATTAATAATAAATTTAATTTACATTATATATAAGAATATTATATAAAAAAGAACTGATAAAAAAGTCTTTAGTTTTTTAGTTTAGTATAATATATTTAGTTATATATTTATCATGCTCTTCTAGTAAATATCTTATTTATTTTATATATTAAAAACTTTTTATTCTTAGTTTATAAAATAAAAATTTGTAATAAGTTAGTAATAGCTTAGTATGATAAAAACTAGTGATAATAATTTCTAGAAAACTAATTATTATTCTTTAATTATTCAAGATACTATCATGCTAAAACTTCAGATTATAAGTTAGTAGTAAAAAAGCAAGTATAATTCTAATTAAAAATCAGAATACTCAGCAGTTAATTAAAAGTAATACTATATTAGAAGATGATATTTAAGTAAATATTATAATTAATAAGAATCAGTTCATCTAATTAATAATTAGAAAAAAAAAAAAAAATGCTGAAAAGTAATATAAGATTAACCATATTCAGTAAATTAACATGCATAATTAATGAAATTAAAAAATCTTAATTAATTTAAAATAAAAAAGTTAATAAGAAGTAAGCAAAATGTTTTAGTATTATAATTAGCTTATTTAGCATATTACTAGCAAGAAAGCAGTTATTGTCATGTAATTAAAAAGTATTAATTAAATAGTAATTAGAATAAATAGAAAAATTAGTAAGAAAAAGAAAAAGAAAAAGAAATAAAATTTAATTAATTTTAATCATTTTTATATTCTTTTAAAAAAATAAAATTTTATACTAGAAAAGATTTCTTTAAGTAAATGAGAACTGTTATTATAAAAATTTAAAGAACTTACTTATTAATTATAGCAGCTATGAGGCTATTATAATAAGTTTTATTAAATTTAAAAAATTAAATAAATATATAAAATTTATGAATAAGTTCTTATAAGAAAAAATAATTATTAGTATATATTTAGCATTTTAGAATAGCTCATTACTAGCATACTAATAGTTATAAAAATAATATTAATATGAATTATGAGATAATATTAATAATAAATTTTATTTATTATATATAAAAATATTATATAGAAAAGAACTAATAAAAGAATCTTTAGTCTTCTAGTTCAGTATAATATATGCTAGATTTATAAGATGCATATTATTAAATTATTATTTATAAAAGAAATTAATAAAAAATAGCTTTCTAAATATAATATAAGTATTTTAAATATATAATTATATTATTTAAGCTTTGTAATATATTAGCTATTTTTTAAACATATATTAATAAAATATTAAAGAATATATTAGATAAGTATGTGCTTGTTTATCTTAATAATATTTTTATATATTTATAAATTAAGAAAAAATATAAATATTTATAAATAAATATGAATATTTTTAAGCTGTATATAAAATTATTACTAGTTTATTATATTATATATTTAATTTTTATATTTATTTTTTATATAATATAATATGTTTTATAATTATAATTTATTTATATTATTTTATAAAAATAATTTATTTATAATTTTTTATTATTTTTCTAAAATCAGATATGTTAGAAATTAGAATTTTATATTTTAAAATATTTTACTTATATTATAACTAGTTTTTATTATATTAAATTATTACTAACTTATTATAAATTTCTCATTTTATAAATTAAAAATAAAAATTTTTTAATA